>OY728141.1:939663027-940149016 GCA_963277665.1 Viscum album
ACAAAATATATACCCAAGAAATGCATGGAGCTATCGACCCCTGCAGACTGCCCCCCAACCCCCTTCGCACCCTACCCACTTTACCCCACTGCCCCACCCTTCACCCCAACTCCCCCCCCCCCCCAATTTTACCACAACTACCCCCACCTTCACCACAACTCCTTTGAACCACCCCCATTTCACCCCCACTCAACCCTCCCCCACCCACCCCCACTACCCACCCCCACCTACTCCCCACATGCACACCCCCACCCCCACTTCCCCCCCCCACACACACCTGCCCCCCATTGCCCCCACATTCACCCCCCACCTACACCCCCACCCCCACCTGCACACTGCCCACCCTCACCCCCACTGCCCCACCTACCCCCCACCTGCACACTACCCCCACCTGCACACTGCCCCCCACCTACACCACCCCACCTGCACACCACCCCCCTCACCCCACTACCCCCACTTCCCCCCCCACCAGCACACTCCCCCCCCACCTACACCCCCACCCCCACCTGCACATGCCCCCTCACCCCCATGCCCCACCTTCCCCCCACTTCCCCACCCCCACTTCCCACCCCCCACTTGTACACTGCAACCCCACCCTTCACCCCAACTCCTTTGACCTCCCCCCTTCACCCCCACTTCCCCCACCCCAACTCCTTCGATATTATTACATATAGTTATCAGATGGTTATGAAGATATAGAGTGGTAAATTCTAGATCTAGTAATTTAGGGTTATTTGAATCCAAAATATTCATGTGGTTTAGTGAATGATGAAAAAGATGAAATTAGTACTTCTATATTTGATATATATTCATGTAGTTCAAAATAGAGACATCTTAAAGTTTTAAACTATTATTCAAGATAGAATAATTTATATGAACTATGTTAAAGAATGATAAGACCCAAAATAAATGGTTATAAATATATGGAGTGGGAAATTCTAGATCCATTAATTTGGGGAGATCTGAATACAAATTATTCATGTTGTTTAGTGAATTCTAAAAAAGAAGAAATCAGTATTGCTATATTTGATATATATTCAACCAGTTCTAAATATAGACAAGTGGAAGCTTTACAGTATTATTCAAGAGAAAAGAATTTATTTACACTATTTAAAAGAGTGATAAGACCCAACATATTTTTGATTCTAAAGAACCACTATGTGTCAAAGTTAAAAATAATAAGAAGATCTAGTGCTCTTTGTGTTGAAAAAAAAGAAGTGAAAAAAGTGGGAAGAGGTAGAAGAAGAAGAAACCAAGTAGTTCATGAGGTTTATAATAAGAATAGATATGTTCCCCTAGTTCACACATGAATGAAGGGGAGAGATAAAGAGTTATGTGTATTTCAGTTTATATAGGAAGGAATATAAAATAGAAGTTATAGAATATCACTTTGATACAATAAAGAAGAAGAGTTTTTTATATAGTGATATATTTGAAAATAAAATAAGTGACTTGTTATTGTGAAATGTAATAATACAAATAAAGGAGTAGTACATGAACAATAAGGAAGTATTCTAAATTGGTGTTACAATAACTTGTTGTTACCCCTATATTTATTGTAAAAGTATGAGATGTACCTGAGAATGGGAAACACCAAATAAGTGTGTAGTATACACACTCTATACTATTAGGAGAATATAGTTTAAAGCTCATAGGTATTTACTAATGGGTTTTGTGACCTTAGTTATTACCAAATCACACTAAGGATTAGAATTATCGTATTGAAAGGCGAACCTTAGAAATTAATATTCAATGTGTGTGTGTTTGTTTGGTTATGATATAAGAAATAATGGAGGAAAGAGATAATAAAAGAACCACTCACCTAATAGTGATAAAGGAAAAATAAAAAGGGATAAAAATTTAAATATACAAAAAAGTTAATTAAAAGTCACCTAAATTAATTTAACCCTGCTCAATGTGGCTCATATCTCAACCAGTCCCCTTTAGTTGGTATTAGAGACAAATTCACCTCTGATTGGATTCCATAGATTTGAAGTTGTTCTATTTTAAATATTGGAAGGTTTTATTCCTAATATATAATTAAGTTCAATTTTAGTAAATATTTATCTATCTTAGATTCAAATTCTATTTCTACCAAGACTAAATTTCTATGTGTGGAGCTTGAAAGAATCTGAGAAAATTAATCACTGTACTTTGGTCATCCGAGTGTGATTGATTTGGCCTAGAAGTTAGTGTTTTATGTGAGGATGAATCACATCAACTTAAATGACCATTATATCTTAATATTTTTTGAATATAGAGTGTTAGTGTTATAGAATATAGTTTTATGGTGGAATATTGAATATATGTTCAGAAAAACATTAGTGCATGAGATAATGTGACAATATTATGCCTTAATTGGGCATGGGTGAATAGATTAAAGAATGAATAGGAGAATTAAATATAGTAGAAGTATAGTTGGTGATGTTTTCCAATTTTTTTGAGGATATCATTAATCCCTTGAAGTAGTCTTTAGGTTTAATATTGTTATTATTTGTAAATAACGTTATCAAAATATAGAAATTTACCCTAAAGGATAAATTTCTAAGGACTCTTCGATTTTACTAGAGCAATGGATGTAGGATTTGTCATGGTGGTAGTGAGGTTTCTAAAATATTGTGAAATTTTAATGGATGTCAGCTTAGTGGTAATATCCATTTCCAATTTTCTAAAATAAGGTAATATATTACCAATCATTTTGTTTTTTCACTTCATCAGTATCCTGATACATAGAATTTTCAAATTTTTCTAGACATTTTTAGATCATCTAAAACACTTCAAAATATTCTAGAATGAATTCAAAACATCTTCACATAGATATAATGATATTCGTCATTATAACTCTATATAAATAAAGAATTAGGAAAAAAATTCAAATCTACCCATATAAATTAAATATATTAAACAAGTTCTGCTCATAAATTCTCAAACAATAGCTTCCTCAAACTAGAATCTGTAAACCTTCAACCAAAACAACATTTCCAAGTGAATGGATCTCTAATAATAACCAATGGTAGCATTTATCAAAGGAAAAAAGCTTAAATTAGAATATCCTTGGTTTAGAGTAACCATTACCCGTTCACATGCTTGAATGGGTGAATCACAATAGAAGGAAGTGAATAGGTTTTATCTGCAAAAGCAGGGGCGGTTAAGGATTCTTCGAAAAATCCGGAGAGGGTAGGATTTTGTGAGATAAGGGAACGAGTAGACTTGTTTTTTTTAGCCTATGTCACAAGAGTAGGAAGAGATTGTCTGAGAGAGGGTTATTCATGAGAGTAGCAGGGGGTTGATCGTCTGGAGGGATTCGATCGCAGTAGGTAGGGAGATGGCTTCTATCGCAGCAGGCAGCGAGAGGGCTTAGATTGTGCGAGGCAGGGAGAGGGCTTCGATCGTGAGAGGATCACAAGAGGTAGGGAGGTTTGAGAGGATCATGAGAGGCAATAGGCAGGGAGGTTTAAGAGTATTGAAAGTTTGGGTTATGTAGTGGGATGTGGCCACAGTTCACATAAAAACCATGGGGGTAATACTTCTCTACTACCACAAATAATTAAACTGTGGAAATACAAGTGTGTCGATATTCATATTTTCTAGTTGTGTCAAGTCCTAGATTATTCAATCAGGTAGGTTTTGCTAAAGCAGGGTGCCAATGGAATATCTTCTATAAGCCATGGTGAAAATGGAAAACCCTAAGAGTTAGGTAAACAAATAATTCTATGATATTTGGGTTACACTTATCTTGGAAACCATTAGTAATTATACCATAGGAATGTTTTTGAGTTTATACATATGATAGATTTAACAAAGAGTTGTTTTCTCAACCATCCAAGAGTCAAATATGATATTATTCGGATGATTATCCACAAAAACAACGAAGTGGTGAGGGGAATTACAGAGCAGAATCATTGTTATGTGAAATATGGATCTTTGACCACTAATGGATATGATTAATTCTAAAATAAATTTTCATTTTATTGATATCATATCTAATAAAATTCCTTACTAAATGTTTTTAAAACATGATACTCATATGATAAAACCCTTTTCTATATATATAAATGAAACCATCATAATCTAAATTGTATTTGAGATAAATATATAGAAAATGGGAAAATTAATATAGAAAACTTCTTAGACTGGTATAAGAACTCAAGAACTATTCTTAATGTAGTAAAATTCTTTGTGTTAGAGAAACCTCTTCCTGAGAAACCAATTGGTGAAGTTGTTCAAAATATGTGTCTAGATTCTTATGATAAGCATAGAATGATTCATATAATGTTTCAAAGGAATTAGATTCAAAATAAAATAATGATATTTAGTCTTTACTCATATACTAAACGTGATTGAGTTTACTAATGACTTGGTGATACTTGAGGTTTCCACACAAGCTTTATGGATTTCATTCTGAAATCACTGTTGAAAATCTTTTTGAGAATGTGTAAATGTTCAAGAAATATTTACCATATATTCTTAGTGTGTTGAAAATAGATGGATTGAACATGAGATGTTAAGATTATGGTATCGTGTTTAGAGTAAAAGTGGGTAAAAGTTTAAATTGGATAAAGATAAGTTATTTGGAGAGTCAATAAATGATTATTTGAATAGGCTATGGTCATTGAAACCAAAAGGTTGATTCAAGCGGGAAGAAAATTGATTTCTTATAATGGAATCATATAAGATAAATGAAATAGTTTTTAAATCTCCATGGAGAGTCGATGGTAAGTATCAGTGTTATAGAAATAAATTTTTTGATCTTAAAGGTTATAGAATAAAAAATGTTTTTTTTAAATGTTGTAAATTTAAAGGAGCTCAAAATCAAGGAAAAAAATGACGAGGCATGTAGTTTTCATTCAAATGATGAAGTAAAAGTTTTCTAAATCATGAAATTGATTCAAAGGAATATATCAATCCTATATAGATATGAATAAATTGTGTTTATAGTTATCTCATTACTCTTATGTGATAAGGAAATTTGTTTATTAACAAAGACTTGATAAAAATAATATGAGATGATACATATGATTTATTATTCATCAGATTATTTAACTTTTTTGAGAAGAAGATAAAGGAAATTTTTTATCCATGATAAAAGTTTTTATCTTGTTGTTTGTTAAAATACGAGGTAAATAGTTTCGACCACTATTAGAGAAATATTTTAAAGAATAAAGACTTATTTTTATAATACAATTCTACAAACACCTATAACACTATATATGATAATGGAATTATAGATTTTTTTAAAGATACCACTAAAAATAATTTAATGTTATTTCATATTAAAAATATTTTTTGTATCTTACCAAGATATTCTAAAGATTATATAGTGTTTAAGTGGATAGTTGGAGTATATTTGGGCTTGTAGTAGTTCAAGTATGGAAAATAAATTATTTTTTCCAATCAAAATTTAAAAGTAAATTTCATTTGATATACTAAAAGAGTTCAGGGTATATTGGTGAAGAGAAATGTAAAAGGTTATAATTAGTTACTATAAGGAATTTAACATAACATTTTATCCTAATGAAGTTTAGGAGGTGTTGGTAAAGAAAATTATAGAGTAATATATTATTACGAAAATGATCATAAGGGAAAAAAGTTTGGTGAAAAGAGTTAAAAAAATTATGATAATGAAAATAGAAAGAGTTCTATATAGAAAAAATAAATCATTAACATTGTAACATCTGATTTTGTGAAGTAAAGAAGTTTTAATACCTATTTAATGAGATGAACATTAGTAATATGATTCCCAAGTCTAATCATTTTTCAAACTAGATTACTTGATAGATGTTACTCACTGAAAGAGTTTAGTGGGAGGTTTTTAGTAGTTGGTCACATAAAAATGTGGAGTGCATTACATAGTGATGTAATGATTTTCATAAAACCCTACAAGTGAATAAAACATTAGACTTATATAGTGGGCTATCATGTGGTACATCATTATATGAGCACTTATGTATGGTTTTTTAATGTTCTTCAACATGTTTTATGATATAATATATATCATGTTAATACAAAAGGTAGACTCCATATTATCATTATTTCATATTAGATTCGTATATTTCATAAACTAAAATTCTAATTAACCTAGG
Source organism: Viscum album (assembly GCA_963277665.1). Taxonomy (NCBI): domain Eukaryota; kingdom Viridiplantae; phylum Streptophyta; class Magnoliopsida; order Santalales; family Viscaceae; genus Viscum; species Viscum album. Next base: position 939,669,111 of record OY728141.1, read on the forward strand.
AAAGTATTGATTCTAGTTATCCCTAATCAATGTTCATCATAAAGTATTATAATTTATGATGAAATGTTAAGGTTAAGATGGGTATTATTTCATATAGTAATAGAAAATAATCTCACGAGTCACAAAATGAGTTTTTTTGTGCTGTATAACCCCCAAGTATACAACATTGAATTTCATACACTATGTATTTGATATATTAGGGGTGTATATTAATTATTTTTATTTCCTAAATACATGACATTAGCAAGAAACCTAACATGAAAAATTTCATATTTTGATACCTTTATTATACAAGCCTTGAGCCTTAGTTAATCAGGGGGTGTTTGGGTATATTGATAATAATGTCATTGGTTGGAGCTTAACCAATATAGGACTTTTCCTCTGATATAATGACTATGAAATATGGGCCATTTATTAACATATATTGAGGAAGTGTACACATATTTCTAGATAATAAGAATGATTTCCTTATTTATTTTGGCGATAGTACGTTATGTTTGTATCTATAAATATGAATTAAATTTAATGTATTCCTGAACTTGGTTAGTCTCTACTAGAAAAATAAGGAACGTATGAGTATCTATACATGATTGACATACACTGTGTCCTATGGTTACTCGATTTCTTGGAAATATGGATCATATAAAAATGAATTATTATATATGATTCAGTAGGTGGACACAAGTATAAAGATTCATTTTTAATAGAGATTAGGATAGATCCCTTTATATATTGAGTAGAACTAATGCTTTTATTTATTCCATTATTTACTTACTTTTATGAATTTGAAAATTTATTTTTGTTTCCAAATATAAAAGTCCCTTAAGGTTAAAATTTTTTGTAGACTAAAAGTGGTTTGAGTTTTATGAAACTCAATGACTTTATTTAAAAGTGTTTTATAGTTTATTAAAAAGGTTTCGGATAGATATTGACAAGGTTGTTCATATTATATGATACTTGGTGATGTTAATGATAACATTAAAAAAGTGTTTTAGAAGATAACAAAAAGATATTTGGATACAGTTTCATGAGTTATTGTATATGATATGATGTAAGGTTATGTTTCCAAAAGTCTATAAGGATTTAGTGAAAGTGAGTGATTCGTGGAGATATTCCCTAAAACTATGTATGTATGTGATACTAAATTACCCAGTGGATCATGTTGTAACAATTTTTGGGTTGGGATGGGAGGGGGAGTGAAAATTTTTACTGAATTGTTTTCTATTTAAATTTCCCCTCTCAATATTGGAACCATTATATTGGTTAAGATGTATGGATCTACTTTTGAATTCCCAACATACAACAATACATAAAAATAGTAAATAAAAAAGGAGAGTGACATGAAATATTTTTACAAGGTTTGAACCCAATGTGGGAATATACTCACTGTGTACGGGTCTATTCTGTGACACATATTTTAACACTAGTTTATAAAAGTGATTAAAATAGGTGATAAGGTATCATCTTTTTCTCAACAGCTACACTTATTTTTTTTACTCGAATGAAAATATTAGGGATATTTCTACATCAATTTCCCTAGAGGAATCACTATGTCAATATAATATATACGTCCTAATAGATTCTTTATACAGCCTGACACCATTTTATAATGATACTCCTATTCCTATGAAAAATATCCAATATTCTCTTATATGGATCTATGTAACAATGTATGATATTCATCCTCAATAGTAAGTCTTTTACTCCCACAAAATGAAAAACTTAAACTACATAGACAATGTCCTTATTCTCTCAATCCAACTAAATATTCTATAAGTTTCCATAATCACTCTTCTCTCTCAACTCTTTGAATATTTAGAAGATGTAACTTCTAAATATTATAACTAAATTTCTATAACATATAAGTTCCTATAGAATAGATAGATCAGGATCACTAACTTCAAATATATTTACTTCAAGAATCCACTCAACTCTTTACTTCATTATATAAAAATAGTGACTTATTTTTTTTCATTTTAGGACCTTAAAATACATTAATGAAAATTTTCAAAGCTAAGAACTAAGATGCCATAATATTTTCGGGCCCGATGAGCCTAGAATTGGTATTATAAAAATATTAAATAAATTAATGTCACACACACGTATTTTTCATGAAATAGTAGAATAAATACCATTCATAATCTCAAATAAAAAATCTGAGACAATAGTTGAATCCAGAATATGGGGTTTACCCTAGGTGCAATCGAAATTTGGTCAGTGCCAAATGTTCGGATGAGGAATCCATTGGTATGTACATTAAGTAGATTAATTAACTAATTTGTTTAATTAATTCATTTAATACCCAAAACCCAATTTTATATTTAAAAATCATATTATGTAAATTCTATAGATTTTATCTATAAAACCCTGAGAGATTTGAGTGTTGACTCTGAAATTATTCATTGGCGAGTCAACATTGGAAAACGATCAGATCAAGGTGGACTAAGAGGCAGTGAACACAATAGATAATCCTCATCGCTTATGAACACATTCATCACCAATGATCGATCCATAATCTAGGTAGGTCTCATAAATTGTACCTCTCAACCTTTTTATTAAAATTTTGAGCACATATATTTATTTATCTTCTTTAGATCTACATTTTCCTACCCATCACATGAGTCTGCTGATGAATTAAACTATTTAATTCAATTTAATCTCTTTTATGCCATGATATCACCCATAAATCCCTATTTTTAAATCTTTTTCCTAGAAATATTGAACAATGATGTTTATCACACTTTTTTATTCTTTCCACCCATTGTTCTTCACTTTATTCCCCATTGGAATATGGGGCCATGGATCAACATTTTCAGGGTTGGTTCGATCATGATCAAACCCCCAGATTCATGATAGTTGGGTGAATGATGATTGGGATGGTGATTTATAGATTGTTCAAGTTTCATTTTATGATGTGGGAGATGGTTTTTGTGGAACTAGGATATGAGATGCAGATGGGAAGTTGTAAGAACTCAGGATGTGTGACGAACCACTGTAGACAATCGATATCTGATTTATGGCCATCATATGATAGGAATCGATGGGCGGAAGCAGTTTTCTCTAATTTTTGGCATTCAACAGGTATGATTCGTGGTGGGAAGGATGGTTCTATATAACTTTTGAATAATATGTACTTTTTATGGAAAATTTGACTATGCAACTTGTAGTTGAGGAACACACATAGTGTATACCCACCCAGCTGTGATGCTAGGGTTTTCAAGTAGAGTTAAGTATCACATTCCATATTGATCGAATACATGTGGTGTAATAATCCATGGGAATTTGTGCCATGTTCTAGGTACACACACCCAAGAAACTATTTAGTAGGACACACCATTTACTTTGAGAGTACACGAGCATAACCAGATACCCAGGCACGACCCAGTAAACAACCACTTACACAAGTACGACTCACAACACATGGGAATGACCAGGAGAAAATGATAAGGCCTTGAGTGGATAAGAAATTCGATGTAGTAACCTTAAAATCTGTGTAGCACTACATTGATATCCAATCCATGTTCTGGTGAGGACACAACCAAAAGACCAGGTGAGGTCAGACACTGTGACCCCTAGTGTATGCCATGTACTTTTCTCAGAGATTTACACCTCACATATCTCCTTCAATTAGAATTGGATTTTAGCCCATGAGTATCCGATCCTGATAAGTTGTCAATGTAGAATGAATTTTTTTCCTTCACGGTGGATGTCAAGATATGATGTGGAATATAATGATTGTGAAAATTATTTAGGTGCCACATGATGATGAACATGATTAGAAAGGATTATATGATAGATGCCTATAATATCCCCACTATACCTATTTACACCCTCTCTCATAGTCAGTAGTGTTTAGTGTTTCGGGAGGTGTGCATAAGGCTAGTGGAACTGGATCGATAGCACTATTTGGGTGGCTAATGGCGTCGGGGATGCTACAAGTGGTATCAAAGAAGTTCTTGACATTGATTTAGTAGTAGTGTTAGGAGATATAATAAGAAGATAGAGGAAACCTTTTCTTTTGTATTGGTATCACTATATTGGTTATTGTAGATTGGAGGTTAGGTTCTTTTGGAATAGGGTTTATAGGTTGTTCTTGGGTTCCTATATCCCCAGATATGGGGGATGGACCAAGTTACCATGGGTGAGAAATTATCATTCAATTTTTTCCATATTACGGTTGGTTTGATTTCCACCTTAGTGGATGACTTGGGTTGTGATATTAGATTTTTTATGATATGGTATATAGACCATTAGCCTAGTATGTAAAGGTATTATATCTTGGACCCTTGGTCCGATATGGAATACTACGAGAACTTAGACCCTTGTCCTAGTGTGGTAAGAGGGTGGTTGTATCCCTATTTTTCTTGATTAAGAAAATATAAAGGGTTTTCAATTTTATATATCCATGGGTTCCATGATATAAATGATTTTGATATATGAAATGACATGGTATGACATTTATTATGACATGTGGTTTGAACTGATTCTATGATATTCCATGATATATATATATATATATATGAATTGAATTATAGAAATGATCCTGGATCTTATACGAGTAGGCAACTAACATGGCATGGGGTGATTTTTATCACAAGTTGGGTGACTCGTTCTTCGGTTTGAGGTAATGATGGTTGTTCGTATGGTCCTATCCGGAGGCACTATTGATAATTGGCTCTATTGAGGGTGGGTAAATAGGGCAAGATTTTGGGATGTTGTGGGGCATGGTTATGATATGGGAGAGTAAGGGTAGTAGGGACACACTGACTTTTACGATTTTCCTTATCTCAGTGATATATATATGATACGTGTTGTATGAACATTTGATGGTAAATGACATGATCTTCCTAGATGGCTTGAATGGAGCATTAGGCAGGTGATGGTTCTTTACCATAGGATCATGAGCATATTCAAACCCTTGAGGGATAGGCAGAGTAGATATAGGCTCAGGCTCAGGCTCAGGGGAAGGCTCAGGAACAGGTATAGGTTTAGGTAAAGCTGGGTTAGCTATTCGATTTCATAGCATTTGGGTAGTGGATTGATGACCATATCCATGTGACCCTAGTTTTGGTGATCTAGGGTATCAACATGGATGCTCAGAGAGCAGATCCATCTATGGCATACCTTACTTTGGATTTCCAATTGCAGCACCCACTATCTTTTCAGGGTGAGGGTGGACTGTAGGTGGCCAATAACTGGAGTGAGAGTATGAATATAATCTTAGAATATCTCAAGATGCCTCCATGGTGGAGGGTCAATATGGCCACCAATATTCTCATTGGATCGGAAAAGTGCTGGTGGGATGTGTACATTTAGGGAGGTAGGCACGATGGATTTTCCTAGAATAACTTTGTGGTAATGTTATTCAAGCACATTTTCCTGGAGACTCTGAGGTTGGAAAGGGCTCAAGAGTTCTTGATCCTTTAGTAAGGTTTCATGTCTGTAAGGGACTATGAAATTATTTTTAATGTGTTATCTCTATTTTCATATAGAATGGTGAGTGATGGTACCTCGAGGGTGATGTGCTTCAAGGATGATTTACGATATGCCATTCGGGTGTGTGTAAATATATTTAGGTTGGACTCGTTCTTAGAGGTAGTGAACAAGGTTCTCATAGATGAAGGAAACCTGATGAACAGGTCTTACTCAAGCTAGCCAGTGACTTTAGATGATTTTAGTGGCAGTGCTTTAGATAATAGGAATCAGGGTAAAGATGAGTTCTAGCATGGAGGACAGGACAAACACTCATATAGAAAAACTCATAGTGGGTATTCTACAATTTTATTATTGTGTGGGTAGCTAGGGTATGTCCAAACTCAATGTGAGTGGACTCCAAAAGAGTTCTAGACATATGGGATGGTCAGTAATCTCAATATGTTCTATAGGAATCTCTCTCATTCAGTGGGAGATTAGGTTTAGGGAAAACGTAGGGTATCTGGGGTCGGTTTAGGAATGGTACTAGATGAGGGTAGCTGAGGTTTAGCTGCAGATGGAGGTCATGCCTAAGACAGTGGGACCCATTAGTGGGGTTAGAGGCTCATGGATTGTGCAACACTAGAGGGAGGCCAAGCTTCAGTCAGTCATTATTCATAGTAGGTTCACTCTATGAACCTTCCAGGGGTTGAGCAAGTTGGTGAGCTAGTGATGGTCAGAGGTACACTGTGGGTGTGGCTATGATTGCTTTTGATTTCATTTGGAATGGCCTTTTGAGGCATGTCCATTTTGGTATGGCCTATTGAGGCATGTTTGTTTTGGTGCATAAGGATATAGTCAATGTAAATGTACTAAACAAATGATGTTCAGTAGGTTAGAATTATGTCAGATTCATTATATATATATGAGGTGCGAGACACCGAGTTTTATGATTGAGAATCGATGGATGCGAGACACTGAGATGAGATGGAATGAGAAGAATTTAAAAGATGTGATACATATTGAGGTATAAGCCATCTGGGAACTGTTGTAGCATGACACATATTTTAGGTCTGATGTAGCAAGATTTATTTGACCATTAGTGGGATATATTTCCTCGTAGTTCCATATGTCACATGTGATTGAGGAAAACAACAATGCAGTGCGAGATGTGAATGGGTGTTTGGTATGACACAGGATAACCTGATGAGGTGTAGGAGTGACAGTGCATCATGATAGGACAATTGATTCCTAGAATGGTCTTTGAACCATTTCTTCTTTGAGTTTTGGTTGGTTTGAGACATGGTTAGGTCAATCCTATAGAGGGGAGCCCCTTGAGATTAGTTGTTTTGTACCCTTGAGATTGTGGTAGTCTAGGTTCTTTTCACTAGGATGGGTATGTTCGGTACCATCTCCAAGTTTTTCTTGATAGCACAGGGATGATCTTTGTTAAGGTGGGGATAATGTAACATCCTGGGTTTTTGAGTTAGGTTGAAAATCACTCCCTTTTTGAATTTTCCAATTAGTGGGGGTGTTTTTTTATATATAATTGATTGGAACATGATTCCAAGAGTTCCATCAACTTTATATAATGTTTTTGGGTTATTTTATAGGCTTGGAGAGTGCCTTGGGAGTTTCAGAAAGGTTTTAGGAGTGTTAGAGGCCAAATTACCTATTTTTGGAGTTTCACGTTAAGGTGAACAATTTAGGGTAATCCATACAAACCCTTACATATGACTGTGCGGCTTAGTTTTGAACTGCCACATAGTTTTTATTAACTGTATGAGTGAGGTACAAAATTTTACGAGGTTCTATGTAGTAATTTCAGAGGTATTCTATAAGGTTTGCACATAGTTAGGTCAGACCGTACACAAGCCATGTGAGGGATGCCTTTTGAGAAGTAGCTCAACATTTTACCTCACACAATTTGTAGATGGTTTTGAAAACCATTCGAGTAAACCGTACAACCCCTTTAATGACGAAAAATTACATTTTTTCCTTTTTTCTATTTACTTTTTCTTCCCCTATTTCCCACATTATTATCCCTTATCGCACACACAACATGAGGGTTCCTCCATTTTCCATCCTCTGATTTTGATCCAAATACTCAACTGATTATTCGATTTCAAAACCATTAGGTGTGTTGGAACCACCTCAGTAAGGGTAACCTCAACCAAGACTCTTATATTCCTTGTTTTTGTCTCAAAGATCTCTAATCCATTTGAGCCATTTCCCCTATTTTCATGATGCTCTACATAAACTCTAATCTACTCCAATCCCCTTTTAGTTAGATATCAATATCAGTCGTTACTACATCTACGAGTCCAATGTAGCTTGTTCATATATTACTCTGTGGTTTTGCAGATGTTTTGGTGGCGTGACTCTCAGCGCACATTTCAGTATCTTGAGCAAGACCCATTTATACATGTTGCTTCCTATAAAAATGAACATGTGATCTATAGGATGATTATGAGAATTCCCAATCATTTTTCACTTGAGTAAGGCCATGTTAGAGGCCATATCTCATTTAGTGTTTTGGACGAAGGTGTTTAATTCAATTAAATTGATTTTTTAATTTTTTTTCTTTGCTTATTTAAACCAGAGGTATTCAAGACCTCTATATTAATTGAGATGTTTGTTTAGATTAAGAAATTCAATCATTTTAAATTGAATTTCTTATTTTAAGCATGTTTTATAATTCAATCATTGTATATTGATTTTTTTATTAAGTGAATCATTTATATATGATTCTTGTGATATACTACTAAGGACCATGGGGTCATGAAGGGTTCATCCCAAGGTTTATGTGGATAAACCATCATTATTGTGGTGATTTTGATCATCTAATTAGGTTTGGACCAGATAGTTGGGTGGTTTTGACCATTGGTTGGGAGTTTTGGACGTTGGATTAAGACAGCGAGGGTTTCAGGTTGGGCCTGGACCGTGATATTAGAGGGAGAGGTCATCAGTTTGAGGGACATGGACGTATGGTCATGAGGTTCTAGTGTTGATGTGTCTTCGGATATTATTGGTGATTATTTCTCACTCGTGACGAACAATGTGCCAGATAGAGTCATGTAAACCTAGGTTGACTCGATAATGAGGTGGTTTTAACCACTTGTCTGGGTAGAGACCCTAGTTAGTGCAGATTAGGAAATGTTTTGGGAGTGTTATCCAAATAAAGACATGTGGAAGGTGAGGATCCATCGGTTGATAGCGATGAGGCTATCAGTTGGGGGATAAGAATTTTTGTGTTGATGTGGTGTGTTTGAAATTATTTGGGAGAATGGGAATCACCATTTCCTTGGACGTCATGATGAGAGCCAATGGTGACTTTTATACAGGGATATATATCACTGTGCCTCTGAATTTTGGGCCATGGGATGATAAGATCTATTGGTAAGGGGTCCGAGGTACCATTTACATTTTTTTGGTCAGGACTTTGGGATGTTGGTACTTATGATACATGAGGTTTTAGGATGAACATGGTTCCAAGTTTCTTTCTTTGAGGTGTAACCTGAGGGTTTACTTGAGCTATGAAACTTTAGTAGATACCTTGGTCCATGGGCCAAGGATCAATCATATTCATTCTTATGGTGCCATCCAATGTAGGTGACACCTCCTAGGTATATTTTGATAAACAATGGATTTTAATTTATTTTAAATTCTTGAGCTATTTATTTTATTAAATTCCATATCACAAAACTGCTTAAAAACTCTTTTTAGGTATGCACCTTTGGGTGGTATCGTACTGAGACTTGTTCTCACACAAAACACGGGCCCTTTGGGAGGCATATAGAATTTATGGTATTTTTTTCAAGTAAAGGATCAGCCTCAAGAGCTAGATCATAGGGTTTCTTTGTATGGGATGATTAGTAGGACCTTGAGGTCATTTCCAATTGGGGTTTTTCATTTTTTTGTTTTCATTTCTGTACTAGCATTCTTATTATGCATGTAGCTAATGTGGTCCACCAAGGGAGAAATTCGTATATATATTGACTTGTATGACCTATATTTCATGCATGTTTTTTAGTAGGGGATACAAATGGTATGTTTGGTATATTAGCATGTTTACGTATTTCAGCTTCTTTATTTTGTTTATTACTTCTTCTATTGTATATTGATTGTGATTCCACCATTGGTGGGTCTGTTTCATGTCTACTGAGTCATTATTCCTGCTTCCTGTTATATATATGTACTCAGACCAATATATTATCTTTCCTAGAGGGTATAGCCTCCCCACTATACCTCTTTACACAATATTTTCTAGTCGTAAGCCATTGGAATTTGTGGAATTCCAAATAAGGCTAGTGAAACCCGGCCTGATAGCATTTTTCGGGTGGATAATCAGGTCAGGAATGCTACAATTCCTTGGTTGGAAACCCCTTATCAGACCAGGTTATGGGTTCCCCATGTTCCTCTCTATATACTGAGTGGAATCCCTATGGTTTACAAGGGTGAGATTTCTCTACCAAACCACTAAGTGGAACCCCCTTGATGTACTTGGGAACGTGTCCTCTACCCCTTGAGTGGAACCCCATTATTTCACTAGGGAGTGGGTCCTCTACCTTCTGAGTGGGACTCCCTTGATAGACTAGGGTGCATGTCTTCTTCCTACCTATCTACAGAGTTGCACCCCACTTTAATGATAGGGAATGGGTCGTTAGTTCACTATGTAGAACTCCGCTATCATTATATGGAGTGGGTCATCTATCTGTATATTGAATGAAATTCCACTAACATTATAGGGTGAAGGTGACCTATTGAATATTTCCCCCCTCGGGTTGTAGAGAAGTGGAAAGGTGTGGGCCCTCCACATGGATTTACTCAAACATACATGCGAGATACTATGCATCTATGATGGAAATTTGGAGTTGTAAGAGGAATCATCATCCTGGGTTGAGATGTGAGATAAATATTCCATTTCTCTATCATCTGGGTTTCTTTTGAGCATATATATGGTTTGGTTTTTTCCCTCTGTATTTTAGATTATCGAACTACTTCTGTTGTATCTCTCTATCGATCTTCTTTCTGTTTTTAGATAATCCTACTGGGTATGTATATAATAACCCCTCCATGGGATTTTACTACACATTGAATGTCTTATATAGATGATGGAAAATCATAAATTACTTTATTGTAGATTAGGGATACATGGGGTGAATTGACCACGTATGGTGGTCAAGGATTTGAGATCTAGATATGAGATCTCTTAGATATTTTTCTATTCCAGTTTTTGTGAGGTTGGGAATTCATTTTTTGTTGGGTATGTATTTTTACCCTTTAAACATTGGATGTATTATTTTATACTCTTATATTTTACATAGTGTTATTGCATTCATGGTTTACTCTAGATGTTACTATCATTTATTAATATAACTCTGTACTCTTGCACAAAGATTGTTGTTTGGGTGCATACAAGTACACTCAGAAAAAGACTCTCATTTATGTTATTACTTATTATTACTTGTCTCTAGACCCAATTATAAGTGAGGAGGGCTTGGGGTTGTGGTAGTTAGGCTTTTTTCTAGTTAGGTAGGTCCTGGTGGATCGGTTCATTATAATTAAGTTTCGATTCCTCAAATTATCAAACCTATAAAACACATAGAATTTTCATATTGTCTTATAAACTTGTGTGAAATTATATGTTCATGTAAGATAAATTAAAATAATTTATTATTGAAAAAATTTCTTTATATAATTTATTTTTTTAGAAAATTTCTACAAGGAAGGAATAATTTTGAGTAAATATCTCATGAGAATAGAACACTTAGCTCTCCTATACATATTTAACTACTTTAAATTATATTTTTAGGCATTATTTATTGAAAAAATGATGCTTCATTAAAATCTTCATGACATTGGGAAATAATAGACCTTATATTAATGAATGTCACTAGGTTCATGTAACATGACTTCCATGACTGCCTGAATTGAACACAATTATAACTAACATTCATGAGAGTCCTTTACTCTAAATTTCCAAGATTTATTCTTCTAAAAAATGTAGATCAATTTTACATATCCATTTTTTTACTTTGAACATAATATTATACAACTAGCATGCTTTTAAAATTATTCTTCCACAAATCTAACACAGTATTCCTAATCTAGCATATGGCATCTAAAATTATTGATAACGTTCCTGATCTCATTAAGATCAATTTTTTTGAAATTCTTCAACTTTGTGTGAACCTAATTTTTCTTTGGGATATAGATCCTTTAATTTAAGTTTTAATTTCTTTGTTTGAGCCTAATATGACTTCCTAGTAAGTATATATAGGAAAATAGGTCATCTAAGTCTTTTTCAGAGCCCAAAACACTAGATGATGGAATAAATAGCTGGGGAGCATGGTTAGTAGAAACTGCATGGCCTAGTCTTCATGGTTTCTACTAAACATGCAGGGTGTTTCAGTCAATAGAAAAGGACCACACCATTTTTCCTAAGCATGTGACCTAGGATGAATTCCCATGAGAAACTCTATAGATTTTAGTAGAGTCAAATAGAACAGTTTAGAAATGGTTTCTGAAACTATGCACATGAACCATGCAAGTCCCCTATTTAGATAGTAGGCCACACATGATTGGTTCATGGTTTGGATGACCTTGTGGAAAAAAAATGATAATCATTTTTAAATGGGTAAAATTACTATTTTTATCTTAATTAATTTAAACCCTCACTACTTCTTTCTTTCGAGCATATATGGGGTCTTATTTTTCTCTCTATGAGATCTCAGGCCTCTATCATCTAGGATTTGGTGTTTTTTTCCAACTCGACCACAAAATCAATTTTTTTAATCTCATTGGATTCCTATTAATAATTTCTCCACTCTTTAGGCTCGTTTCTTCTTTTTTATTTCTATCAATGATGCTATTTTGGTACGATATCATGTTCCCTATTTCTAGGGTGTTCATCTATTTTTCTATTTTCTTCTAATCTGAACCAAACCAGAGGTCGATACTAGATGAGTGATCCTCAATAGACATAAGGTAGGTGTCTAGTAATTATCTCTCAAAGTGTTGTAACATTATACTATACATTGTGATTCCGTATTCAGTATTCTCTATGTATTTCCATAAAAATACACATAAGTCATTTTTAATTGAATACTATTGATAATAATTACCAATTATTATTTTATTCATTTTGGGATAGGTCCCCTTTGATTATTTCCACCCCATGAGGTGCGAATATTTATTTTACTTTGTCATGATAAATGATTAAATGAAGAATAAATATTCTACATGGTTTTAAGTGACTCGTAAATTTCTTAAATATTATTAATTTAATAGAGGTGAATGGTATGACCATGTCACTTTCATGGATAGGACAATGGTTACACCCTTGTTAAAGAGAAATGCTAACGAACTAAGAACTATATTTTGGATCTTATTAAACCCTTTGAATAATTATCACTATTATGATAAATGGAAACTATGGACCATATTATTTATGATATATGGGCATGATTACCCTATGTTTATGAGATATAGGCCTGGGGACCTTACACCTATGGCATGTAGGCATGACGACCCTAATTTTATGATATATGGGCATGGAGTCCCATACATTATTGTGATATATGGGCATGAAATCCCTTACAATTTTATTATATATGGGAATATAATCCCTATAATATGATACTTGGTCATGAATTACCTATGTTGAGATACTTGGTCATGACTTACCTTACATTTGTGAAACTTGGGCATGCTCACCCTTATAGATTATGATGAAATGAAATAGAGACCATTATATATTATGATGACTGGGGATAATGACCCTTAAATATTATGATGAATGGGAATATAGACCCTTATAAATTATGATAAATGGGAATAAAAACCCTTAAATATTATTATGAATGGTCATGGAGACCATTATGGATTATGATACATGGGAAAGATGTCCCTACTGTTGTGATGACTGGGAATGGAATTTCTTGAAACATGAAAGACTCATGATACTACCATGTACTCCTAAGTTAAATATCATGTTTATAATAGTATAATTAACCATATATATGGATTTATATTTCACTATGTTTACAGACTATATATATGAATATATATGGTTACTTGTTCAGTGATTATTTGGAATGGGCTTAAGAAGGTAGTGTAAGCCTAGTTTCCTTCAGGAACCAGAGTTGTCCCTTAATAGTTTTTATTACTTCTTATTATTATATCTATACACTTTCCATATTATATACATTAACTGGGCATGTGTAGACATCTTTGGTGGTGACCTAATGAGTTTATATCACACCCTATCTAGGATGTAGTTGGTACCCATGAAGATTATGTGGATGTAGGTAGGGATAGGAGAAAGTGCCAAGTTGTCGATGCATGATTTGAGTATAACATAGGAGAAGTAAACCAAATGACCGATCTATGGATCATGGTGTCATCAGAGATATCCTTTTTAATATTTCTATTATTTTTATACATTTATTGTATTTCATGACCGTTTCCATGTATTCCTATTTACTTTTTATAGATTCATGACATTAAATAATTTTGTATATGATACTGTATGTTATATTGTATGGGTTGTTTATTTATTATGACATCTAGATATTTTCCTTATTCTATTTAGTTACCATTTTAATACTTCTGTATTTATAAATTAATTTCACTGCTATGATACTCTGATCACGAGGGTATAGTTTTCCTAATATACCACCTTGGACCCTCACTATTATTTTGAAGCCTATGGTATATGAGGAGGCGCACTTGAGGTACTATGACCCACTAGCTCCTGACACTATTTAGTGGATTCTAGGTCAGGATGCCATAAAGTGGTATAAGAGGTTTCTTTTCCCTACCTTACTATTTTGGGATGGTATAAAAGAGACTAGGGAGAGTCAATTTTTTTAATGAGCCTATTATTAGGAGTATCAAACCCATGTATAGTGAAAAGACAAATTGACTGGGATGGAATACCATGTTCTAGTTTTTTCCTATTACTATTGATTTGATTCCACTGTCGGGTAACACACATGATATGTGATGTTTATTATTATTATTATTATGGTGTTAGATTATATTTTATCCTTATCCCTATACATCAAGGAATCAGTGATCATGAATCATTTTAGGAACATTATAGGATTAATGTGTCGTGAATTATTCCATGCTAGGGAAAATGCATTCTTGACTGCATGATACTTGTTGTATGCTCCCTGAATGATATATCTATTATGAAACTATTGTTTTTTGTAGGAAAAAAGAAAATTAGATAAAAGGTTATCAAAGTGTGTGAATCAACCAAAATGGTGTTTTACTAAATATATTGATGATGTAACCTTAACTAGCCCATTATCACATGTTTGTGTTATGTGAATGAGGCCACATAGACTGGAACATCAGATGATTTGAGATATAGGAATTTACTTTGTAATATAAAGTGTGAATGTAACTATATAGATTGAGAATGATTATCCATATAGAAAATCATCTCATATTACCTGTTACATTATGCTACCAAATGTAATGGTTTGGATACGGTTAAATGAATTACAAAATGAAATTTTTTAATCATGTACTTGTATAAAATAGGAATCGTGCTTCTGATAACTGGTCTATTATATAAATTCATGAATTGGTTACCTTTAATTTAAATATGATCACCATTAAATGGGGATTATAATAAAAAATTAAATGGTTTTTTCCCATATAACTTAGAATTGACATTCTATATTCTAGGACCACTATTGTGGAACAAAGAGTTTGAACCATACCTGACCATAGTAGTGGGAAATAGGTAGTGTCTATCGTGTTCTTCTTGACCATTCTTATTACCCAGACCTAGATTTAGGATCAAGAAGAGGGGTGTGACTTTTATATAGGAATTATTATGACTATCCTATTCATATATCATTAATATTTACATTTATTGATCCTATTTGTGGTGTGCATTTAGAATTTATAGAGTTATGCCAGTACAATGTCCTTTAGTTGGGTACTAGGATGGTGGTAATGACCATGCTCTGGATGTAGTGGGCCCTGATCCACTAGTAATACATCTAGTAGTTCAACATGTGGCACCACCTATTATCCCTAATGCAGGTGATGACTTTTAGTTTATAAGGGAGTTTTTTGTCTTATTCAGACTATATAGGGAGATTCGTGACCTACTCCTTCAATGGGAGAGCTATCACGAGAGTTTTATCAACATCATACAATTAATTTTTTAGGGGATGGTGGCCCCCAGGATGTAGAGTTATGGATTTATACAATCTTATCTATCTTCAAGCACATACATACACCTCATGATAGGAGATTTAAGATCTATATATATATATACTTCAAGTATTTTATAAATTTTTATGGGATATTCTAAACTAGGATGGTCTATATCAGGAATTTATTTGGAGGGAATTACAATATAGATTCTATGAATATTTCTTCCTAAGACCCTGATGTTTGATCATTCTAAACAATTCATAAACTTGATGTAGGGTTATATATCTGATATAGACTATTCAGATCATTTTACTGAGCTTATGTAATTCTCAAATGTCTATACAACTGATGATTCAACGAAAGAGAGTTAATTTGAGGATGGACTTATAAATCTTATTTGATATCAAGTGAATATTTTATATTTGACTACCATGTATGATCTAGTAAACTAGGCTATCATCACCTAGAAAAACCTTAGAGAAGCAGATTGTTTAGGCCAGGGTAGTTTAAAACTAAGATAGGGAAGTAGTTCAACTAGTGGTCAGAAGAAACTATTTGAGACTACATGTGGGAGAATCAAAATTAATATGACACCCACTAATAGTTATGTAGTTTTCCAGAATTTTGGGAAGATGGGGTGTAAGAATCCACAATGTCCTTGAGATCCCACTGAGTGATGAGGATGTAAAAAGTTGGGGTATATTCATCATTTTTAGGGCCTTACCATCTATTCTTAGTGGGAGAGGATCCATATCAGCTCCACCTTCAAGAGTGGGAGCAAGAGAACCTATCCAGGAGGTTTCTAGAGTACTACCAGTTGTATTAGCAGATGAGGATGTCATGGAAAATGTTTCCTGATATCAAATACATAGTGTTAGCAGAGTGGACCCACTCAGGGTAGTTAGTTTGTAGAACAGGAATATGGATCATGCCATATTTATTTAGTATATCCTATACTAGGGGAGTAGGGGCTAAGCCATATATTATTATGGTACTTCTCCAATAGCCTCTAATGTTGTATCTTCCTTTTTTAATACATGTAATTCAAATTCTTTTATCTCTATGAATGTTTTGAAAATCCTTGGGCTTTATATTGAGTTTTTTATGTCATTTTGACACTTGATACTCCATTGGGGATTCAATCATAGAGTGTATAAAAGTTCATGAAAATCCACCTTGAGGTTTATAACCATCGTTTCTTATGGGACATATTCATATTTGAGATTAAAATCATTGATTTCATTCTCAATATGGACTGGTTGGTACCCTATCACACCTTTGTGGGATGCTATTGGTGCAGGGTATTGTTTACATCACCAGAGGGTGGTAGTTACCTTCACAAGTGTGATTGGGAAGTCTAGATAGGTAGATTAGGACAAAAGAATATTGGGCTATGTGGAGTGACCACCCAGATTGAATGCCTTTATATGGATGATTAGGGGTTACATCATGATGATTTCTATCATGTAGTAGAAAATTTTAGGGATGTCTTCCATGAAAATATCTTTGGACTACATCCTGAGAGATGGGTATAATTTACTATTGAGCTTGTGCATAAAGCTGAAACAATATCCATTACTCCTTCTAAGGTGGATACTACTGAGTTTAATGAACTTAAGAGAAAGCTATATGATTTGGAAGATGAGGGTTTTATCTGACCCAACACTTCATAATGGGGTTCACCCATGCTTTTCACCAAGAAGGTGGTCCTAACCATCATGATTTTTTGTGGATTTTCAAAAGATAAATCAGCTTATTCTGAAGAAATAGTATCCCTTACATCATAAAGACGGCCTCTTTTACCATCTCATAGGATCTAGAGTGTTATCAAAGATTGACCTGAAATTAAGTTATCATTAGATTAAATTTAGTCTTTTAGACATACCACATATGACTTTCTATAGTTGGTATAGTTTATCTAAGTATTTGTTTATGTCATTCATTTTTAAGAATGCTCATAGTATTTTGATAGATTTGATGAATAAATTTTTCCACCTTTTTTTGGTTTCATTTGTGGTGGTATTCATAGATAACATATTTATGTATTCTCATACTCAATGATACCATGGAAAACTTCTTGATATCATTTTGAATACAATGATATATCATCAGTTATATGTTAATATCATGAAGTTCTACTTATTTATCGACTAGGTTCACTTGATGGGTCATATTTTCTTAGAATCAGGAGTAACCATTGACCAAGAGAAGGTGAGTTCTATGGTTTCATTAGAAACACCCAAAAAAGTTGTTTGATATACAGTGTTTCTTGGGGGTATCTAGTTATTAAAATTGTTTTTACATGAATTATCATTCCATGTGAAACCTATTACCAGTTTGTCTAAGAAGGTTGTGAAGTTCTTATGATATGAAGCATGTGGGAATTCCCTTTACGAGCTGGAAGGAAGGATAACATTGAAATTGATCCTGATTATTTCAAATCTTGGAAGAGGATATAGAATGTTTTATGATTCCTCATGAATTAGGCTTGGTGTAGTATTGATGATGTAGAAAAGAGTTATTGTGTATGGGTCTCACCATTTTAAACTTCACTGGTGTAATTACCCAATACATGACCTTGATCTTGTAAAAGTTTTTCATACCTTGTGTTACTGGAGGCATTATCTGATAGGTGAGTTTTTTGTGGTATATACAGACTAAAAGAGCCTCAAATATATCTTTACATAGTATTGATTGAACCTCATATGGTAAAGACGGGTCAAATACCTTTATTCTTTTAACTTTGATCTTGCCTATATGTATGGAAAGGGAAATGTGGTAGCTAATGCGAGAAGTTGGAAAACTTAGGAACAAGCCATTCTGGAAGGAAATGATGAATGGAAGTTGATGGAACTTTTTATGAAATGCATCTAGAGTTTCTTCAGAGTCACAAGAAGCCTTTTCCAGTTTCCTTAGCAGTTACCTCTTTACTCTTTGAAAGAGTGAAGAGAAGGCAATTTTTAGATCCTAAAGATTTGGTCCTATATAAAAATATTTTTGGTGAGGACCTACCTTTGGATTCATCGGTTGATAGAGATGACATCATACATATACAAGGGAATATATGGGTTCCTACAAAAATGATATTGGAGAGGATATGAGAATCCCACTCTTCTCAGTGGGCAGTGCAACCAAGAATATCCAAGATGTATTGTGATATGCGCTACCAGTATTGGTGGCTAGGTATGAAATGTCAGATCATGTGTTTTGTCACTATGTTTTCCACCTATTAGTAGGTGAAGGTGGAACAGTAGTGGCCTACTGGCTTGTTATAGACACTTATATTCCCAAAATGGAAATAGGCAGATGTTATGATGGATTTTTGGTTGACTTACTAAGGCTACCTTGAGGTAGAAACATGGTTTTGGTAGTCATGGATCAACTGACGAAGGTAGACCCCTTACTTCCTATCTAGGAGACTTTATCATTTGATGAAATTAAAATATTGTATGTATATGAGATTTTATGTTTAAATGGGATCCCTCATACTATCATTTCAGACATGGATTCTCATTTCAAGTCAAGGATCTAGAAGGGGTTATAGAAATATTTGGGTACACAGGTGCTTTTGAGAACCTCTTTTAACCCTCAAACCGATGGCTAGTCGGAATGAACTATATGAGTAGTAGAGGACATGCTCCAAGAAGGCGTCCTTGATTTCTGTTGTTCTTGAGAGAAGTATATACCCATAATCCTGTTTTCTTATAATAATACTTTTTATAAAATAATTTATATAGATCCTTATGAAGACATATATGGTAATTTTTTCCATTCACTCATGTGCTAGTTAGAGGAAGGAGAGACAATGCTACGAGGTTCTCATCTCATGTAGGAGAATTTAGAGAAGGTGTGGTTGATCAAAAAGAATATGTTTACTACTTAGTAAAGATAGAAATCGTATGATTATCACCATCTAAGACCTCTAGAGTTCAAGTTTAGGGATCATATTTTCATACAGGTATCACCCAGACTTGGGCATAGATAGATATAGATTCAATTGAAGTAGTTGTCTCGTTTTTTCAAGCCTTTTGATATATTAGATAGAGTTTTTGTAGTAGCCAATCGGTTTCTGTTACTGCATATGCACCATTACATGCATGATTTCTTCCATGTTTCATAGAATATCCATTATCATTCCAACCCATATCATACATTTTACCCAAATTATGTTGAGTCAGATGTTGATTCTTTTTTTGAGGAGTATCCCATACACAACATTGATTGGAGAAAAAAGGATCTTTAAGCCCGTTAAATCCCTATAGTATGGGTTATATTGAATAAAAATAATGTACATGATGAGACTTGGGTGGGGAGGATTATGTATGTGCTCAGGGGAAATAGTTGTTTTTGGGAAGCAATTTACCACCCTTGGAAGGGAGACATGAGGATGAGTTCCCTTAAGGGGGAATACTGTAAGAATCCAATTTTTCTTTGAGGTATAGATCCTGAAATTTTCAGTTTAATCCCTTGGTTTGAGCCTAATATGAATGAGTGTTATGAATATAGTGAAATAGAGGGTGTACATGGATTCTTTGGATCTCGAAACCTCAAACGGTGGAAGAAACAGCTACGCCACATGGTTAGTGGAATCAATGGTGTCAAGTCTGCATAATTTTTACTAACCATATAGGATGTTTTTGTGGGATAAAGTGGGACACTTGATTTTTCCTAACTGTGTGACCCAAAATTAATTACCTTTTGAAATATATGTAGTTTTAATAGGTCTTAATAGCATAGTTTGTGCATGGTTTCCCAAATGATGCACATGAACTGTGAAAGTCCCCTCTTTGGATAGTAGGCCGCACATGATTTGGTCAACCATGAAGACAAACTGTATAACCCAGTTTTAAATGGATAAAATTAATATTTATATCTTACGTAATTAAAATACCTCATCCCATATTCTTATTTATTTCCATCATACCAGTGTTCCTCTCTTTCTATAGATTTAGCTCTTAAGCCTCCTAGAATTTGGTGTTGTTTCTCCATTTGACCTTGGAATCGACTTCCATTCATCTCGTTGGATTCCTCTTGGTAGGATCTCCACTCCTTAGGATCCTTTCACCATTATTATTTATATCAATAATTCTATATTTGTGATATCTCATATTCCCTATTACTTGGGTATTTTTCCATTTTTTTGTTTTCCTGCGATCTAGACAAAATCAGAGGGTGATACTGGATGAGGGCTCCTCAAGAGGCATAAGGTAGGTGGTTTTGTAATTATTTCTCAACATCATGATTCTTTATACTATGTGTTGTGATAACACATGCTATATTCTCCATGTGTTTCCTTAAAAAAACACATAAATCATGATTAATTCAATACCCTTGATAGAAATTACCTAGTATTCATTTATTCATGTTAGGATAGGTTCCCTCTAATTATTTCCACCCATTGGGGAATGCCTATAGATTTTCCTTTATTGTGAACAATTTCTAAATGACAAAAAAATCTTAAATATTGTATTGGTGTGACTCCTAAATGAGATGAATGAGATTAATTGAATAGAAGTGATTGGTACGACCACATGAGTTACTTAGATAGGATAGTGGTTATGCATATGTTAAAGAGAAATTCTAATGAACTAATAACAATTTATTGGATCTTATTAAAACCTTTGAATAATTTTAACTTTTATGATAAATGGGAATAAAGAACCATATGGTTTATGGTATACGAGAATGATGACCCTGTGATTATGAGATATGGGCATGGCATCCCTTACACCTATGGTTTGAAGGCCCGACAACCCTAATTGTAGGATATACAAGAATAACATTCCATACATTGTTGTGATTTATGGGCATGGATCCCCTTACACTTTTATTAGATACAAACATGGAATTTATATACTATAATACTCCGGCATCGAATCCGTATATGGAGATACTTGGGTATGTAGTCCCTTACATCAGTGAAGTTTGGGCATGAAGATGCTTATAGATTATGATGAATGGGCATGATGAACCTTATAAATTATGATTAATGGGCATGGTAACCCTTATAGATTATAAAGAATAGTCATAGAGACCATTATAACTTATGATTAATGGGAATGTATACCCTTATATCTTATGATAAATGGGCATAGAAACCCTTAAGGATTATGATGAATGAGTATGGTGACCCCAATGAATTATGATACATGGGAATAACATCCTTATTGTTGCGATGACTAGGCATGGAATCCCTTGACACTTCAAAGACTCATGCTACTACCCTGGATTCCTGAGTTACGCCTTAGGAAAATACTAGTACAAATATCTATATATATAGATTTTTATGTCACTATGTATATAGACAATATATATGCATACATATGGTAATTTTTTTAGAGATTATCTAGCATGGGCCAAAGCAAGTAGTGTCAGCCTA
The DNA here is from genome assembly GCA_963277665.1 of Viscum album. NCBI lineage: Eukaryota > Viridiplantae > Streptophyta > Magnoliopsida > Santalales > Viscaceae > Viscum > Viscum album. The sequence continues at coordinate 939,691,087 of OY728141.1, forward strand.
GTGTCCTATAAGAACTAGAGCTAACCATTTATAGTTTTTATTTCTTCTTATTATTATATCTTCACACTAATCATATTATATTCTCCAAATAGATATTTATCGACACCATTTGTGGTGGCCTACAAATTTTATCTTAGACCCTATCCAGGCCACCAATGTACTCATACATATCTTGTGGATGTAGGTACAGATAGGGGAAAGGGCCTAGTTATTGATGATTGATTTGATTATAGTGTGGGAGGGGGAAATCACATGACCGATCTAAGGCTCGTGAAACTATTATAGATAGACTTTTTTATTCCTTTTTTCATTTGATACATGTATTGTATTGAATTATTTATTCCATGAATTCCTATTTCCTTTTGATATACCCATGACATTACATCATTTTGTATACGATAATGGATGTTATATTTAATGGATTATTTATTTCTTATGTCATATAGATATTTAAATTTCCTATTTAGTTACCATTTACTATGCTTTTTCTATTTATCTATTTATTTCATAGTTGTTCTACTCTAACAATGATGGTATAGTCTCCCCAATGTACCACCTTAGGCCCTCATTGATAGTCATAAACCTATGGCATATGGGAGTTGTTCTTGAGGCCATGTGACCCACTATATCAGGGGACTGTTTAGTGGATTCTGGGTCATGATTTCACATACTTAATCTTTCCTCAAATTATAATATTTTATAATTTGGAAAATTATCATTTTGAAATGCTTTCCATGCTAACTCAAGATCATTATTCTATAAATCATGAAATTACAGAGCTAGTTTTTTCACATTAATAAATTCTCTAAACTTCACTTATACTAACGAAATTATTAAACATCTAGATCAATAAATCATACTTTTATTATTTTGAAACTTTAAAATCTAGATTAACCAATGTTACCAAAATTATTGACTGGTCTTACTTACAAATATCTTATTATGAAAAAAGATAGTATATATCCGTCTACTTATTATTATAGAATTTCATTTTGTATATGATGCTCGATGTTTATATTTAACACATGTTTCTTCATATTTTCACTTCACCTAATGGAAACATTGAATATCATTTTTCTAAGTATCCTTATGTATGATCCATTCACCCTTATGTATTATAATGTGACCATTTCATTTTCCACATTTCAACAAATTTATTTCAAATACGTAATCCTTTAAATTAATATTATAGTTCTAGAACTTATTCAATTCTTATAAAAATATAATTTACCTTTTCTAATTTATAGACTTACTATGAATCACATTTTTCAAACTGCCATGATATTTTTATCTTTAAAATATTTATCTCTCTTAATTTCCTCATCATATATCTTTTGAATAGAACTTCTATAATTACTTTAGAATTATATTTAATTTATACCTATTTTTAAAATATTTCTTCAATAATTCATCTATAGAATTTCCTACATCCTTAGTATTTCTACCATAAATGTATCTTTTGTAAGTGTTACATCCAAATATATCATTCGAAACTCTGAATTTCTTCATTATACCAACCAGTCTTTCCCTTTCCCTTATTCTAATGACACTACTTCCTTATCACTTATCATGTATTTTAAAAAATATATTAAATCTCATTATAAAATACATGTTCGAAAACTATAGTATATAGTGATTCCAGAACAACCTTTCTGCACTATCATCACTCTATTTATCAATATTATTTTCATATCAATAATGATCAGATACACAGGTTTCCCCTAAGATCACCATCTTCAAATGAAAGAAAATTTTACTCCATTAATTCTAGAGTAACTCTCTTTTCCTATAGTGTTTTATTATGGAAGTAGATCCTGGTATTAACTATTTTCAACCACTTATCTTTTGAATCACTAGTTATATATTCAGATCAACTAATTTTCTTTACCAAAGTGAGACTATGATTCCATGAATATTTATTCATGCCAATAATCACCAGGAAGAGATTATTCTGAAATATATATTTCAACTTGTTCATTAATTGGTATCTTCCTCTATCACCAAACACATATTGATGACCATCTTACTCATTGAAAATGAATACAGACATCACAATTCATTAGGCTCTTCAATCCCACCTCTGTATTTTTTTAAATACCATTAACTGCCACTATATTAATATATTATTATTAGATCCTTTATTCTCCACCTTATTCACAATAAATGAATAGTTTAAAGGGGAAGATAATGTCCTACGCATCTCATATGCTTCAACTATGAGTTTAAATATAATATTCTCCCCTTATTTAGAGTGAATTTATAACTTACTTGATAGAGGGATGGCATAAAATTTCACATAGAAATGATCCGAAAACTAATAAAATCTAATTCTACTAAAGTTATCTCAGTGTAAAAAAAAGTGTGACTGATATAGATATAAAATACATCCATAAAATAGTTATCAAGTGATACTAACTAAAAAATCTATTTCTATAGGTTCCGTTCAATTATTTTTTTATGTAATTTTATTACATGCACAAAAATTAACAAACACATCAAAAACATTCAAGTGAAAGAAAATTACTTCCCTTTCACAATAATTTTAGTTTTACATATAATATCCCATAATTGATATATTTGATTCAACTCAAAAAAGGATGGGAAATGGGTGATTATCATACCTCAACTTCAGCTTTTCCCAAATTTCAGGATTTTCATGTGAAAACCAATATGGAAGCTTTCTCATCTTATTAATTACCCCTAAATGGATATATTATATCAAAATTCATAATGGATGATCTTCATTAACATATTATTCAATCATATCTTTCAAATACCACTTAAAATATTTAAGGAGGAAACCTAATACCAGTTAAATCACTCCATGATGGATATCTTTTGTAGCTGTAAAATGTTCATATATTTCATAAAGTTATCCCTCTACATACATCACCATAAATTCTCTATACAATGAATAAAAAATAAAAAGATAAATGGGAATAACATGAGCACTACATCTGATCCTCATTAAGAGAAACATGGTTGATGTTTTCTTCTTAACCTATGTGCGTATTTCCTCTCAACTCTAGTTAGGAGAGAACTCTTCATGCTATCCCCTACATTAACTTTATGGAAATTATAATTCATGGGTAGCATTGTGTTTCTTTTGTTTTCATTTTTAATCTTATATAGAATAACATTTTTTACATTAACCAACAAAATACATTCATTATTTTGTGATTTATCCATTTTCTTATCAAATTTTTACTATAATGGACATATGGTCATGCATTCCTTAAAAGCATTCTTAGATTCCTTCTTATGTGGAGACTCCTTTTTCATATCATAAATCATGGAATATAGAGTTATTATTTATTTTTATTTTTTCATTATCTTTATCTATCCTAGTATCCATTTCATGTGTTTTTTAGGAGTGTGACCAGTCAATTTTCACTTTCCACACAACTACATAATGGTATTTAGCTAACCATTTTCTAGAAACCTCATATTTTCTTCTACTTGGATATCTTCCCCCAAACCAATACTTTTATTTATTTCATGGATTTTTTCTTATTATTTATTTATATTTTTTTCCTCCAGATTTGATATTCAAGTATTATTTTCAATGTTCTATTATGTGGACTTCCCACCCACAATAGAGGTATCTCTTTCTTGGTGTAAAATACTTTTCATCATTCTTCTTAGGTGTGTATTGTTTCACTTTTCATCACTTACTTATACATTAAGGCATCATATCCATTTCTACGATTCTTTATTTTTATGGTATTCACATATCATAAGAATATGAATTATTATGGGAAGATTTAATCCATAATTCATTATACAAATGACCGCCCTTATTGTAATTTCTGTAGAAATTCTCTAAGATTCCAAATGTGTTTGTGGTGAACACATTTCTCTTTTTCTATTTATATTGGTTCAACTTTATAGGATTTATATTTAATACCTTAAATGTATTATTTATTTACATTTTAAAAATTTACATGTTTTTCCAACTTTTAATGTCTTGATGCCCAAACATTCCACAACACCAGTAGTGTCTAATAAAACATGATATTATTATTTTAGTTTATTCTCACCAAAATGTTTCCCTTTCTTTTCCCAAACCAAACATCTCTAATTTTGAGATTTCCTTATTTATTCGTGTTGAATTTAATTAAATCCACTTGTGATGAATTAGTGAGATTTTCATTGTTTTGTTCCACCCAAATTTTCCTAGATTTTGAATTGTAACCTATATTATTAAATAAACTAGCATTAATACAGATAGAAATTTCTGAGAAAAGGGTTAACTTTTTCAATGAGCCTATGATAGATATATCTCAAGAATATTTTAAGAATTTATTTCCACTATATGGAGTCTTTTTATAAGAATGAATCTTTTTATAAAATCTCATTGTAAAAACTTTTCTTTTAACTTCATGTGAATATTGAACTTGAGAAACATCCATGTTTCTCAAATTTACTTCCAACTCAAGAAACATTAGATTTAGAGTTCTCGTATGATTCTCAAGATATTTCATTATATCTCTAAATTCCTTTATTATAATATTAACTTTATTTTAATTAAACCTACTCATTTCATGTTTATAATCGTTAATATCCTTCAGTATTTTAGTCCTGATCTTCAAATAAGAAATATTGACACCAGTAGAAACTTTATAAGTTTTCATAGCACATGAATCCTCTCTTACCAATATTTTAATGTCTCAAATTTCTTATAAATTATATTTTAAAATAATTAATCAAGTATAGATAATTTTTCCTTATATATTAGTTAATTTTACTATTTGGATCCAACAAGTTTATCAAGAGTGTTTCATTTCTTCACATTCTCATATAATGCCTTTTATATAACATCTTCTTCCATCTCAACTTTTGTTTTTTCATTATCTATATCATTTATAAATGATAGTAAAAATTTTAAAACCTAAATTGGGACATTTTTAGATATTCCTTAACTTTAGATTAAAAAATAAAAAAAATATTCAATATCCTCATACTCTTCATAGCCTAAACGTGATTCTTTAAGAGGATAATTATAAACTACTGTGAGAGTATTATCAAAACTTTTATTACCTCAAACACAAATTTAATATATTTATTCATTTTTCATAGGAATTAACTTTTTTAATTTATTATCCTCCTCCTTATTTATATTATTTATATTTTTATTAGATCCAAAATCTATATTGATGTTGATAAGGATATCACCCTTATTCTCTGACTATGAAATCTTACTAACTAATTCAAATTTTCACTTAATTTATAACACATACAAACAACTTGGATAAAAAAATATACCTAATAAATGGAAACTGAGATTAGGACTAATACTGATTGAAGTTCCTAGTAGACCGTACAATCACACTGAGGTGAGGTAGGTGAATTTGTGAAGACAAGTTTTTAAAAAATACTTTCTCATTTCATTTATAATTTTAATATTCAAACTTCTATCTTAGTTAGGATGTATGGATATTATTTTGTGTTCCTAACATACAACACCACATGAAAATAAATAAATAAATATGGGACAAAAATAGGAAATAGTTTTACAACGTTCAATCCCAATTTAGAAATCTAATCCTTGGTGTGTTTAGGTCCTATCCAAGACACAAATTTTTTCACTAGAGTAGAAAATTTATTAAAATGGGTGATATGGTATCATTCTTAACATAAATCCTATAATTTTTTATTTTTTATTCTAGAGGAAACTTTAGGGTTCAACATCCATGTCCTTTATAAAATAACTATCTCTCATTAGTAGATATCTCATAACATATTGTTTATACTTTGTCCACCAATTTACAATATTAATCCTTATACTATAATGAACATGATATTTAGTATTTTCAGGTATGTATCTACAACACAATATAAGATATTATTCTTCTTCAAATAGGTTTTATATCTAAATTTGTTCGATCAATACAAATCAAGATTCTATATGTTTTGTTAAGTTTTATTCTCACAAATATTTATGAATACTTGGAATATATAACTTTTGAATATTATCACTAAACATACATGACTCAATATATCCTGTGAAACATGTATTCTGGGATTACTAATTTCTAGTCTCTTAACATTTTTAATCTACTTTCCTATATCCTTTGGAATCTTATGTTTTGGTTCCTCTAATTATTCGACCTGTAAAATATAAAAAACTTATAGGTTATCCTCTCAACATTCATGAAACTATATGTTAAATTAGGATAACTTCATGAAATTTATTATAGAATAAGTTTCTTTGTGTGATTTATTTTCACCTAAAATTCCCTATACATGGAATAATTTCACATAAGCCTTATATGAGACCGAATAATTTAACTCACCTCCAAAAATTTAACTACCTTTAATTACATGGTTAACCCTCTTTTAAAAGAAAAATATTTCCTATGTCAAACCCTTTATGACACCAAAAAATACTTCAACTTCTATATGTGAACATTATCAACTTCACATAACATGAATTCTATGAATTCCTAAATTGCATTCGATTATGACTAACTTGAGTGAGAGCACCTCATTTACTCCAAATTTCCTGGATTTGTTCTTTGAAAACTTTTGAATCATTCTTAATTAATTAATTTTTATATTTGATCTTATTTTTATGCAACTTCTAAGCTTCTTGTCCATAGATCGAACAAATTTTCCAAATTCTATCATGTGACATCCCAGCTTCATAGTACAACTTCCATTATCCTTAGCATATAGAATTCTAAATTTATTCATCTTTTGATCTCCTTATATTTCAATCTTCCAAAATTAAGAAAATTATTATATTGAAACAATTTCTAGTCTAACTCAAAATAATTCTTCCATGAATCTAGATTTTATAGAGATAGTCTCTCACATCAATAAATCCTCTAGGATTTAATTCATCTCATGAACTTCTTTATCATCTATATAAGTTAATTATACTTTCATCAATCTAACAATTTAATTTCTACACCAATTACGTTTAGAAACATTATTAATTAATCCTACTTCTGGTCATCTTATTACAACACTAGATACCACATCTACTTCCTCTTCCACTTCCAAACATGCCTTCAGTTCACAATGTTACAAGAGAATCCTCAATATCAATTGCTTGGGTTTCTTACTTCACCTTATATATTAACTCAAAAGGTTTTTGGTATGTATCATTATTTATTATCTATTTACCCTTATATATTATAATAAAACTTTTGACAATGACTCATTTCATAAAATATCATTCATATTTTAAATCCTTCATCTTCATCTTTGTGTTCCATTTTTTTCAATTCTTCTACCTTTCAGATACTTTACATTTTCTAAATTTTATAATCAACATGAATTACAATATTCAAACTATAATTAATTTTTACCTTTTAAGGATCAATATAGAATTATCTGATTTAACTTTTGAACCTTTCAATTAGTTTATATTTGTAGCTCTCTCAATTGCATCATCTTCTGAACAAACTTTACCATAGTATCTGTAACTCATCAGATAAATTTGGGACAATATAATCCAAAACTAATTTTATTTTATCTTTAATGTGTACCTATTTATGAAATACTATATCCATAATTCATATCTAGATGTTCCTACTTCCTTTGTAATTTTTTTGTAAATGTATCTTCCAGAAGTTTGACTTCCAAATGAAACATTAAAAACTTTGAATTTATTCATCATTAAGATATAGATTTCTATTTTCCTTATTCTCATGACAATACCTTATCACTGTCTCACGTATTTTATAATGTACATTCAACATCCTTATAAAATACACGTTACAACATTAGAGTAGATGATGCTTCTAGAATAAAATTTCTTCACCATCGACAATTTTCATTTATCAATATTAAGTTCATCTTAAAAAACATTAGTTATAAAAGATGTTCTTTATGATTTCCATATTAAAATGAAAGTAAAATTAACACCATTACTTCTAGAAACACACACTCTTCGTATAGTGTTACCTTTTGGAAATAGATCTAGACATTACTTTTATCTAGACCAAAAATATTCTAAATCATTGGTTATACATTCATTTGAACATATTTTCATCACCTAAGAGTAACATATATTCTATGAATATTAATTCTTACCAACAATCACTAGGATGGTCTTATTTCTTAATTCATCATTCCACTTATTCATTCATTGGTATCTTCTTCTATCACCCAACATATATTGATAACTAGTTTACTCATTGACAACAAATAAAATCATCATAATTGATTGGTATCTTGAGATACATACTATCATATATACTATGGTATGATATCGTGATATCATATGAGAAGATATCCTTTATTTCATGGAAATTAAGAAATTCACTATATGGTTCTAAAGTTTAGTATGATATTGATATATTGTATTACACGGGTGTGTGAGGAATCATATTGTATGATCCAAATTAACACCCACTAATATGCCTGAAATATGAATTTTAAAAGTTAAAGCACATGAATCTATCATATATGATTATCATTAATAACCATTTCATATGAGTAAGTGTTAGGGAGGATTATTTGAATGTATTTATATGATGAATTCAAAATCAATATAACCATTTACTCAAATTTTATATAACTTAATGTGTAAATTCATGATGGATTGTCGATTCTGATAAAATGAGGTAGTGTACATAAGGATTTTTAAGAAAGATTTCCTAAGTCTTATCCAAACATCTATTACCTTTGAATCTCTATTTAATATTCATCCTTTTTCTAGTGAGTTACTATCATACCATGGATATAAGGATGATAACACCTAAACATCAGTTTAATATTTCAACCGATGGATTTACCAGAGAGGTGGGGGTTTTTGTCCATCTCTAAGCGATATTCCTCAAAAATATTGATTGAAGACAGTTGAAGTGGCTTTCGTCAGTGAAAGGTACATGAATTTTTTCATTTTATTTAAATATGGATTTTATTTCAAGAATTAATGTTCTTGAAAATTTGGTTCAATATTTCTTTTACTATTTTGGTTAAGTGTTAATCGATCCTTAGAAACCCCTAGGTTATAAGGTAATAATGGAAATGAAATAATGATATAAAATTGAGGATGGGTATTCCCTCACATAGTGTAACAAGATCACAATTAGATTGGATGTACTTAATGAATATGAATAATATAAATAGAATATGGAATGGAGGTGAGATATTTAAAGTATAATGTGGTGGAATCTTTATGATAAAAGATTATAATAATTTGGAATTGGATGAGAAACCTAACAGAAGTATCCCAATATACTTATAATAACTCAAACATGACTTATATGAGGAGAGTAAAATATCCTATGTTGTAAGGTAGATGATGGCATATTTAAACAATAATATTTAAGTATTATTGAATTATTATTCATTATATATGAGTTTATGAAGTAGGGATCCATTGAGAATGATGTTTTAAATCATTTTCTACCTGATAAATCCTTTGATATGGATAAGATATCCTTTTTTATGGTTTTGTGTGTGTAATCATTTACTTTAATATGTGATAGTGTATTATAGATAGATAATGATGAATATGAGATACAATGGTGAATATAATTCTCACTCTCCCTTTGATTTTTTTGAGTGTACATCATATCATCAACTGATATAGGTAGATAATGATGCTCAATTATTCATGTATTTACTTTTATTCACACACTTCTCTATGATGAGATATTATATACTCTTAAGATATAGTTGTAGACGGGTGATTCCTACAACATATTTGGTTTGGGATTGATGGGGATGAGTGATTCCTCAAGTATCATAGATGTGAGAAGAAAATAGATATGATTGGAGGGGATGGGTAATTCCTTTAGAATCCATGATATGAGAATGTGAAAAAGGTAATTTACATGAGTAACGATGCTCTTTATGATCCATATATTTGGTGTTGAGGTTTACTATGAAATACCTAACACTATCTATAGTCTTATCCCACTAATCTAGGACTAAGAGTATTTAATATACTACAACAACATTAGATATATGTATTTCCTATGATATTCTAGTATATACCTTTATCCCTGTATATTTTTATTTCCTCAGGTGTTTTGAAATGTATACAGTACTTGATTTAGTTATATGTATTTCTTGAAACTAGAGACATATATTTCCTCTAACAGTTAATGTGATATCCTGACCTAAGTGCCACTCAATGGGTCCCCATACTGGTGGGCCACATGGCCTCAGGCATGCCTTCTTATATACTAGTAGATTTCAACTAGTAGTAAGGTCATATAGTGTGTGTATGGGGAGACTATTCCCTCATGTTATAGTGTATCATAGTGGATATAATATAACTTAACAGATGGATAACAATATGATAAGCATAATAATGAATAATAAACTGGCTGTAAAATATAATAATAATTACCAAATATTAATAAACAACACATAATATAAACAATATCATATAGAAAATATGACGATGTAATTTCATGTCTCTAAAAAATTGGAAAATAGGTATACATGGAAGAAAATAGTTAGTATAGTACATTCTATAGATAAGATAAAAAAACATTCCAAGAATCTAGAGCTCTATCTCAGTCATCTGCTACTGATCTCTATCCTAAGAAAGAAATAAAAAATGGTAGGTTTCCAAAGTGGGATGCTTCCCCTTATCAACACCTACATATATATAATCTACCCGACTACCATCTGTGGCCGAGATAACATGTGAGATAAATATTTATAGTCCACAACAAACAGTTTCTATACAATATAGTATGTTGATATAAACTTACAATGTGGATGTATATATATAAAGATAAAGATAGTTTAGAAATGTAAATAGCCCATACTTTCTTCAAGCATAGCTTATGTCAAAACATGTATCATTTAATTACTTATGTTATAGTTTATAGTAAGTTTCAACTATACTGTATATGACATAGATAATGTAAGAGTATACAAGGTTCCTCCAAGGAATACTATAATGATAATAATAATGAATGAGGATCCAAGGTGAAACCAAGGAATCCTTAACCTCATGGGTCGATCCAACTCAGTAATAACATGCAGTATTAAAAAGGGGTCTGAGTGTAATCTAAAGGGTTTTCCCAAGGCATTCAATTGTAAAATATTATAACTGAGTACAAGGATATAATCCAAGATAATCACTGGATAAGAATGACCAGGTCCAATAGGTTGAATCCATGGCACCACATGTCTAAAGATATCAAGCTAGATCCAAGGAGTGTATCCAAGACATCCTAATATATAGAGAGACAATGAAGGATCCTAAAACATCATATTGGGTATCCTCCATTATAAAAGGAACATTTTCTATGGTGGATATCTCCCTTAGCAACTATATCCTTGAATCGAAATGGAATCCTTAGAGTGATCAAGGAATTCCCTTGGGAATCCAAGGCTGGCTCAATTTTGACCACTCCTATGAAGATAAAAGGTTCATTGTCACAAGGAACCATAAACTTATATTATTATTTAATTTTTCATGTAATACTTATGTCAATATAAATTCATTAGGTTCATTACATTACTATTCATTAATTTGACAAGGTATATCAAGGACATGCAACCATTTATCACTCTAATTACTTAATCATTTATTTAGTTAATTCCACCACCTTTTATAGTCATGACAAGGTGGGATAAGGACATGAAACCAAAATCAATTCCATTATAAACATTTAATAAGTCCATGTGATATCTATAAATATATACATCCCATTTAACAATTTAAGATTCATTTGTTATGTTAGAAAAATACCTTAGAAGGGTCAAGTCATAGCTATAATATTCTTACCATTTGATATTTTAAAGGTTCAAAATTAATTTAAACCACATAACTTATCAAGGTCAAGTCATATCACACCTAAATGATGGTGTAGATAGTCATAAAAACCCACTAAATGAATAATAAGTAAACAATTACTTGGGGTGATTGGTGTTGAGGTCATGAAATTTATTGATTCAATGAACATATATAAGAAGGGATATAGAACATGAGTTCAATGAATATAATAAAGGAATATGAATTTAGGGGAAACTCCCAGTGAAACTGGCATGTGCACCACACCAATAATTTATAAATGATGATACTTTTAGTGAAAATTCATAGAACACCTACCTTGTTCATATAACACTGTCATTGTCCAGAATCAATCCTTAGTTTGGCCTGGATTAGACGAAAATAAAAGAATGGATCACTGCCTTAAAAATAGGGCATATGAACCTACATCAAGATGAAATCATCAAGAGTAATAACAATGATGAACTGAGAATGTGGAATGAATATCTTACTAAGAGGAATCCAATGAGATGATCATAAGTTGAATCGAAGTTCTAATCACTAAGAAATCCAAGTGCCTTGGTATAAGGGAGGAGGAGCTATCAATGGAGGGGGAGAGGCCTTATGTCACTATAAAAGATAATTAAATAATAGGGATGGTTAAAAACATAACTCATTAATTTAATTTTGACCATTTTACTAAAAAAATATTGACCACAAGGTTTGGCCGCACGTTTGGCCAAACTGTGCACCAACCGTGTGCACCCCACTAACTCAAGAGGGACCTTGCCTAATTTAATTGCATGACTTGAGAAACCGTGCTCCAACCATGATATGCAGATTTACTAAAAACTATAGACCATCCACATGTTTAAAGATATTTATACACCTTGATTTTCCTTCTAAATTTCCTTGTATGGTTAGGAGAACCCATGCGTGTTGGGTAACATAGTTTCTACTAAACGTGAAACCTAGGGGTTTCTTCCATCGATTGGGGTTTCAAGATGGGAAAAATCTCTAGACATGCTCAAAGTTTTTGTGTCCTAATTAGGCATCCATAATATTTCCCAGATATATAATTAGAAAATAAATTAATGGATGATTACCTCATATAAAAACTAGGGTCTTATAGTCTTCCCCCATTAAATGAACTCATCCTTGAGTTCTCTTCTAAGGGTGAAAAAATATCATCTATGAAGGACTCTGGCCACTGAGCACATACGTCAGCCTCCTTCTCCCAAGTCTCATCCCGTATACATCCATTCCATAATAACACATATACTAAATGGACATAACATATTTCTAGAGACTTCATTTTCCATTTAACGATGCAAATGGTATACTCCTCAAATAAAGAATCAATATCCAATTCAACCCTATAGACATCAAATGTATGAGATGGGTCAACATGATAATGGAAAAAATATGAAATATGGAAGAAATTTTTAATGTAATTGTACCCTTATGGTAGTAGAAATTTATATGATACTAACCTAACTCTATCCAATATCTAAAATAGCCCAAAAAAGTATAGTTATGGCTTCTCTTTCCTCTATATCTTCCTATGCCCATGTCTTGAAAATACTCGTAAGAAAACATGATCCCCAAATTCAAACTCCAGAGGTCATTAATGGTGATCAAATTAATATTTATGTCTATATTGATCATTATACATACACTTTATAATCATTTGAACCTGCTTTAAAGTGTCCTTCATAAGATAAGGACCGATTAGAACTACCTCTCCTACCTATATCCAGCAAAGGGGTGACCAACATGGCCTACAATATAATGCCTCATACAGAGACATATGAATCATCTCTTGAAATTTATTATTATATGTGATATCAAAAATAAATATATGATTCTCCCAAGAACATCTAAAATCAAGGATTCATGCTCAGATTATGTCCTCCAACACACGTGTTTCCCATTCTGATTGGCCATCACTCTGAGAGTGAAGGGCTATGCTCATAGTCACCTATGTACCCATAGCCTTATGTAACCCCTTCCAGAACCTTGATGTGAAATGAGTGTACCTATATGAAATGATAGTATAAGGGAACCTGTGTAGCTGTATAATCTCATGAACATATAGTATTCCCAACTCATCAACTAGGAAAGTCTCTCAGGTAGGAACGAAGTGGGACACCTTTGTCAATCAATCCATGACTACCCAAACCACATCACTATCTCAAGGATACCACGGTAAGTTGACTAAAAATCAATTATAATATCTTCCCATTTCCATTTTGGGACTGGTAATAGCTGTAATGATCCAATAGGCCACTAGTGATCCACCTTCACCTTCTGAAACGTGGAACACCTAGTGATAAAACCTATTATCTAACATTTCATCCCGACCCACCAATACTAGCATCACACATCACAGTACATCTTGGTGATGCTTGGATGAACTACCCACTTAGAATCATGGGATTCTCACATCATTTCCTCTCTCATATTCATAGGAACCTAGAGGTTCCCATGTATATGTAGGATTTCCTCTCCATTAATAGGCAAATTTGGAGGTGGGTCCTCACTAGAAATACACTCCTAGAGATCCAACCCCTTAGGATATGAAAAATTCATTCTCTTCTCCCTATAAAAGAGTGAAGTGGTCACTTATAAGTCTGAGAGAAAATAATTCACATGACTCTCATAAAACTCTAGATGCAGCTCATAAAAAGGGCCATCAATTTATATTCATCATTGGCTCCTTATAAGACTTCTACCTATATCTTATGGCTCATCGCATAAGCTACTACATTACCATTTCCAAGCATATAAGCAATCTCACATTCAAAAGATTAAAGGTATTCAACCCATCTTCACTGTATGAGATTCATGTAATTATTCATAATGAAATATTTGAGGATGTTGTGGTATGTATACATCACAAAGAACTCACCCATCATATAACATCTCCAGAAACATGAGTGTTTCCCTCGGAATCTGGGGATGACCGCCTTGATGGGAGGTTTAAACGTTCCGATCGGTTTCTAATGGGTTTATTCGTAGAACCGGAAAAATACAATGATTCCACATCCATTCGGACCTACTTTCTAAAGGTAGGTGCTCATTAGTTTGTGGACTGATGAGGCTTAGGAATTTTCATTGGTCGAGAGGATGGGAGGTCGGACTCATCACACCTTTTTGAGGGGAATTATTGTCTACTCTAGGACTCTCTTTATAGATTTAAGTTATGTTCGTGAATCCTTATTACATTACCAAGTATAAAATGATCTTTCCTTCAGATCTGACAATCAATGATTAAATATGTAGGAAATTTAGAGAATCTTTTGTATGTATTCGAGGTTCTTCATCGATAGAGAATCATATGTATTTATTAGAGATTCATGGTCAATAGTACCCTTTGACACATTTATATAGAAGTCTCTTGGTCATTATGACGACCATACTGGTTTTAAAGCCACTCAGTGTGGCACTTGAAATTTATTGTCATTCTAAAGGACATGGATTATTTTAGAGTTGGGATCGAACCCGTAGAGGGGCTACCTACATATCCTTTGTTTAGAAAAGGAATCATAACCCACGTAGTTTGAGTAAGGGAGTATGATGTTTATGATTGATGGCTCAAAGAAGGATGTCACAATTACTTTTACACTCTAAGCTCATGTGAGTCATGCTCGGTGTGAGAAACAAGAGGTATTGGTAAAAAATTAAACAATTCTGCCATGAAAGATGCAATCATATGAAATAATGTGGGGCTTATGTATGTATGACTACCCAGATAAATGAAGGTTAGGATTCACTTTAAGGAAGAAATCCAGGAACATGGTCCATAAAGGTATATGTGCTTCATGGAGATTTTGAATACTCTAACTTGGGGCTTACTTATGAAAAGGAGGCCCAAATTAGGAGAAGAATTATGATTGGGTTTTACTCCTAAAAAAAAATCCTAGATCAAAGGTAAATTAGGACTGGTTAAGAGAAATTAAGATTGGGGCTTACTCCTAATGAGGATGCCCAGATTTGAGACTGGGGCTTACTCTTGAAAAGGAGGACCAGGTTAAGGATTATGACTGGGGATTACTCCCGAAAAGGAGGCCCCGGTTAAGGGAATTATGGCTTGGGGATTACTTCTGAGGAGGATGCCCAAATTAGGGGACTGGGGCTTACTCCTGAAGAGGATGCCCAAAAACTGAGAGACTTGGGGCTTACTCCTAAAGAGGATGCCCAGATTTGGGAACTTTAAGAATTGGGGTTTACTCCTAAGGAAGATGCCCATATTTGAGACTGGGGCTTACTCCTGAAAAGGAAGCTCAGGTTAGGGGATCTGGGGCTTACTCCTAAGAGGATGCCCAAATTAGAGGACTTATGACTGGGGATTTTTCCTGAAAAGGAGACCCAGGTTAAGGATTCTCTCATCTTAAAGGATGAGGTTGAATGAATGAACTCTCAATCTTTTGTGACATAAAGACATATAAATCACTAGGTTTTGAGAGATATTCCACCGAATTCCTTTCAGATAATGAAGTAAAATCAAGAAATCATGCCATAAATGGATTTGAAGAGTGTCTTGAAGACTGAATCTTGAATAGGAAAGGTGTAATGGCTTAAGAGGGGTGAATATGGGCAAGAAAGGCACCCAAAAAGGCAGGGGCACACAAGTCCTGGCAGGCGCATAGGTACTGCGTGGTCGCGCAAGTCCTGGTCGCGCAGGTCCTGGTCGCGCAGGTATGCCTGCTTGACACATGGTGTACTTGCGCGATGGTTAACCAGCAGGGTAATAATTGAGCAACTTTAGGTTAAGGCATTTAGAATCCTATTGAAGTTCTTCCAGGAGAGGGGCACGCAGGTTCTATTGAAGGAGTAAGGCGGTGCGCAAATGTGTCCATTTCCCTTAAGGGATGGCCACCTAGTCGCGCAGGTGTTGATGAGTTTCAACCCTTAGTCCTTCCTCCCCCTCTTTAGATCTTCCGTTCTAGGTAAGAAATTACCTTATAAGTGTTCTGGAAGCATTGAGAAGAGACTAGGGCGCCAGGAGCTCAAATCTGGGTTTCTGGAAAAAAATCCCCTCCGAATGGGGGGCCCACAGGTTCTATTTATAGGCAGGAGAAGACCTCGGGTTGTTACCACTTAGGTCGCGCAAGTGTACTTGCGCGACCATGAGGGAACTTGTGCGACCTATGGGAAATGTTCTCCTTGTTCATCACTTTGTCGATTTTTTTTGTTTCTTCAAAGGATGAATCACTTTGGACTAAGGTATTTCCCTTTTTCTGTCGTTAGACTCTGTGACAGAAAGGAGCGTCAACAAAAGTCCCCCCTCAGAGTTGGATCCTGAGAGAAAAGAGGATTTGACTCTGAGGTGAAAAGAAAAACAAGAAATCTGGCAGTTTAAAGTCATGCATGTCAGACATAAAGAGGCTTATGGTTATGGTCGAAATAGATTTGACCGAAATGAATTAAAATTTTCTCAATTCTGTGACAATTCATTTGAAAACAAAGTACCATACTCAATTATGAGGGAGAAAAAAAATGTAAACTCTGACTTAAGAATATTTAAATCTGAGGAATGATATGAAAAAGTGATAAAAGTCATTAGAAGAAGTAGTTCCCAAGAATGAAGTTACCATTATTTAACAAACCCGTTAGGGGGTTGAATTATGCAGGGCCACCTAAGGGCATTGGCTGCATCATTAAATAAAATAGTATCTTTTGGCTAACAAGTCTGTTATGTAGACTGTTTATGCAAGGCCACCTGTGGGAACGTGCTGCATAGTAAGGCAAAAGAACTCTCAGAAATTTACTTTCCTAGTGCTAAAAGCCAGTAAAAGTTTATGCAGATTCAAATCATCCAAAGTATATATTTTGATGTATGGAAAGAGGTACTTGAATATGGAGAAAATATTTCCAAACAAAATTATCGAAGAACTGGATGAATATCACTCCTACGAAGGTCTGACCCAAACATAGGGAAGAAAAATATAAACCATAGACATGAATAATTTTAGATCATGAAAAAGGATATGGGAAAAATATGTTAAGGATGTCTATTTTTTCGGATCCCTACATACTTTCATTTAAGAAAAGTAAGGACAAAAGAGGCATTCTTCCAAAGAATGAAGTTACCACTATCCAAAAAACCCGTTAGGGGGTTGAATTATGCAGGGCCACCTAAGGGCATTGGCTACATAGTCAAATAATAGTATCTTTTGGTTAACAAGTCTGTTATGTAGACTGTTTATGAAAGGCCACCTATGGGCATGTGCTGCATAGTCAGACAAAAGAACTCTCAGAAGTTTGACATTTTTGTGACTAGAAGTCATGAGAAAGGTCATGAGGATCTGAAAATATTTAAGGTTAGGATTATAACACATAAAGAAGGGTATTGTTCAATGTGTACAGAGATACATAGATCAATGTTAACCATAATATTGTTGTGGCTGGGTCCTGAATTGAAATGTTGGACTTCACTACGTATCCCATAAGGATGAGAATCAAGCCATACGTAGTTCTTAAACTACAGTTTAATGTCGTGTGGGACAAAAGGATTAGAGATCATAGTTTAGGGTCATAGAGCTTGGACCATTGTAAGAAATACACAGTGTGTGTTTTCATGAGGACTTTTCAGCCAAGGGACTAAAAGTGGAATTTTGGGTTAGGCCCAAAGACTTGGGACTAGATTCAAGGAACACTCGAACGTTCCTACGTATCCCATAAGGATGGGAATCAAGACCACGTAGTTCTAGAACTAGCCTTTGTACAAATTTGGTTCGTACACATGAAGGGTGAAAGGGGACTTTAGTGCAATGATGGTTTAACCCAGGATAAAAGGTTTGGGTGTTTCCATGTATGTACGTAGTCTTTGAAATGAAACATGATTGAAAAAACTCAATGAAAATAATGGTTCCCTCTCAGGTGAGGGTATCAAAGAAATTTGTAGTTTATTGTCATACTGGACAAAGGTGTTGTATATTTTAACATCGTATAACAAGGACGAAAGTAAACCAATGTAAAGATATTGATTCTAAGGGCGGTTTCACGAATTATCATCGTATGAGATAGAGATGAACCGACGTGAAGAGATTGGTTTTGGGCTTGAACCTTGCGAGCTTGCCTACATACCCAGCCTAGAAGGCAAGGGTCAAAGTCCATGTAGTTCAATTAAATAATGAATTAATGATCAAGTTGTTCTTGGAGACAATGACCTAAAAATGATGTTAGGACTTACACATGGTTAGAGGCCTAGAGAGAGTGTTATGGTTGAAGTTTTCTCTAAGGTCACGTGAGTCATACTCAGTGTGAGAAACAAGAGGTAACAACAACCTTACCGATGCATAGTTTAATGTCATGTAGGACATATAAAGGAACTATGCAGTTTAAAGTCTTGCAGTTAGGACTATTGGTACTGCACATTTTAGTGTCATGTAGCAGGGACAAAATACAGTTTAATGTCATGTAGGACGTATCACGAACTTTATGTACAATTTAGCGTCATGTAGTTAGGACGATGGGGAAAATAGAGTTTAACGTCATGTTAGACGAAAGGAGGGGGACTGTGAAGTTTAATGTCATGCAGTGAGGACAAAAGAGTTCACCATTTTAACGTCATGTTAGACGCATTGGGGATTTTTTCCCCCACGGTTTAACGTCATGTTGGACGAAAAAAAGGGACGATACAGGGAAGATATAGTTTAGAGTCATGTTGGACGAAAGTGTGAATAGTTTAAGGTCATATGCATGGACCGTGGATGGTGCAGTTTAATGTCAGGCTGGACGATGGTGTTGTTTAAGGTCATATAGGACCTTTGATGATTATGTAGTTTAAGGTCTTTCTAGACGTAAGGGAATTTTATATAGTTTACCATCATGTAGTTAGGACGTCACAGTTTAACTTCTTTCTAGATGTAAGGGACTTGAAAATAGTTTATGGTCATATGCATGGACCATTGATGATGCATTTTAAGGTCATACAGGACCTAGTTGCAGTTTAAGGTCATACTGGACCATTTAGGGAACTTATTCACAGTTTAACGTCGTGTGGGATGAAAGTAAAAATATTTTAAGGTCATATGTATGGACCATTGCTGTATAGTTTAACATCATATAGCAAGGACGAATTGGTGCCGCACAGTTTAGTGTCGTGTTGCGGGGAAAAAGTACAGTTTAATATCATGTAGAACGAAAGGAGGGGGACTGTGCAGTTTAATGTCATGCAGTGAGGACAAAAGAGTGCACCATTTTAACGTCATGTTGGATGCATTGGGGATTTTTCCCCATAGTTTAGCGTCATGTTGGAAGGAAAAAAGGGACGATACAGGGACGATACAGTTTAGTGTCACGTTGGAAGAAAGTGCGAATTGTTTAAGGTCATATGCATGGACTGTGGATGGTGCAGTTTAATGTCATACTGGACGGTGGTGTAGTTTAAGGTCATACAGGACCTTTAATGATTATGTAGTTTAACGTCTTTCCGAACATAAGGGACTTTTATATTTTTTAGCGTCATGTAGTTAGGATGTCACAGTTTAACATCTTGTTGGACGTAAGGGACTTGCAAATAGTTTAGGGACATATGCATGGACCGTTGATGATGCAGTTTAACGCCATACAGGACCTAGTTGCAGTTTAAGGTCATACTGGACCATTTAGGTAACTTTTTCACATTTTAACGTCTTGTGGGACGAAAGTAAAAATATTTTAAGGTCATATGTAAGGACTGTTTCTGTATATTTTAACGTCATATAGCAAGGAAGAATTGGTGCCGCATAGTATAGTGTCATGTTGTGGGGAAAAAGTACCGTTTAATGTCATGTAGGACGAATGTATTGACTTTTGTACAGTTTAGCGTCATGTAGCTAGGACGATGAAGGTGACCCAGTTTAACGTCATGTTGGACGTATGTGAAAATAGGTTAGGGTCATATTCTTGGACCATTTCTGTATATTTTAATGTCATATAGCAAGGAAGAACTGGTGTCGCATAGTTAATGTCATGTTGCGGGGACAAAGTACAGTTTAATGTCATGTAGGATGAATTGGTGCCGCACAATTTAGTGTCATGTTGCAGGGAAAATAAGGGTTACATAGTTTAGCGTCATGTTGGACGTATGTGCAAATATTTTAGGGTCATATGCTTGGACCATTGCTGTATAGTTTAACGTCATATAGCAAGGATGAACTGGTGCCACACAGTTTAGTGTCATGTTCCGGGGACAAAGTATAGTTTAATGTCATGTAGGACGAATTGGGGTCGCACTGTTTAGTGTCATGTTACGGGGACAATGAAGGTGACACAGTTTAACATCATGTTGGACGTATGTGAAAATAGTTTAGGGTCATATGCTTGGACCGTTGCTGTATAGTTTAACATCATATAGCAAGGACGAACTGGTGTCGCACAGTTTAGTGTCATGTTGCAGGGACAAACAGAGACTTTGTAGTTTATAAAAAATACAGCTTAAAAATTCTGGCAAATGGATCTGTTAATTGAATCATAATAACAGAACCAAAGATTAACTCTTCATCTGATGAAGACTCTGCCTGATTAGCCTGTTTAGGCTTTTCCATTTGGTGGGGTGGTGCCCGTGGCTTTGAAGTAGATGGCATGAAGTCTACCAAAGTTAGAGACAACTTAGGCTTTGACACATACTCATCTTATTCTGATTCTTTTTCTTTCTTTGAATCATGTTGTTTCTTTGAGGACATTCCCTCTGACGAAGAGGGTTTTTCCACAACATTCATGGCAGAAGACACAATTGGTTTCTTTAATTGTGTTTGCAAAATAGCATGAGTTTGATTGATTGTATTTATGACCATCCAATCATCATATTTTTGTGTATTTTTGCTTTTGACTTCCTTCCATTCGTCTTCCTCCTCTAGAACTGTAGCAGTGACACATGCTACCTGGTCTGAGTAGCCTTTCAATGTGACCTGTCCCGAGTCGACCATCTTTTGCAGGAGGTCTTTGAAGACAAAAAATTCCTGGATGGGATGCCCCAATATTTGATGAAAAAGGAAATAATTAAGACGGTCTTCATATCCTTTCTTGTTTGGCCTCTTGGGTATTGGCAATTGAACCAAATTGTTTTCCAGAGCCAAAATGAAATAACCAGGAACTTGTTCATTTCGGAAAGAATATGTTTTGCTCTTCAGATCCTCAAATTGTTTTCATCTTTGATCTTTTTGATCATCTAGATGAAAAGGCCTTTGTTGTTGGCGCTCAGAAGGTGGAGCCCTTCAAGAAGATGAAGGTTTTGACATAGAAATAGGTACAAGTGCTTGTTTAAGCATAACTGTAGCAATTTCTACTTTACCGATTCTCCTTCCTGGAGCTGATGGAATTACACGAGATTTAGCCTTATCCTGTATAAGGGAATCTTCAATCTGTTCAGCGATTGAAGTAAGGTCTCGAAACCCTCCTGTGTATTTCGCAGGGATTAATGGAGTGCGTAATTCGTCATGCAGATTTGCCACACAGATTGGCAACAATTCATCTTCAGGGAGTGATAAACTCAAGGAATATGTTAATCTCTTCCATCGAGCAATGAATTCAGAGAATCCTTCATTATCCCTTTGCTTACAATTTGTAAGATCGAAAACTGTTGTCTTTGGAAAAGTTGAGCTGAACTGACGGAGGAATTTTTGGAAAAGATCCTCACATCCGGTAATTGACCGGGATTGCAAGCTTGTATACCAAACAAAATCCGGTCCTTGCAAGGTTCACACGAAGCATCTGAGTTTCACTACTTCTTTCTGCACTGAAGTTCCCATCATAGGATCTCAATAAGACACGTAATGCGTCAAATGATGTTCAGGATCGCTTGATCCATTGAAAATATGGAATATAGGATTCCCAAAACTGGATGGAGGAGAAATTGAATCTACCCATTCAGGGTAAACTTTCTTTTCTAGTTGAACTTGCGCACATTTCCCTTCCATAGCTTCTAACTAATCTGTTAATGATTCAATAGTAGTTATTAACTTTTGAGAAACATCTGGTTGAACTTGGACTTGGGTAGGTGCAATGACTGGAGCTTGGAAAGATGTGGTGATTGGTGCTGCAACTGATGGTAGCACTGCCAACTGTTGTTGCACTTGACCCGTAGGATTATACCTATGAGGGTGTACTGATAGAGGAGGATATTCTTGATCCATCTTAGTAGCTACAACAAATTTCTTTGGCTGACTGACTCCAGCATGCTTAAGAAAAATAATACTCTGAAGTAGTTCTGCATTCACCCTTCTTAATTCTTTCATTTCTTCCTCCTATTGTGCAAACCTCTCCTCTAGTGAGAGCGATTGACCTTCTCTAGAGGAAGGATATGTAACCTGGTTATTTCCCTTCCCATTGCGGGATCCTTTTCGGAGAGGGGGATGTGGGTTACTCGAAGGATTCCCTAAGTTCTGAGTAATCCTTTGACTTCGTGTATGCACACCTTCTTCATTTGTGTCAGTGCACACATATTCTTGAGCAGGAAACTCTTCATCTGAGTCCCGTGAGCGAGCCTCATCTGGTGGATCAGCAACAACGGCATTGATGACATTGATTGATGCATAACTCATCGCATCCCTTCTATCAGCATTTCTATGATATTGTCTTCTTCCATGTCTTTGATGAGACATTGCCTTTTGTTGATTCAATCCCTAAGGAACTTCTTGATGAACCGTAATTTGGAGAGAATCTCCTGATAATTTGGTTCTTCGTTCCTCTTGAGGTTTCTTCCCCAATAGAGAAAAGTCCGACTTTCTCTGAGGAGGGGATTGATGATTTGAATAATTCCCCAGTCTAGTGGACTGGGGTTGTTCCTGCTGTCCTCGCTCAACTTCCTGAATCCTTTTGTTGATTCTGAGGGTTGGTTTAAAAGAGTCCCCAGTCTGGCGAGCTGGGGTGGTTCTTGACATGCTATGTCTGATACATTCTTGAAATTCCTCCTGATCTTGTGAACCTTAGTCTGGAAATTAGCTGGATGCATTAACCTGTATCCGCTTTTATCACCCGGTTCAAAAGACCGTTGGATGATTTCCGACACTTCTGTCACTTGGTGACGTGCTTGATCCAAACGAGAGGCCTGTTCAATATTCTCGTGTTCTTTATGCAAGAGTAATTCAACAACTTGTCTCTAGTGCAGAAATTGTTTTTTACGTCAACATTTTTTACGTCGGTTATATATAACCGACGTAAAAATGTGGCGAGTAGATTTTTCACGTCGGTTATTTTAATAACTGATGTTACAAATTGCGCCTGTTGGGTTTTTACGTCCGTTATCTTATAACGGACGTAAAAAACCAATGCGCGGGGGGTTTTTTACGTTGGTTATTTGGTAACTGACGTAAAAAACCCGATATCGACGCATTTTTTATGTCGGTTATCAAATAACCGACGTAAATAACCAAAGCGCAGGGTGTTTTACGTTGGTTATTTTATAACCGACGTAAAAAACCCCACAGGGATTTGGTTTTTTAAGTCGGTTATTTGATAACCAACGTAAAAAACGCGTCGATATCGGGTTTTTTACGTCGGTTACAAAATAACTGACGTAAAAAACCAAAGCGCGGGAGCTTTTTTATGTCGTTTTTAAGATAACCGACATAAAAAAGCTAAAAAATAGTTTATAACGTCAGTTATATAATAACCGACTTTATAAAACATTTAAAAAAATTAAAGTCCGTGTTCTGTCATTTACGATTTTTCGATTGACAGTCGCCGGCTCGTCTCTCTCTCGCATGGTAAACCCTAATCGGCTCATCGATCGCCTGCATTAAACTCATTTTGGCTTCATTGTTTATCTTCTTCACTCCTCTCGAATCTATCATCTCAACTCGCGACATTCAAGTAAGCCTTCCACGAATTTATTTCGTTCATTTTTGTTTCGATTCTTGATGTGATTTTCGTTCGTTTTTGAATCTCGTGGAATTTATTGTTATTGCAAATGGTTATTATTTCCATTCAACTCACAACATTCAACTCGCAACATTCAACTCGCAACATTCAAGCAGGTGTATTTTGGATAAGACTATTTTTAACTCTTATTCTAGATTTTCATTCTAATATACGCTTTACGATTCTATAGTACAATGAAAAAGTAGATTCATTAAAGCTTCTTAAACCACTTATACTTCATATTTTCTTCTGAAATACGAATCAGTGACAACTCCAATATGATCACTATATTGATCTATCTGAATACCAGAAACTTCATTACGAGCAACCTCTTAAGTATCTAAATAAATCAATATCTGATAAAAATATTACTATGACCATGAGAACATAGATATTTGACTTCACAACCATTCATATTATTCAATCATTTAGAAAGAATAATTAATTTTAAAACATTGAGGATTAGCTTCAGCAAAATCTGAAAAATAATGGGTGGTACTGTAATGTTCCATTCTTCCAGCAACATTATTATTTCCTATTTAGCTGGAATGTGTCTTTCTGGATGAAGATTGGTAATACTTATTTTCTTAAAATCACATTTTCAATATGATTGTCCAGAAAATGATTTTCAAAGTGTATGTGATTTCTTGAATACAATGGTATGTCCGATTTTCAACAAAACCAAGTGAGGTGATTTCTTTTATTATTAATAATTCATAAAAAAAATTATAATACCTAAATATTATTATCATCCTTTTCAGATTTTTCATTATAAAAAAGGTAAAGGGTACTTTCTTTTCATTCTCAAGTTAAAATATATTTTTTATAAAGGTCTTTTCTATCTAGGTAGAAATAATTTAACGATAATTAGATTGAATTAGGTATATTATCTTATCTTACCATCCAAACACATTCAAAATGGGATACAGATGGCTATACCATGTCCAATGTGTTATGTGAAGTGTCTCGTAAGAAATATTATAATAAATTATAGGAAAGGTGATTAACATATACCAATATGAGGTGAATGAAACTATGTTTTCCCTTGACATATGTTATGACTTATATGATTATGTTTGTGCCACACTCTTATGTTATTCCACATACCAATGTTGTGATCTTGTGAATAAGGTTTTTTAAATCATGTTCCCACTATCATATAAATCATGTCTTATGTTATGCTAAAATTGTTATACTTGGACTCAGGTTTTATGAACTATGATTATATAGAACTGTTTCACTTATCTTTTTGATCATGTGCTTTGTGTATGCTCTTATACCCCCATGGATATCTTTTTATGAGATTAGATATTATATTTATATATATCATGTTTACCCATAATGAGTATCGTAAATCAAAACTTTTATTATTTTCATTCCCTAAGTTATAAAAATAAGTATTATGTAGGATGATTCAAAAATTTAATCTGTGAGATGAGTTGTTTTATGTGTGAAACCTAGGCCAAACACATATGTATTTTTTTATTGGTATTACATATATATAGTTCTACATATACTTTTTTTTACATTACCATTATATTAACATTACTTTTTCTAAAGAAATATTAATGTCCTTAGATTATATATCGGATCAAAAGGATATAGTAATTCTAATATATAATCAGAATGATCAGATAATATGACAATATTATTAAACATAAAACAAATGGTCTATATTCATATTTCTAACATGACACTTACGATGTATAGCTATTTGGTGTTGGGTACTTATGGAAACTACTACTTATTCAATGATTTTGGCACTTGAAAGTGTTGAGTACTTTAGATCATAATGATTGAACAACAAGCATGAATAACACATGTTATATGCTCCATTATGTATTCCTATATTTTAACATTTTTATCCATATATTGGCATGAGATTATTATAAATGTGTATCATCTGATCATATTCACTTATTCCAGACAAAAATCATTTTGTTTATGTTTTATTGATGTATATTTTATTTGGAGAATCATTAGGCGTCATGGTTTTCTTTGATTCAATGAAATTTAAAACTGTTACATCTAACTATATTTTGTTTTAAAAATAATATTCAAGCATATTTTTTTTAAATACCTATATATTTGTTTTATATTTTAAATTTTTTTACATTCAAATTATGATTTTTTTCATATAAACATGTATTTGTCTTATCTTAAAAATATATATCTTTTGTTGATATTTTTTATAGGTAATAATGAGTTGAAGTTGGATTACGGCACATTGAATGAGTAATGAATTTGAGGAAGGTGTTGATGCCTTTTTGGAATTTGCAAAACGAAATGTTCCAAGTAGTGACATTTTTTTCTGTCCATGCCTGAAATGTTTGAATATGAATAAGTTGAAAAGTAGAGAGATAAAATATCATATGATATGTCATGGTTTTAATCCGAGTTACAGCCCTTGGATTTGGCATGATGAAACTGGATGGAATGTCACTGATGATGAAGATCCGCAAGATGGTAACTTCGATGGAATTGAAGAAATGATTCGCGATATTGTAGCAGAACAAATTGAGATAGAACCGACAGTTGCACGTCTATATGGTGATGCAGAAGAACCATTATATCCCGGTTGTACAGATTTTATGGTTCTGTCAGCGGTGTTAAGATTGATTAACCTGAAGGCGAAGCATGGATGGAGTGACAGAAGTTTTACAGAGCTGCTACAATTGATGAAAGACATTCTTCCAAAAGATAACGATCTTCCAGATTCACATTACAAAGCCAAGAAAATATTATGCCCGATGGGATTGGGATACAAGAAAATACATGCATGTCCGAATGACTGCATTATATATAGGAAGGAATATGAATTTTTGTCAGAGTGTCCAAAATGTGGGACATCACGGTATAAGGTGAAAGAAAAATCACAGGGTGATGTAGATATTACAAAGCTTCCTTCAAAGGTATTTTGGTATCTTCCTATAATTAATCGTTTCAAACGTTTATTTGCTAATTCACATGATGCAAAAAGGTTAAGATGGCATGATGAAGAGCGGGTATGTGATGGAAAAATACGTCATCCAGCTGATTGTCCACAATGGAAGAAAATTGATGCGCAATATTCTATATTTGGAAATGAAATAAGAAATATCATACTAGGGTTGTGCACAGATGGAATGAATCCATACCGAACACTCAGTAGCACACATAGTTCATGGCCTGTTTTATTGGTAATTTACAACCTCTCTCCTGAAGTTTGTATGAAGCGCAAATATTTCATGTTGAGTACAATGATCTCTGGTCCAAAGCAACCCGGTAATGATATTGATTTTACTTGTCACCGTTGATTTATGATTTGAAACTTTTATGGGCTTATGGTATTAGGGTGTATGATTCTTATAAAATGGAATATTTTCAACTGCATGCAGTGCTTCTGTTCACTATAAATGACTTCCCAGCGTATGGAAATTTGACTGGATATAGTGTTAAAGGGCATAAATCATGTCCAATTTGAGAACAACAGACGTCCTATTGTCAATTGCATCATGGGAGGAAAATAGTGTACATGGGTCATCAAAAGTTTTTGCCTATGGAACACCCTTATAAAAGACTAAAAAAGGCATTTAATGGCTCACAAGAATTTGATACTGCTCTAAAACCTTTATCCCCTGATCTGTATTTTGAGAGGCTGAAAAACCTTGACGTGACATTGGGAAAGACACAGAAATCTGGTAATGATAGACATATTTTGAAGAAAAGGTCAATTTTTTTTGAGCTACCATATTGGAGGTATCATGAAGTTAAACATAATATTGATGTCATGCACGTGGAGAAGAATATCTGTGATTCTTTGATTGGAACATTGTTAGATATTAAAGGAAAGACTAAAGATGGGTTGAATTCAAGATTAGACTTACTATCAATGGGAATAAGTTCGGAGTTAGCTCCCACTCCTAAAGGAAGACGAACATTTCTTCCCCCGGCTTGTCATACATTATCGAAGAGGGAGAAAGTTAGCTTCTGTCAGTGTCTTCATGATACCAAAGTGCCTCAAGGTTATTATTCTAATGTAAAAAATTTTGTCTCATTGAAGGACTTGAAGTTGATAGGTATGAAATCAAATGATTGTCACGTCATGATGCAACAAATTCTACCAGTTTCATTGCGTGGAATATTGCCCATTCGTGTCAGAAAGACTATAATGAAGTTGTGTTATTTTTTCAATTCAATTTGTAACAAGGCGATTGATGTGAATTCTTTGAACATTTTGGAAAAGGATGCAATTTTTATACTTTGTCAATTGGAAATGTATTTTCCTCCAACTTTTTTTGACATAATGGTGCATTTAATGATTCATCTGGTTTGAGAAATAAAGATTTGTGGACCTGTATATCTTCGTTGGATGTATCCTTTTGAAAGGTATATGAAAATATTAAAGGGGTATGTTAAAAATCTATATCGACCTGAAGCCTCCATTATTGAAAAGTATATTTCTGAGGAGGTAGCAGAGTTTTGTACGAGCTACTTGGCTGCGGCGCAACACATAGGTTTGCCTCCATCTCTCCATGAACGAGTTAATAATGAGGGAAAGGGGATTCGCGGCTTGAAAGTCAAATCATTTTCAGCTGAACAGATGAAGAAGTTAGAATCATACATCTTGAATAACATAGCTGATGCTCAACCATATATCACATTGAATATTAAAGAGTTGAAACAATGTCATCCAAAGAAGAAGGAAATGTGGATTTTGAATGAGCACAACAAAACTTTTTTTTCATGGATTAAAAAGAATTTTCTTGGTAGATCAGATTTATCAGAGACATTAAAATGGATAGTGGGTGTTCCATGTTTAAATGTGATAACATGGTCTGGTTATGACATTAATGGTTATACATTTCATACAAAAGCTCAGGACAATAGAAGTGCAGTTTAGAATAGTGGTGTATTGGTGTTTACAGAAGCAATGCATTTTTCGAGTGCTAAGGACAAAAACCCAATTTCTGCATCAAATGCATATTATGGAGTGATTGAAGACATATGGGAGGTTGATTACTTTAAAATTAAAGTTCCCGTTTTTAACTGTAAATGTTTTAACGGTAACAACAGTGTCAGACACGATGAATTTGGAATGACACTTGTTAATCAGAATAGATTGGAAGACACAGTTGATTCTTTTATAATGGCAACACATGCAAAACAAATTTTTTATGTAGTAGATCAATCAGATATGCAGTGGGCTGTTGTTTTATAAGGGAAAAAACAATATGTTGGTGAGGATGAACTTGATGAATATGCTGATTTATGTGAGATCCCTATTTCAATGGAAATATTAACAGAACATAATGGCGATCATGTTGAAAACATAGTTTGTGCCATAAGGAACGATCACGACGAAGGAATTTGGGAAAACAATCCATCTGTACATTCCTAAAATTACAGGTAACATATGTTTATTTCTTGTTTACATTTATTTTTTCCATAAATGTTAGATATTGAAAGTTTTTTATTTATTAAAACATGTTTTAAAATAAAATAAGTATATGTTTTTGTTTGTTTTAAGTTTCTTTAGTTTACTTTATCATGTTTATAACCATTACATGAATTTTAAAATGATTATTTTTGTTCACTGACAATTACTTTACCATGTTTACAATGTTTACCAGGTTTACCATTTTTACCATTTTTACCATCTTGACCATCTTGACCATCTTTTCCATATTTACCATTGTTTAACATGCCTACCATATTACCAATGTTTACTATTATGTAACTTAGTACACTTTTCTATTTTATGATTACAGTAGTATTAAAATATTTGAATTTGTATATTTGTTCACTGCAAATTACTTTACCATGTTTACAATGTTTACCAGGTTTACCATTGTTTAACATGCTTACCATATTACCAATGTTTACTATTATGTAACCTAGTACACTTTTCTATTTTCTGATTACAGTAGTATTAAAATATTTGAATTTTTATATTTGTGAACTGACGTTTGTTTTTTTGATTTGAAGGATAATGACAGATCATTCAGATGATCAACCACATGATTCTGGAGAGGAGCATATTGATGGTCATACCTCTGGGGATGAACATTCACATGCTCCTTTTACGACAAAGAGTTCAAAGTTGGTAAACATGGTTGTACACGTTTACCAAAATTATCACTTTCCTGTACGCAGGATCAGAGGATAGTAGTTGAGTTTGATGATAATGATATTCCTAGAGGTCCGAATGCCAAAGATTTTATGAGTTTTGTTGCAACTCAGGCTAAGACCAATGTAAGCATTCTGTATGATGATTGGAGAGGTGTGGATAAAGAGATTATCTCTCAGTTGTGGGAGACGATTTTGGTAAGATCTTTTGTCATTGTTTGACCATTCTTTTAATGTTTCTAGTATATATAATATGTTTAACCTCTTCTTTATCAGATGACATTTGATATTCCTGGCACTGGAGGAGTCGGGAAGAAATGCTTATCGTTGGCTACCAGGAGATGGAGGGATTTCAAATCAACCCTCTCATCTGATTTCATTTATGGTCATAAGAGTCATGACAATTCTTGTCGTATATATCCTTTTATAGATGAAGACACATGGAGACAGTTTTTTGAAAGTATAAAAAAAGAGTCATTTCTGGTAAGGGCAATGTAAACTTTTATAAACATTCTTATATAAATTATTTTATTAATGTTTTGTTAATGATTTCTTATTCTTAAATTACAGCAAACAAGGAAAGATCCTCAGGAGATCCAATCTAAAAATTTATACCCTCATAGTTTATCTCTTGGAGGGTATACATTATTGGAAGAAAAAATGATAGCGGAAAAATTTCAACAACTAAGAGCTGAGTCTTCATGCTCTAGAGAGGTGGCCCCTCCATCCCCTCCATCTAGACATGAAAAATGGAAGAGAGCTCGGAAGGGAAAAAAAGGGAAATATCTTTCGGAAGAATCGAGAATCGTAGATGAGAGGATTGTAAGATATCTATTTAATTTATTTAAGTTAACTTTTTTCTTCATATAAGTTTCAATCATTACAGAAATGTTCAATTAATTAATACATGACTCTCTTGAGGATCAGAGTTCAGAGGGGACATTTACAGCTACTGAGAGGGAAGATATTTTATTTGCAGCATTGGGAAGGCCCGAACATCCTGGTCGTGTAAGAAGATATCCGGCAGGTGTATCAGTAAGAAAAGTGTTTCCACGTTCTTCCACTTATAATATTGAGGGGGTTTATAAAAAAAATAGAATCCTTGGAGGCTGAAGTTCAAAATATTAATGCGACGATGGAAGACAATATTGGAGATTCGGTGCAGTCTATGATTGCAGAAATGAAAAGACAATTTCAGACTGCAGCTCCCACTCCTCCACCTCCCCCTGCAGACCCCATTATTTATCCTCCACCTCCGCCAGTAGCTCCCACTCCCCCACCTCAGCCTGCGGACCCCATTTTTTATCCTACGCCTCCGCCGCAACTTCCTACATATTGCGAGTTGTATGTTGATGATTCTCAACATCATATAGTAGCATACGGGTTGGTATATTGTATTGGAGATACAGTTCATCATCAAAAATTAGAGGTAGAGAATTAGAGGGTCACTGTACAGGATATTATAGATAGATCAGCTAGGGTACCAATACCTACAGATGATGTGGCGACAGTTGGACAGAGTATCGGCCATTTTTTAGTTTGGCCATCTATACTTCTTCGACTCATTACCATAGAAGTATGAATGTTATATCTTTTATTTTATTTTTTTATTAAAGTTGTTTTATCATTTGAAAACTACTATAATTCTCAATTTTTTTTTCACAGGAATACTTCAAAGGTAAAGAAATACTGTATAGACAACAACAAAGAGAACAAGCTATGACATCAGATACAGATTCCAGTGGTCTTGACAGATTGTCAAGATATTCACATTTGTTGTTGGGTTTTTATGAGTTTCCAATGGAATCTCATGTTTGTGGATGTGAAATAAGTGTGGGGATTACAAAATCTGAAATCATGGAGCTTGTTACTGGAGATAAGTTGGGCATCAACGTGGTGCAAATTTTTTCCATGTAAGTCTTAACACCTTTTCGCTGCGTTATATTTATTAAAAATGTATACTTATATATGTTTTGTATTAGGTATCTTTATAAAATTTGTGAGAGGAATGAACTGACAGAAGTATATGGATTCATGGACCCGCAATTGATTTCCCCTGAAGCATGTGCATTGACTGAGGAACAAAGAATGGTTTATATTGCTGAAAGATTTGAAAAGAATATAATCCAACAATGTTGGATGATGCCTTTTTGTGAGAGGTATGAAACACATTTCTCTCAAAGAGTTAATTATCTTTTAACATAAAAAACCACTAACATTAAATTTCCTTTTATCAGTAATCATTGGATGTTAGGGATTTTTTGCCCAAGGGAGAAAGCTCTTTATTGGATATGCTCTGTTCATGGTGATGTGTGGGAAAGTTTTAAGAATATATTGGAAAAGTAAGTTTCAATTTCTCAATAGTTTTATATATTATAATGAATTTTAAATTTACCCCATTTGTATTATTTTCTAACAGTGCATGGGTCTACTTTCGAAAAAACACAAAGAAAATAAATGAAAAGATCAAATATGTAAAGGCGAATTTAAATTTACATTTATAATTTGTACTTTTTGATTTATTACATAAAAATAATATATTGAATTTACACTCATTCAAAACAGAATTGTCATGAACAACAAGGCCTCATCGAATGCGGATATTATATGTTAAGATTTATGTATGAAATAATAACAACTGGGACAGTTGTGAATTTTGACCTGGTACGATTTCCTCTTAAACTTTGCCATCATATTTCAATTTGATTTATTCATTATACACGTTAACTATCTTCTTTTTCATTTGTAGATTTTTGATGACCCTTAACCCTATACTGCTGAAGACATCAAACACGTACAAGTGGAGTGGTCAAATTATTTTACAGGTTTGATTGAATTTTAGTTGTTTGTAATGTAAAATGTAATTTTGAATATTGTCGTTTTAATTGTGTATTTGGTAGTTTTTTAGGTTTGATTTAGTTTTTTTTTGAAGTTGATAGTGTAAGTTTTGAATGTTAAATAAGTGAATGTTTAATTTTTCTCTACTTCTTGTTTTGGTCTACTTTTGATGGTTCTTCTGGTATGGATTTGGGTCTATGGGGGAGGTGTTCCAAGGGTGTGGGGGTGTGTTCAGTGGGGTTGGGGGTGTCCAGCGGTCTGTGAGGGCTGTCCGGTGGGGTGGGGGGACAGTCTTGGGGGGTGGCAAGGATGTCCAGGGGTGTGGGAAGCCGGTCCATGGGTGTGGGAGTGCTGTCTAGGGGTGGGGGGGGGGGGGGTTGCCCAGGGGTGTGGTGGGGGCTGTCAAGTGGGGTGAGGGGGTGAAGAGGTGTTGTTCAGGCGGGTGGGGGCTGTTGAGGGGTGTTTGGGGGTGTCCGGGGGTCGGGGGGCAGTCCAGGAGTGTGGTGGGGGCTCCAATGGGATGGGGGAGGGTTGTCCAAGGGGTATACATGATGGTGGGAGCTCCAATGGGGTGGGGGAGGGATGTCCAGGGGGTATACATGAGGGTGCGGGCTCCAACGGGGTGGGGGAGGGCTGTCCATGGGGTATAAATGAGGGTGGATGCTGTCTAGTGGGTATGTTTTATATGTTATCTATGTACATGCTTAATTTTGATGTACTTCTGTTTTTGTGGTACGATTTCTTGATTTATTTTCTGGTTGATTCTGGTAGAGAGAAGATCACTGCATTCTGTTTAAAAAAAATGGGTTTATCACGTCGGTTATTTAATAACCGACATGATAAAATTCCTGGAAAATAGTTTATCACGTCGGTTATTTAATAACCGACGTGATAAAAGGCCTGGAAAATGGTTTATCACGTCGGTTATTTAATAACAGACGTGATAAAAGGCCTGGAAAATGGTTTAGCACGTCGGTTATTTAATAACCGATGTGATAAAAGGCCTGGAGAATGGTTTATCACGTCGGTTATTTAATAACCGACGTGATAAAGGGCCTGGAGAATGGTTTAGCACGTCATTTATTGAATAACCGACGTGCTAAACGGCCTGTACAATGGTTTATCACGTCGGTTATTGACTAACTGACGTGATAAAGCCCCTCCCACCGGTTTATCACGGAGATTATACAATAACCGACGTGATAAACCCCCCTCCCCCGGTTTGTCACATTGGTTTTATATGAACCGACGTGATAAACCACGCTCATCCCAGTTTATCACGTTGGTTCATATAGAACGGACGTGATAAACCACCCTCACCCCAGTTTATCACGTCGGTTCTATATGAACCGACGTGATAAACCCCCTCACCCCTGTTTATCACGTCAGTTGTTTAAGAACGGACATGATAAACCATTGTCCAGGTCGTTTATCACGTCGGTTCATCGATAATCGACGTGATAAACCATTCTCTAGGCCCCTTATCACGTCGGTTCTAAAATAACCGACGTGATAAACCATTCTCCAGGCCCTTTATCACGTCGGTTCTAAAATAACCGACATGATAAACATCGCGATTTTATGTTTGTGACGTCGGTTTTTAAATAACCGACGTCAAAAACCTTATTTATAACATCGCACGTATTAACGTCGGCTAAAAACCGATGTAAAAAATTAAAAATAACCGATGAAAAAAACGTTTTCTGCACCAGTGTGTTCTCTGTATTCTTGATTTTGAGAGGAACTAGTTGAAGCA
Source organism: Viscum album (assembly GCA_963277665.1). NCBI lineage: Eukaryota > Viridiplantae > Streptophyta > Magnoliopsida > Santalales > Viscaceae > Viscum > Viscum album. The sequence continues at coordinate 939,726,333 of OY728141.1, forward strand.
TGTTCTTGGGCAAGCTTTTTATTACAAACAATGCCCATTGACTGTGGCCAGCCATGGGCAATAACATTTCATGAGACCATTTTTGGCGGGCTTTGCTGACTGGAGAGCACAGTGAAATGCAGTGCTACATGAACACCCCATCCTCTGACATTAATACCAGATGGGGCATTGTCAATTAACTGATGCAATCTTCTTAGTGTGCCAAGGCATGAACGTTGAAGGGATCTCTGCTTCTTTTCAGCCTTCGGATATTGAGAGACTGATAGAGATGCCAAATCAATCTGACGTTGTAACCCTTCTATTATCTGAAGTTTATTTTTTTATTCATCATAAGATAATACTTTCTTTTTCAACTGACAAAGAGTTTTCTATATGTTGAGACAAATATCATTAATTTCATCTTCCGTCAACATTTCTAGAATATTATACTGAGAGTCAGCCAGAGGCCAAAACATGACTGCCACTTCCCCTTTCGCCAGTTGTTTTCTCATATTCAGCATTTCTTCTTTATCATTTAATGAAGATTCTTCTACCTGATTTGACCAGAGTTGGTGTTTTCTTGTTGCTTCATTGGATTCAATAGGATTGGTAGAGAAATCATTGACCAAACTAGAAGATGCATGACTTAGGGGTGGTTCGGAGAATGACCTACACCCTGGGCTATCTTTTGATTGAGAAAGTATTTCAACTGCTAGAGATGAAGCTTCAGACATGACTGATTTCGCATTTGCAAGTGCCTTAAGATAAGAGGGCTTTCTTGGCACTACATTGTCCACTGGAGCATTTTCTGGGCAATGTGCATCACTACTGCGGAGAAGACTTTCACAGCGAAATTCATCATCATGGGGAGGACCACCATAACGGGTTACAACAAAAGATAAGATCTCTTGCCCCTTGGTCTTCTGACCACACAAAGGGTTCCCGTGGATCTCATCTGAAGATGAAACTTCGAGATTGACCAAATTTTCATGAAGTAATCCTTCATGAGGAAGTGTCTATTGAAGACCTTCGAAATTAATGTTCCCATTATTGGGAACTGAGTGAGTAGAATCTTGAATTTCAACAGATAATTGTTTGAGGGTTCAAGAACTCCAGCATCGAGCAAGGCCTTGTTATAGATTGGCTTTTGATCTCCTGACTGTGATGGGCGGGTCTTTTTCTTAGACGCCTTCTTACTCGCCTTGGAAACCACTTGTTGACGAAAGTGGCTGCTCTGAGCAGGTGTATGTGCCTAATCAGGAAAGATGGCCAGGTTAGGCTGACGATCTCCTCTAAAATCAGGTGTACGTGCCTGACTTGGTCGTCCATATGATATGGGGGAGTATGCCCCATAACCCTCTTGAACTGGAACAGATGTGTGTGTCTGTTCGGGAGTGAATTATTGATGTATCACTCCACTAGTAGGGGTAGATTTATGTGTCTTTCCCTGAGATGCCACTGAAGTTGTTATAATATCCTAGCAAGCATCCAGAATATGAGCAGGGGTTTGCTTCTTCTCTTTCACCATTGATAGAATCTGATTGGTGACTTCAGCTGCCGGAACAGGAATATACGTCCATTCCGGGCTTGGAGCAGGTGTATGTGCCTGCTCAAATCCTACTTTTCCTATCATTGAATCCTGATAGTACTCAAGTGTGGGGGCAGAGAGTTGAGTTTGCCTCTTATTTGTTGTTGGGCCTTTCCGACTAACTTCTCCGAATGCTACCAAGCGAGACTGTTGGTAGACTTGATTAATACTAGCAGGTGTATGTGCCTGCTGATTGCACTTCGCCAAACATGGTTGACGAGAACCTTCATATGTAGTTAGATGAGCCTGCTGACTAGATGATGATGTATAAACAGGTGTATATTTCTGCCTATAGTACTCCGCCGGAATTGTCTGGCGGGATTGGCGTGATGCTGCCAGACGAGTCTACTGGACAGCGGAATTAAAATGGGCAGTTGTATGTGCCTGCTCGTTGCTTGCCACCAAGTTAGGTAGGTGGACTTCTCCGGAGATGGAAGAGATGAGAACCTTCTCATTGTTGACTGGATTCCGCCATTGGTGGTTCGTCTTGCTTGCTCGGGTTCGAGGAACCTGAGCTGAGCGCCTGGAGTCAGTACCCTCATCATGTTGAGGGCGCACTGCTGCACGAGTCTGGTGGCGATTTTTGGTGGGAGCCCTCAGGAAGGACTCCTGTCTATTTGAATTAAGGTCCTTAGGGACTTACTCATTCACCTCCCCAGAATAAGGGAGCGAATGGTGATTGCGTTATAGGGATAACGACCCGAAACGGTTGGAGACGGTTGTCTGCACCACCTACTTCTTGATCACTGGTCGTCGTTGTCTGGACAACTGATGTGAGTTATTTACTTGGAGGTATTTTCGGGCAGCCTCCAGAGTTGGGATGGTACCGTGTTGACGGTACTCCTTAACCAGTGCGTTTGATACCCAGCATTGAAGACGCTGAGTAGGTGATATCATCCTAAGAGCAGATGACAATCTAGTAGGAGTAGCAGCAGTGGCATTTACAGCATCAGTATTCACAGGTGTGAACTTGAGAGCAGCCATTCTATAAATGCAGAAGATCTTGGAAAAAGAGTGCATGTTTGATATAATAGACGTAATCAAGATAAATTAAGCCACTACATCTTTTGGATGAACACATATGTCAATGATTGTTTTTGTTGGCCCTCTCATTGAGTGTTAAATAGGGTACTAACAAATAGGTAAAACATCATTTTAACTTGGTTAAGGATTCACGTCGGGTTCACCATTTTTATTTCCCTCAGAATCCAGGGATGAACACCTTGATGGGAGGTTCAAACGTTCCGATCGGTTTCTAACGTGTTTGTTCGTAGAACCGGAAACATCCAATGATTCCACATCCATTCGGACCTAATTTCCAAAGGTAGGTGCTCATTAGTTTGTGGACTGATGAGGCTTAGGAATTTTCATTGGTCGAGAGGATGGGAGGTCGGACTCATCACACCTTTTGGAGGGGAATTATTGTCTACTCTGGGACTCTCTTTATAGATTTAAGTTATGTTCGTGAATCCTTATTACATTACCAAGTATAAAATGAGCTTTCCTTCAGATCTAACAATCAATGATTAAATATGTAGGAAATTTAGAGATTCTTTTTTATGTATTCAAGGTTCTTCATCGATATAGAATCATATGTATTTATTAGAGATTCTTGGTCAATAGTACCCTTTGACACATTTATATAGAAGTATCTTGGTCATTTTGATGACCATACTGGTTTTAAATCCACTCAGTGGGGCACTTGAAGTTTATTGTCATTCAGAAGGACATGGATTATTTTAGAGTTGGGATCAAACCCATAAACGGGCTACCTACGTATCCTTTGTTTAGAAAAGAAATCATAACCCACATAGTTCGATTAAGGGAGTATCATGTTTATGATTGATGTCTCAAAAAATGATGTCACAATTTATTTTACACTCTAAGATCACGTGAGTCATTCTCGGTGTGAGAAACAAGAGGTATTGGTAAAAAACTAGACAATTTTTCCATGAAAGATGCAATCATATGAAATAATGTGGGGCTTATGTATGTATGACTGCCCAAATAAATGAAGGTTAGGATTCACTTTAAGGAAGAAATCCAGAAACAGGGTCCATAAAGGTATATGTGCTTCATAGAGATTTTGAATACTCTAACTTGGGGGGCTTACTCATGAAAAGGAGGCCAAAATTAGGAGAAGACTTATGATTGGGTTTTACTCCTGAAAAGGAATCCCAGATCAAAGGTAAATTAGGACTGGTTAAGAGAAATTAAGACTGGGGCTTACTCCTAATGAGGATGCCCATATTTGAGACTGGGGCTTATCCTAAAAAGGAGGCCCATGTAAAGGATTATGACTGGGGCTTACTCTTGAAAAGGAGGCACAGGTTAAGGGAATTATGGTTTGTGGCTTACTCCTGAGGAGGATTCCCAAATAATGGGACTAGGGCTTACTCCTGAAGAGGATGCCCAAAAATTGAGATACATGGGGCTTACTCCTAAAGAGGATGCCCAGATTTGGGAATATTAAGAATTGGGGCTTACTCCTAAGGAAGATTCCCATATTTGAGACTAGGGCTTACTTCTGAAAAGGAATCCCAGGTTAGGGGATTTAGGGCTTACTACCAAAAGGATACCCAAAGTAGAGGACTTATGACTGGGGATTATTCCTGAAAAGGAGGCCCAGGTTAAGGATTCTCTCATCTTAAAGGATGAGGTTGAATGAATTAACTCTCAATCCTTAGTAACATAAAGATATTTAAATCACTAGGTTTTGAGAGATATTCCACAGAATTTCTTTCAGATAAGGAATTCAAATCAAGAAATCATGCCATAAATGGCTTGGAAGAGTGTCTTGAAGACTTAATCTTTAATAGGAAAGGTGTAATGGATTAAGAGGGGTAAAAATGGGCAAGAAAGGCACCCAAAAAGGCAGGGGTGTGCAAGTAATGGTAGGCACGCAGGTACTGCGTGGGCGCGCAAGTCCTGGTTGCGCAGGTATGCATGCGTGACACATGGTGTACTTGTGCGATGGTTAACTAGCAGGGTAATACTTGAGCGACTTTAGGTTAAGGCCTTTAGAATCCTCTTGAGGTTGTTCTAGGAGAGGGGCGTGCGGGTTCTATTGAAGGATTAAGGAGGCGCGCAAGTGTGGCCATTTCCCTTAAGGGCTCGCCACCTAGGAGCGCAAGTGTTGATGAGTTTCAACACTTAGGCCTTCCTCCCCCTCTTTAGATCTTCCGTTCTAGGTAAGGAATTACATTAGAAGTGTTCTGGAAGCTTTGAGAAGACACAGGGCACCGGGAGCTCAAATCTGGGTTTCTGGAAGAAAATCCCCTCCGAATGGGGGGCCCACAGGGTCTATTTATATGCAGGAGAAGACCCCGGGCGGTTACCACTTAGGTCGCGCAAGTCACTTGCGCGACCACTAGGCATCGCGCAAGTGTACTTGCTCGACCACTAGGCGGCGCGCAAGTGTACTTGCGCGACCATGAGGGAACTTGCGCGACCTATGGGAAATGTTCTCTTTGTTCATCCCTTTATCGATTTTTTATGTTTCTTCAAAGGATGAATCACTTTGGACTAAGGTATTTCCCTTTTCAGTCGTTAGACTCTGTGACGGAAAGGAGAGTCAACAATGAGGCATATACAATAGTTTCTATACCAATGTCACATGTCAGGTAATTATTCTCATGAGGTCTCAACTGGAAATACCCATGTGAAACAAATATATCCTCCAGCATTTTCACTACACCCAAACTAATTCCAGATGAATCATAGAACACTGTATTGTCTCTTCAAAGTTTTGGAAAAATCAAAATTGGTTCTAAAGTAAGCTTTCATTTAATCTTTGAAAAGGCATGTTCACATGATTCAAACCATATGAACTTCACACCGTTATTTGAAATACTAGTAAGATTTATATAAAGGTGTGATAATTCTTGTATGAAATACTTGTAATATCTATCTACCCCTAATAAACCTTGCATATCAAACACATTCTTGGGATTCTCCTAGGAAACCAAAACAATCACTTTCTCTAGGTCAACTAATGCTCTTGATTCTGAGATAATATGACCCAAGAAGTGAACTATTTTTATCCATAAGTGGCACATAGTAAGATTATCAAATAGATTATTCTTTCTCATTATATTCAAAATGATCTCAATATGTTTATCATGGTTTCTCTGAGTAAAAAAAATACACCAAAATGCCATCCAAGAAAACCATGAAAATGGAATCTAGACAAGGGTGAAAAAAACCTATTCATCAAATCTGTTAAAATGGTGGGTGCATTCATAATTCTGAAAGACATAACGAGATACTCATATAAACCGTACTGACTTTGGAAATCCATATGTAGTTTATCTGCAGGCCTGACTCACACTTGATGACAGCCTGATATCAATTTAATCTTTGAGAATACCCTATCTCCTCGGAGATAGTTGAAGAGATCATATATATGAGGCAATGGATACCATTTATTAAGGTTAAGCTAGTTCAACCATCTGTAATCCTTTCATAAATGAAGGGTCCCATCTACCTTATTGGTGAAAATCATTATTGAACCCCAAGAAGACGTGATGGGTCAGATAAATCCCTTTGACTCTAGGTATTCGAAATTTCTCTTGACATCCTAGAGATCAGTAGGTTCCATCTTGTACAAAGGAATGGACACTGGAGCTACTCTTGGAACAAAATAAATTCTAAACTCTACCTCTCTCTTAAGAGGTAATCTATAATAATTGTTGGGAAATAAATCCTGAAATGATCTACCATAGGAGGAAAATATATAAGATATACTCCTTGATCATCCGTGAAAAGACTAGTAATATCGGAGGTCACTTCATCTATCCCATGATGCTTTGGTCCAGCTCTGCAAGCCTGGAAATTCCATTCACCACTATGAAGATAACTACTACTCTATGGTGATGTAAATAATACCCTACGATGATATCAGTCTATATAGGAATGATAAGGAACAAACCAATACATTTTGGGAATGAAACTGGCGCACATAATCTAAAGGATGAAGAGTTCCCAAAAAAGTGGATAACTACATACCTCAAGGGGGCAGTCCATGCATTGACATATTCCCTCTAATCTCACTCCCAATGGTGTGTATAGGGTCATCACACTGCAGAAGTACTGAATTTATATCCTGATACTTCCCATGGTCAATAAATAGATAAATGAATGAGAAGAACCTATATCGAATGAAGTAGATAAAATAGTAGAGGCCACTAGAATAGTAACTCATACTATAGATTGTATTGAACTCTAATCCTCAGGAATCTACTATAAAGCATGAAACTGGCCTAATACACATCCTTATGAAGTAGCTAGACTACCCTGAGTAGGTTCATTCTAATATCACTGATAATTAGAAGTTTTTCTATCATGACTACAACCTCCTCCTCATCCTTCTTGGCCATTGCTACTCCAAATCCATACCTGATGTGACACAAATGATCATACCCCTAAAGGTGGAGTTGGTTTAGATCCTCTTCCACTCAAAGTAGTTGGAAAGGTCTGAAAAATCTCTAAAGATGACCCATACGACCGTAGGAAAAATACTCAAGAGGGTCTCTATCAAACTAAGGCTTATGATGCCTCTTCTTACCACTCTAATTGAATATAACATAGATTCCAGTGTAGATACTCTATCCACTATTTCTCTGACAAGAAAACTTAAGGATATGCTTCCTACTACCAGAAGAACTGCTGCCCTACCTTGGAATAGATCCTCTGTGCCTGGTACTTAGAGCTTCTTTCATATTTCACTCAGTGATAAGGGCCTGATTAATGATCATATAAAAAGTAGGTAGGCAGAAGACATTCACATACGAATGGATGACATAATTAAGAAAACCCTAGAAATGTATCACTCATGATAAATCATCACCAACCAGAAGTAGTGAAATGAATTAAAACTCATTAAAACAAACTGATTAATCTATAACTGGCATATCACCCTTATACAAGTGAAAGAAATTTTTCGTTGTTATCTCTTAGTGTCTAAGGGAAAAATTAATCATAGAAGGCAATCTAGAACTACACCCAGACCATGCCCTGATGATAAACAACCCGAGTAATCACATAACACTAGTGCTTGGAGGAATCACACAACAAGTTTGTGGAAATATTGACCCTCCTCTCTAGAGTTGTGTCCAGATGCTCAAAGATAAAAAGAATGGCCTTTAACCAAGACTCATTATCCTATGGAATTCCATCCCCCGAAAAGATGAGAGTATACTATTACTGGAACTCACAAGTCAAATCAGACATAATAGGTGCAGGTCAGGGATCTCCTTTCATATAATTCATCAGATGTAGTAAACCATTTGGAAGTTGAGATTTAGTTCCCATCTTGGGGATAACCGATAGTTCCTTAGGTGGCCCTACTAGTGGGATCACCGTTGTCTTAGAGCCCGCCACCTATGGAGCGTGATCATCACCACCCTTCTAGTGCATGACTAGAGGATTTCATGGTTTTATATCTCTATAAATTCCAAAAACATGACTTAGTGTGTATTGGAAGAAGATAAAGTAATTAGAGGAAGAAGATCACCGGGAAAAAGTGATCACTACCCATGATATACTATCCCAACTACCTACTTAGAAGGATAGGATATTAGTAAGTGTTCAAGTTTAATTTACAGAGGTTCTAGTATGTGAAGGTTCAACTTATCTTTTCCTCTTCATTTAATGGAAACTATTTCATTTTATATGTAAATATTTACATTTGATGTTTTTATATTCTTGTATACATATATCAAGGATTGACTAAATGTATCTCCATTCCTAGTTAATAAAGTACCATAAAATTTATAACTAGAATATACACCCATTTAATTTCTATTAGTTATCTTACATTTGGTGACTGTATGTAACGTGTAATATAAGATGACTTAAATTCATAAATTACACCTTTTGATCTTTGAGGGACCACAAACTGTATGAATCAAAATTTGTAGTCACTCAATCATAGCCAAATCCCAACTCATATAACCAGAGGTACATAACTGGCATGGGTAGAAACTATCTATTTAATATTTCACCATCAACCTATATAAGAAAACACTATTTAGATTTATGATGACACATTAAATTACCAATTTCCCTACCCATCATAAGATAATAGAAAAACATGTTTATATATGATAACCATGGATCACTCAATAATCATAGTAAACACAAGCAGTGAAAGTAGTGACATGCACCTATATGGCATGAAATATGCAAGGAATGTGAATCATTGGTTCCTATAATGATTCATGTAACAATTATTATTTCCATACCAAGAAAAGGTAAAATATCCATAAATCATTTGAAATAACACAACTTATGTGCATCCCCTAATGATGAAATTATATCAATTATAATAAGAAAAATACATAACAAGAATTTCCCATTCCCATGAAACTTGGTATTTACCCCAAATATGGGTTAGCTACTCCATGGAAAAACTTATAACCAAGTTCCAATATTTCCAAAATCTCTTTTCTATATTCTAAAACAAAAATACAAAAAGAATATAAATAAAACTCCTCGGATACCACTTTGTGATATCCCGACATGGGTTCCACTCAAAGGTTCCCTATGCTAGTGGGCCACATGGCCTCAAGTGTGTCTCCCTGTATGCAAGATCTTTTCGACTAGTAGAGAGGTCCTATGGTGTGTCAATGGGGATACTATACGGTCATGTTAGAGTGGAGAACAATGGATATAGTATAACTTAATATAAGGATAACAATAGAAATGAATAAAAAATTGGCATTAGAAGATACACATAATCAACTATATAATAATAATCAACTCATAATTTGAATAGTATCATATACAAAAATGATGATGTCATGTCATGTCTCTATAAAACTGGAAAATAGGTAGACATGGAATTAGGAAGTCATTATATTAAATGCTATACTAAAGAGAAAAAAATATAAAAAACTATCCAAACATACCGATCTCCAACTCAGCCATCTACTACCAGTCTCTATCCTAAGGAAGTAAGAAAGTTAGAAGTCCAAACTGGGATTCATACCCTTATCAACACTCTCATACATATAGTACTCTCAGGTACCATTGGTTTCCTAGATAGGGTGTGAGAAAAATATTAGTAGACCACCACAAACGATGTATATACAATCCATTCATGGAATATAGACCAATAATGTGCTTGTATATATATAGAGGTAAAATAAAATATAGAAATGTAAATATAACATACTTGATTCAACCTTAGCCAATTTTTGAACATGTATCATTTAATTACTTATGTTACAGTTTATAATAAGTATCAACTATACTGTATATGATTTAGATATTGTCATAGGATCAAAGTTGTCACCAATGAATCCTATAATGATAGTAATAATGAATAAGGATTCAAGGTGAAACCAAGGCATCCTTGACCTCAGGGGTTAATCCAACTCAGTAATAACATATAGCCTAAAAATAAAGGGGTCTGAGTGTAATCCAAGGGTTATTCCCAAGGCATTCCACTATAAAAGATTATAATTGATTCCATGGATCTCGTCCAAGGGAATCATGATCTAAGAATTACTGGGAAAAATTGTGTGAATCAATGGTAGCATGTGTTCAAAGACATCAAGATAGTTCTAAGGAGTGTATCTAAGGCATCCTAATATCAAGAGGTATAGTGAGGGATCCTATGACATCATGACACGAATTCACTAGTAGAAATGGTTGATGTTTCAAGGTGGGTATCTATTTTGTAAACCGACACCAGAATCAAAATGGAATCCTCTGAGTGCTTAAGTCATTCCCTTGGGAATCCATGGCTAGTGCAAGTTTTTCCACTCCTATAAATATAAATGGTCTACATGCACTAGTAACCTTATGCTAATATAATTATTTAATTTGGAAATTTAATACTCATAAAAATATTAAGTCTTTAGGTTGATTCCATTACCTTTAATTAATTTGAAAAGGTATATCATAGACATAAAACTATTTATTAATTTAATTACATAATAAATTTTTAGGTTCGTTCCTTTACCTTTCATAATAATGAAAAGGTGGGATAAAGACTTGCAACCAATATCAATTCCATTACAAACATTTAATATGGCCAAGTGATATCTATAAATAAAGAAATTCAATTTAACGACTAAAGATTCATATGTTATGTTGTAATAATTTCCATATAAGGGTTAACTGGTAGTTATAAAATGATTGCCATTAATATCTTAAATTTTCATTTATTAATTTAAAGCACATACCTTATCATGTTCAAGTCATAGAACACCAAAACAGTGGCCTAGATGGTTATAAAAACCACTAAAAGCATAATAAGGAAACACCCTACTTAGGGTGATCTGTGTTGAGTTCATGACCTCCAACGATGTGTTGAACTTATATAGGAAGGGTTGTAGCACATGATTCCAATTATTATAATAATGTTATATGAATTTTAGGGGAAATGCTCAGTGAAACTGGCATGTTCACAACAATGAAAATATATAAACAATGAGACATTTAGAGAAAAGTCATAGACCACCTACCAAAATCCTATAACACTCTCCTCCTCCTGTATAATCCCTTACTTTGTCCTGGATTCGAATAAAATGGATGAATAGATCAACAAACGAAAAATAAGTCATATGAGCCTACATCAAGATAGTTCCATCAATAGGAATAAAAATGAAGAACTGGTCCTAAGGAATGAACTGCTTACCAAGATTAATCAAATGAGATGATCAGAAGTTGATTCAATGTTCAGATGGAGAAGTAATCTATGCACCTAGGTATAAGGGATAAGGAGCTCTCAATAATAGGGTGGGATAAACACACAACTCATTAAGGTAATTTTGGTAATTTTATCCAAAAAATATGGGTCACATGGTTTGGACACATAGTTGGCCAAATCGTGACCCAACTGTGCGTACCCCACTACATTAAGAGGAACCCTACATGGTTTGGTTACATGATTTGAGAAACCTTGAAAAAACCATTCTATATATATCTTCAAAGAACTACAAACCATTTACATGAGTGTGTGAACCTGGGCGAATGGTTAGGGAAATCCATATTCTCTTCTTTTCCCTTGGAAATGCCCCACACCGTCAGGAGAAACTGTGTAGGATGGGATGCATAGATTCTACTTATTGTATGACGTAGTGGTTTATTCCACCGGTTGGGGTTCTGAGCTCTAAACATTCCCAAAACACCCCTGAAAACTTTTGTGACCTCATTAGGCATCCATAATTGGTCCAAGATAAATAATTATACCAAAATTTAAAGGATCCATACCTCATAGAAATACCGGGTTCTTACATTTCATAGAACGATGGTGATGTATATTTCTTAAAGTGTTTTAGAGATGGGTGGATAAATATATTTCCTCTATAATATCATGATTAGTGAATCTAATGTGAGTTAATAGGTGAGAATTCAATAATGGGTTTTAAGATATGTCTTATAGTTTCTTATTGAGAATGTTGTTATTTAGCAAGAATGAAAAAAATGAGGTATGGTTTAGTTGATAGGGTGGATAATTGTTATTCCTATTGATAACATTAGGTGATTACATATTATATAAATTTTACATTCTATTGATGTATGTTGACACTAGATGTTATATGTTCAGATCACTACTTGGGATGATCTTACCAGTTATTGTTATGCTCACCCCTACATATGTACTTGCATGTTTTCCCTTGTGTCCATGAAAATCATTGGACAAAAAGGTTGGATGATCATGGATCCTAAAGATGGATGATATTCTTAGATAAATGGTGGAATAGAGATCTCATGATGAAATTCACCCTAATTCCATTGGGATCAAGATTTCATCTATTTAGGATGTGTGAGTTATATTCATGGTTTCATTTGAATCAGTTCACTTTATATAATAGATACATATTATATTTATTAAATTTCTACATCTAAATATTTATATTTCATGAATTTATGATGTATGATGGATGTATGATAATATGTGATAGGTTGATTTGAGGTAATAACTCTCATGATGTGAAGATACTTCAGTTCCAGTCTCTATCCCCTATCCTATTGAAGGAGGTCCAGGGGTGTTCACTTACCAGTGATTTGTGATGTGATAGTTTGGTATTATAGTGATAGGATTTAGTAGGGTTCAACACATTTTATTTTTGATTAAGATAGTTTTTATAGAGTCTTATTACATATCTCTAGTACATGTGTGTTGGAATTACAATTGCAAAGTTATGAAGTGTTAGAATTATAAAAAACCATGGTAATAAATATTTGTTTTACAATGTTGGATTTATTAACACATGTTAGTTTTTTGTGTTAGAGTTGTTGGAAGTGAAATTAGTGAAGTATGTGATGGCTGTGATGGCTGTGAATTAATTGGGAAGGAGAGGTGCACATGGAATCACCAGTAAAGAGATAGAAAAAGATACCTTGATATCTCTATATATCGAGGACATGTCTTTTGAATATGATAAAACCCAACCATAACATACATAGCTATTACATCATTTTATATAAATATTCACTATATCTTACAAATAAACCCCCCTACAACCTATTTTTCTATTGTATTTGGAGACTAGTTGTATAACCAACTTAATTAGAAAATACTCTTCAATATCTACCACAACTAGTCTTAGTACATTTTACCCTTATATTCATATCATACATTATAATATTATTTATATCTTGTAGAATGAAAACATAATAAAGGGTGAGATCAGATTCTTAATAAGGGGAACAATCAAATATCACAATAGAGAATAAGATGAGAATATGGGTATGAGAACTTAATCGAGGGGCAAGGAACTAACATAATATAATCATACCCTATAAAACATAAATCATATGTAATTAATAATGAAATAAGGATTCTATATTAACATAATACACGAGTCATTGGAGTGTGGAAACATGAGTCAATAATTATGAGCCATGTGAACAAAACATTGGAACATTTCATAACATAAGACTATGGTAGAAATATTAAGATATAAATAATAAAAGAATACAAGGTTAACTACTAATAAATTCATATTGTAATGTACTAGGATAAAAACCTTCTCATAGCATAGTATACTTGGACTAACCTCCTATGTCCCAAAACGTTTTGAACTTGGGCTAACCACTTGTGTCCCATTCTGATCTCATGAGATATTAATATTTACCCAATTCATTGGAGGGCCATATAGGACCCACCCATAACATAATGATATACTATAAATATGTATTCCACATGAAATTAACCATTAATAATATCTAGAAAAAACCCATGGAAATAGAATGTGTTACATAAAATTTTGAAATGGTATCAAATAAAATGACATCAAGAATTAGATTAATTGATATTGAAAAATCAACCAGATAAAATAATTATATCACAAGATAATTGAAAGTGTGATCATGAAAATTAACCATAAAATACATATATATTTGAGATAGATATTAGAATATAAATAAAATCAATAAAAGATTTTTCATAAAATGTTTTTAACATTGTTATATAAAGAGGAATTTTCAATTAAATTTCATAAATAATTTACCAAAAGGTGAAAAAAAATTTAAAAAAAATTTCAAAATAATGTCGGATAATGGAACCCCGAAAATATATAATTTTTATGTAAAGAAACGTTTATTATAATATACAAAATATATATAACTAATAATAAATTCTTTTTAAATCTTTTTAGGCAGTTTTAAAGATTACCCACATCGATGGAGGAGTTATAAAATTTAATTTTCAAAAAAGAGATAAAGGGAAATTTAAAGAGTATAATATATTGGAAATTCTATTATTTCAGAATAATAATAAAATAAATCAATGTAAATATATAATATAGACATGTTTTCGAAATAAATGATAAAGTGGATGATAATTATTCTAAACAAATATCATATCTTTATGAAGAAAAAAATCAATCAAGGAAAATGATTTTGATATAAGAATGTAATTTTACTAGGTATAAAGAGAAAATTACATATGAGATAGATAAATGGAAGAATATAAAATAATAATAATAAAATATTCAAAGAAGAAATTATATGACTAAATGAAAAGATATTGAGTCAATAAAACCCTTACATTTTTCATAAATTTTATTTTTAAAAGGAAATAATTTATAAAAATAAAGAATATAAAATAATTTCGAAATACATAATCACTTATAGTGTAAGATTCAATGATAAAACTAAAGTGGATGGTTGAAAATTGAGATAATGTATAAAGTGTTAAAAATGATTATAACTCAAAAAAAGGAAATTGAGTTAACAAAAATCCCTCACAATGACATATTTTAGGATGTAAGAATCAATCAAAAAGGGGATTATGATAATGAAATGAAATTATATATACAAAATAATAACTAAAATATAGTACAAACATAGGGTATAATTTACCCAACTTAGATGAATGATGTTCAAGACAAAATATAATAACTGATTGAAATAAAATTGAGTTAAGAAAAACACTTGCCTTTTATTCCTACTTGGTTGTGCATGATCTAGAAGCATTTATATTAAACTATGACTCATTAATCATCAATTTTAAATCCATATTTATGTATATTACCTTTCATATTATTCTTTTATATTCATTTATTAAATAGTAATTAGCCATTTTTTACTTTATATTTGTCACCCGTTGTTTATAGTTTCAACTGTTCTTATATTTTTTAGTATGACAATCTTGATCATCATTCCTTGATCATAAGTTAATAATATATAAAATAGAACGAGTATAAGATTACATGTTATATAATTATTTATGATGTTTCTATCTCATTCCATTGAGGTTTCAGGTATGGTTCTCTAAGATGAAATCCATATCATGATTGTTTCAATAATTTTTTACAAACCTAAAGTGATGTATTAATATCTAAATAAATATAAATATTAACATTCCCTTACAAATTCTTATTAATTTCATATTTTACAATTAATTAATTTTTCATACTCATCCATGATAATAATTTATTGCATCATCCATGTAAGTTGTTAAACCGACTCAGACAAGAACATGTTAAAATTAATTGATGAGTATGATTATATAGTGGTTTTAAAAAAATATAATTATTGAATAAGTTTAATAATATTATATAAAATTTATTAATGTGATAAATAAAATTTGGTATGATTAAAAAGAATATACAAATTAAAATGAAAGATAAGAATTCATTACTTATAAATAGTAAACCATAAATTCTCTTGGATGCCATTATGGATTTGAGGGAATAAGGGATTTTTTTGGGACCAGAAGATAATGAAAATGAGATAGGATTATTATGAAATGAAATATAGTATATTATATAGAGTAATTTTAATTTCATATGTGATTTTGAAAAGGTTGTGGAGGGATCCTTTTATAAGTGAGGTGGAGAGGAATTTTCACAAATAACCAATACATCTTATGTAAGCCAACTATGTGAGCTAAGGAAGCCACTATAAAATTGTCATGGAAGAAATATAGGTATATTTTACTCTCATAAATACATGAAATATTTAATTTAGGGAGAAATATTATCAATTTTTGTCATTAGTTTAACTATTTTTCCCATTTACCCTTTATAGGTGTAACCAACTACTACCTCGATAAATTATTCTTTTGCCAAAAAATGAAACTACTCTCACTCTCTAATTTTCCAATTATCATTAAAAACATGAAATAAATTTTATTTTATTCAATATCTAAAATTTATAAAAATTAATTATAATAAAAGAACTCATAACACATAAGAAAACAATTTTTAGAAATACGTATTTCTGAGCATAAAAATACATTTAATCTTCATCACTACTAAGTAATAATCGTTAAATTGCATTTTTATATATATAAAAAATAAATTTCATTTAAATAATTATTAAATAGGTATCAATTTATTTTATTTATATTAAAATACACAACATATAGTGAAAAACATATTTGAAAATAATACGTCTTTTAACAAATTAATAACCAATCACTCAATGTTTATTCATTTTTTTTATTTAAAAAATTAATTTCATTAAATTTAAGACCTTAAATACTATATATTTATATTTTAAATAAAAAAATAATATAAAATAAAAAAATGTTTTTAAATAAAACATATTTATTTGTCCATGAATAATTAAATTTTTATTCATCACAATTATTTTATTGTTTCGTGGATGTTATTTACTTATAGTAATAATAATTAATTTAATTTCATCAAAAGATTTTATTTAAATAATTCTTTAAAATTAATAACTTTAACATAAATCCATATTTTATAAAAACAATATGATTAGAATAAAATGAATTTACTCACGCGAATTAATATCTCTTTTGATTTGAAAAATAATTTATTTTATTTTGAATAAATTATTTATAATATATATATATATTAAAAATATAAATAATATTTATTTATATAATATTCATACTCAAAATTTTGAATTGGTAATATGTTTATCAATATTATATTCAATGATTATATTCCCTTCTGATTCATATCTTGTATGATTTATTTTTAGCTGAGTTTAAAAGGAATGAAATATGTAAATAGGGAAACAAAATGCATACTTAAATATATGATGTTACATTCTACCCCCTTAAATAAATTACATACTTTTAATTCAAATTCTCTCATTTATGAGAATAGATGAAGGAATTCTTAATATAGTCATGACTCGAGATATAATTTGTAATGAGAAATCAAACCTACTATCTAGGGTAAGTCTAGGAACCTAAAAGTTTTCCTCATAATAAGATTACTTTGATATTATAATTTTTTCAAATTATGTCTTCTAAATATTTCTCCTTAATTTGTTATAAGTCCTAGGAGTTTCTAGATATATACCTTCCACAACTTCATTTTCATGAACATGTTTACAAATAAATACTAAAACAAAAATGGTTATTGATAATCCAAATAATATCATATAAAATAAAATTAATCCATCATATTAATATGAAATAAAAATACTAAGATGAATTACCCTATTAATGATTTATTTTAACCTACAAAACATTCACTTAAACTTTGATATAATTGGATCAACCTATAACCCTTTTAGTTTAACCTATGTTTTCATAAGTCATCTCCTCTTAATATTAATAACCTAATATCCAAAAATAACTAAACGCCACTCTGATACCAACTTAGATAACCCAACCTTAACATATATACATATTACATCATCATAAATGAATATTCATTACATCTCATAGATAAATACCACCCTAGAAGATATAGGTTTAGCGTATTTGGAGACTAGATACACAACCAATTTATTTTGAATAGATTCTTCATAATCTCTCACAAATAAAATTCACACATGATAAAATTATAGACATATTATAAATAACAGTTTTCTTCATAACATGAGTAATGAAAATAAAATAAAGGATGATATCAGATGCTTAGTAAGTGGTGAACAAAAGAGATGACAATTAAATATTACAAGATAGCATAAGATGAGAATATGGGTATGTGAAATTAGTAAATTTGAATGGATGTAACATATCAGAATCATACCACATTAAACATATATCATAATTAATGATACATGGCACAAGGATTTTAGCATAACATAATACATGATTCATAAAATTGTGGTAACATGATTCAAAAATCATGATCCATGAGAACGTAACAAAGTAATGTTTTAAAACATGTGAATGTAGCATAAACATTTGTATAGAAATCATAATATATGTTAAGGTTAAACACCAACAACATTATATCATAGTGGATATGGCTAACAACTTTGGATTAACATAATGTACATGGTCTAACCAATCATTTCCCATAACATTTTGAATATTGGGATAACCACCCATGTCCAGTTATGATCTCATGAGATATAAATATTTACCCAATGAATTTGAGGGATATATATTGCCCACCCATCGTATAATGACATACCATACATATGTGTTCCACCTAGAATCAACAATTCATCATATCAAGTAAAACCCCATGGAAATAGAATGGATTACATAATATTTTCAAATGGCATTGCATAAAATGACATCAAGAATTATATAATTTGATACCAAAAACTCAGCCACTTAAAATAAGTGCATCATAAGATCATTTAGAGGGTTTACATGTAAATTACCTATATTATATAGTTTTTTAAGATATAGTGTAACAAGGAAACTAAATCATAAAAATATTTTCATAAAACATTTTTAACATTACTGTAAAAAGAATATGTAACAAGTTACTTTCATATATAATTTTCAAGAAGGTGACAAGAAGAATTTTTAAAACATTATTTTAAATCAATCTGTTATAATATAACTTTTAAAATAAATAAATCTCAGGTGAATAAACATAGTGTTGGTCGGAGTGGATACTCAAGAGGGGGGTGAATTGAGTTCCAATAACAATTTCTATTAAAAATATTTCTCTTAAAATCCCGAATTTAAAAACAAGTTAAACTGTAGTGAATCTATACAGATTGTAAATGTTCAATTAGTTTATCAAAGATCGATTAGGTATCAGTTAATTTAATCACAATATTAAATTATCTTTTGAAACTAACTTACTGGTTCACAATAAGTATAAACACTTTCTAATTTAACTATCAAAGTAACTTTAAAATAGATTTGAATTTCAAAGTAATAAGTAGCGGAATATAAATATATAGTAAACTTTAGAATTAAACTAATATGCATAGTAGATGTAACCAACAGGTTCAGTCTCAAGCCAAGACTTAGTCCTCTCAAAAAATTTATATAATTTTGATCCACACCCTGGATCGGGGTTAACTACAGTACAAGACTGTACAGGTCCTAAGACCACGATCACTATCCTCGTAGGAAAACAAAGACAACAGTACACAGGCTGTCCAGGTCCTACTTGACCTCTACCACTATCCTCAGTGGGATACAAGAGAGTATGAAAAGTTTGGAATGAGGATTTATTATCCTCTAGTTCAGCACAGGAGACAGTGTGTTTGTCAAATAATACAGAGTACACACACTGCTCGAAATGAAAATAAATGAATCACTTAGAGAGAGTAGGTAAGAGTTTGAAAAGCTCTTGTGATTAGAAGTGTAGCTCTGGACTCGTTGGATTCAGCAGAAATTCTTCTAAGTCCTTCTCTGGCTTTTCTATTCAAAAACAGAGTATCACGGTTTGGCTTGATGTCCTTCACAGGTGAATATGTCATGTGGTTTCCAGTGTTCTTCGTGTGTTCTTAAGTAGTGCTAGATTGCATGAATGATTGTTCTTTGAATATCTTGCAATGTGTTACTCGGGTTCCTTGGGTGTTTATTTTTTCATGTATGAACGTGCATGGAAGAATTGTGTCTCTTTTCGTGTATCCACACACACTTTTTCTTTACTGCAACTCAGTCTTCCTTTTATTCCACAATCGTGGGTAGTAGGAATGATTATCTTTTCAAAGGTACGAGGTATGGTTTCCTGACATGCCAACAACTATCTTTAAATAACATTAACTGCATTAAAATCAACGAATATGACCGTTAGCATCATTTAAATAATATTGACAAAGTAGAGTTTGGAAAAAAGTGACTGGTAAGTCTCCCATCAGTAGCCTTATGTCGGTAGATCTTTGTCCTTGCATCAGTAGCTCTTTGTATCGGTAGCTCTTTGTACCGGTGGACTTATCCTATTGGTAGCTTGGTTTCGATCGGTAGCTTGATTTCTATCGGTAGCCTGATGTATCAGTGACTCTATTCTGTATCAGTAGACTATGTTAGCCGCTTCATATCATTAGCCAGTCTGTGTATCGGAAGACCTATCAGTATCTCGTATCGGTAACTCTGAGTGTTAGAGTTCTATATCGGTGACTTGCTTACCAGTGGGTTTACACATATCAGTAGCTCTATTCTGTATCAGCGATTAAGTGTTTACCTGTGGACTTATGCATACCGGTAGACTTATTCTATCGGTATCTCTGCTTCTATCGGTTACCTTATTCTATCGGTAGACTATGTACCAGTAGACTTGTCTGTTTGTCTGTATCAGTAGCTTTGAGCATATCAGTGACTTACCACTTGTCTGTTTTATGCAAAACATATCCGATTGAGTTAGAGTGATATTAAAAGTCATATAAACATGGATAATCAATTATTAGAATATTTGAAGGATTATTTTAATATTATTATGAAATATAATATCAAATATTGAAAGAATTAATATAGGTATAAACATTGATTTGGGATTATCAAAGTAATAAAAGCATAATTGGGATTATCAAAACAGGTGAGGTCAACAATCTCCCCCTTTTTGATAATCACAACTTATGATATTATAATTTCAAATTAATCAGTAATTAGATTAGAGGATATAGCATTTAATGAAATTGTCCCAGAGAAAATAATATATTATAAAACATATGTACTAAACTTATGTACCATAGGTATGGTAGAACAAAAAAATTGGTTATCAGAGACAAATAAATAGGTATCAAAGATAGAAGTAAATGTAGTATTCTTAGATAATGGTTCTACCCCATTACATAAAAGATATTATTCCAAAATATAAACCATTTCTCCCCCTTTGTGATAATCAAAAAGTGGGAAACAATGAATAAGAAGAGTACCAGAATGAAACAAAAGAGAAGAGGATCATTTTTATTTCATGAAGTAAAAATTTACAGAGAAATACAACCATGGAAACAAAAAAGAATACAAAATATTCCTATCAAAAGTCTAAGCCACCAAGTCAATCCACATCCTCGATGTCCATGTGATATTTTCCTTTGGGTTCCAAGGTAGACTCAGAAGGTGTAGATTCAGGGGTAGGCTTAGGAACACTAGAAAGGATCAAAGGAGGCTGAGCCACTGAAACTTCCCCTAGCCTGTACTAGGTTGATCTATGAGTTATCATTGGAGTAAGACTTCGGATGGCTTGGGCAGTAGTCATCTGAACAGGAGAAGCAGTAGAGGCAGAACCATGCAAAGTAGGAGGTAAAATCACTGGCCTAGCATCAACATGCAAGAAAGGCAACAGAAGACTTCTGAAATCCATAATGATTCATCCTCCTCTCTCTATGGAATATATGAAATCATACTTATTCTCCATAAACATATCCAATACTGGAGTCAGTTCTCTTAGCCTTTTAACTTTCTCTCTGAAGGCATGAGTCACTAGAGGCAGCTTCATGTTTTCCAACATAAGCTTGAAATTACAGTCTAGTTGATGCTTGGTATACACCCTTTGAAAGTAGTAATCAACCTTGTCATTTACCGCTTTCTAAGAGGCAAAATATCCTCTCATAGAGTCTTGGACTATTTTCATTACTTCTATAGTGGTATCTCGAGTAGAGGTCACCACATTGGTCAAATCTGATGAGTCCACAAAGCTACTAGTTGAAGCAGAACCAAGCTCCTCCTTAATCACAGCTCTAATCTGATCAACATCCACTGAAGGTCTGGTAGCAATGGAACCAATAGAAAAAGTTACAGTTTCCTTGAATCTTTTTGTTAGTCCAATTATTAGAGTCTTCACTACAGCATCCTGGGAACTAATATGATTTTCAACAGTCTTTTTGAAACCCTCAAAAACAGAAACCATCTGGCTCACCGCACTTTTCACATAGGCCAGATCATTATTAGATTGAGGTTTAGAGCTCATATATGAGTCTAAAGAGACAACCGATTTCCTCAAACCTTCGACAACCTCTTCCAGTTTAGACACCTGATCCGGGAAAGCTGTAACTTCATCTACTATCTCTCCCACAAAGGTTGACCCATTACACCCAAGAGATAGTTCAAAATACTTTTCAAGCTTGCTCATTTCTTCAACAATGAAACTCTTCATTTCAGCAACAGAGGTAGTAAAAGATTCTTTAATTTCAGCCTTTAAAGATTCAAACTGAGATCTGGTGACCATATTCTTAGGGACAACCGTAGGTGCAACCACAACTGGTGCTCTTTCAGCCACAATATCTACCACAGACTCAGACATAATAGACTGGATAGATGAAATCAAAGATGTTTCCATTCTTCTGAATTATTCAATGAAGATGTCTTTTAGATCTGACTTAAAATTATCCAAATCACCTCTTCTGACCACATCTTCAGGTAAAATCTTAGACTCAAGATCATAACTAACTTGAGGTCTCAGAATCTGGGTAATCCAACCCACAAACCACAAAACCAGGATCCTCTGTCCAGTCCTTTATACTAACAGCCACTGAAACATTTCCAAGATTGGTAGGTTGCTCCTTCTCAACTGGTGTATCCTCATGTCTAACAACAGCATTATCACAAGGTCTTTCTAACTCAGGAGAATCTTGCACAACCATCTCCATCTCTTCAATAGAAAGAGGTTATTCAAGAACATGTAAGGGTCTGTCAACTTCATTTGTATCCTTTGTAGGTACTAAAGATTGTCCAATCACTGGACTAAGACTCAAACCAGTTGACTGAGATGCTTCACTCTCATGAACATCTTATTTATTATCTAAAACATCTTCTTCATCATCCTTTAAAACATCTTCTCCCTGATCTGATTTCTCCTGATATTCTTTTTCTTGAGATAAATTCTTAGGAGTTGGGCTAGGAGGTAAGTTAGGATCCCCTCCTTCATCAGCAGAGGACTCTTCCTCTTCTGAATCATCACTATACTCTAGCTTCTCTTCATCAGATCCAAGACCTGGATCCCTCACGTCCTTTGGCCTAGAAGGATGATCCACTGGATTGAATTTATCATAAAGCTTCTTGTCATCACTAACCCATTCTCCTCTCCAAGGATTCTAGTTTATTTTCATGTACTTTCACACTATGTTAGTGATACAAAAACTACTCTTCACTACCACTGTCTCATCCTGATACTCAGCTATTACTTTCACTTTGATCATAACTGATATCAAATTAGAAGATAATAAGGCATTTGCCTTTGACTTGGGCCTAATCATATCCTCCATTTGAGTCATTATCAATCTGCACAGATTTACCTTGACTCCATGTCTCAAAATATGTAGAAGATAGATATCCTAATATCTCAAATTAGGAAATTCTCCTCTCCTTGTAATCAAGACATGCTTAACATATTTGAACAGTAATCTGTTCTCTCCATCCAATTCAGTAGCCACCACCTGTCTCTGATTTCTACTACCAATGAGCTCCTCTAAGGCAGTCTCATAATCAAATATATCACTTGTAGGTGGTATTGATTTTGATAAATATCCAGAAAAACCTTCGTGTGGAACCTTCAGACATCCAGCCCATTCAGTGGATGAAAAAGACATCTCCTTTCCATTCACAAAAGATGCCACTCAGTTCTCATCCTCAGACATCTCAAAGCTTACATACTCATAAAATTGCTTCACTAGCTTCGGATAGTAAGGACCATTGTTGTTTGAAAAACAGTCTACCCACATCTGATCTTCTAGAACTTTGAGAACTAAAGATTTACTGGCCAATAGACATTCCATGCATTTCTCTTTCTCGATCACAATAACTCTATTCTGTATGTGCAGATTCACTGGCCGCCTTCCCGACCTTGTTTTGCTAGCACTGCCACTTGCTTTAGATCCTGTCTTCTGCTTCTTTGCATTCGGCTCATCAACAATATCTCTAGCTGTAGGGATCTTAGTCTTTTCCATCTCAGATTCAATGAACATAGGGATCTTGTGAGGTTCGGGAGATAAGGTCTAAGGGTAAAGGATTGTGGTGGATCGAAATGAGGTTAAAAACTAATGTTTTATCATTTAGGAATCGTAAAATAAATAAATAAAATAAGTAAAGTATAACCATATAGATTCTGGCGGCAGATAAAAGTTTAAAACATTGCAATCTATCAGTAGGGTATATCAGGGAGAATTCCAATCAGTGAGGTTTACCTATCCGTGAGGTCCATCAGTGAGGTTTTCAGCATCGGTGCGGTTTTCACATCGGTGAGGTTTTCACATCAGTGAGGTTTTTCAGCAGACAGATCCTATCATACCTAACTCTTGTCTAATTTAACTTAACCTATCCGAACATAAAGGTTCGGTGAAAATTTCAGCTAATTGATGTTCAATACCTATAAACTCAAGAGTAATATCACCTTTTTGGAAGTGATCTCTCAAAAAGTGGTGCCTTACATCAATGTGTTTGGTTCTAGAGTTAGACACAAAGTTCTTTGATATGTTAACTGCACTAGTGTTATCATAGTTAATTGAAACATGCTTAAAATCATATCCATAGTCCAAAAGAGGGTGTTTCATCCACAGAATTTGTGCATAGCAACTACCAGCAGCAATGTATTCTACTTCAGTAGTAGATAATGCAATAGAGTTCTTTTTCATACTACACAAAGATACCAGGGGCTTTCCCAAAAGATGACACATTCCTGATGTTCTCTTCCTATCTAACCTGCAACCAGAAAAGTCATCATATGAATAACTGATTAAATCAAAATATCATCTTTTTGGATAAAACAAACTTAAATTTTCCGTATGTTTAAGATATTTGAAAATTATTTTAACAGCAAGAAAATGAGATTCTTTGGGATTAGCTTGAAATATGGCACCCATACACATACTAAACATAATATATGGTCGATTAGTAGTAAGGTAAAGTAGACTCCCAATCATACCTCTGTAATTGGTTTGATCCACTGGTTTCCCAATTTCATCTACATCCAATTTACAAACAGTACTCATAGGTGTATCACTTTCCTTAATACTATCCAATCCAAAATGTTTTAGAATATCTTTTGTATATTTACTTTGATTCAAAATAATACCATTTTCATTTTGAAAAACTTGAAATCCAAGAAAATATATGATTTCTCCCATTAAACTCATTTCAAATTCATTTTGCATACTCTTTGAAAAATCTGTACATAAAGCATTTTTAGAAGATCCAAAAATAATATCATCAACATATATTTGTACTATCAAAACAACTTTATAAATTCTATTAATAAAAAGAGTTGGATCAGTAATCCCTTTAGTAAAACCTTTTGAAATAAGAAAACTACTAAGTCTATCATACCAAGCTCTTGGAGCTTATTTTAAACAATATAAATCATTAGAATGTTTAAAAACACTATTTGGAAAATGAGGATTAGTAAATATAGGGGGTTGTTCAACAAAAACATCTTCAACAGTAAAACCATTTAGAAAATCACTTTTAACATCCATTTGATATAACTTGAAATTCAGATGAGCAGCATAGGAAAGTAGAATCCTAATAAATTCTAATCTACCTACAGGTGAAAAGGTTTCCTCATAGTCTATTTATTTTTATTGACTATATCCTTGTGAAACTATCCTAGCTTTGTTTCTAACTATGCTTCCAGACTCATCAGCTTTGGTTATAAAAACCCATTTGGTGCCTATGGTCAATGTGTCCTTAGGTCTGTCAACTAATTCCCAGACTTTGTTTCTTTCAAACTGATTTAGTTCTTCTTGTATAGCCATTACCAAAAATTCATCATTGATTGCATCATTGATATTTTTAGGTTCTGACTGTGAAAGAAAGGCTTGATGTTCAACCTGGTTTCTTATAGAAGCTCTAGTTTGTGTCCCTCTATAATGATTACCAACTACAACATCTAAAGGATGATTCTTTAGAATTCTAGTTGATCTAGTAAAGGTAGGATTGGACATTTCAGGATCTTCTCTAGGTTCAGGTTCTACAGACACATGTTCTTAAAGGTTTCCAAAACTGGACTTCTTTACAACAGGTTCATGTATTTTATCATTAAGGTTCAGAAAAGACAAATCTTCTTCAATATTTTCAAGAGATGGATTAGGTTAATGTGGACCAGTTTCATCAAATTTGATGTGAACAGATTCTTCCACACACTTTTTTCTCTTATTAAAGACTCTATAGTCTTTTCTAGATATATAATATCCTAAAAAGATTCCTTCATCACTCTTGGATGCAAATTTTTCAAGATTATCCTTAGTATTGAAAATAAAGACTTTGCAACAAAATAAATTGAAGTAACTAACATTAGGATTTCTATTGTTCAATAATTCATAAGGGGTCTTCTTAAGAATAGGTCCAATCAAGAATCTATTGATAACATAATAGGCTGTATTTATAGCTTCAAACCAAAAATAAATAGGTAGGTCATATTCATTAAGCATGGTTCTTGCAATTTCTTGAAGGGTTCTATTCCTTCTTTCTACTACACCATTCTACTGAGGTGTCCTAGGGGAAGAAAAGTTGTGACTATAGCCATTATGTGAGCAATAAGATTCAAATTCATGATTTCCCAACTCACGGCCATGATCACTTCTCAGGGTCTTAATCTTAACTCTGCTAAGGTTATCTAGAGACTTGGAGTATTTAATAAAGTAATAACAAGCTTCACTTTTGTGAGCCAACAAATATACCCAAGTATATCTATAAAACTCATCTACTAGGACATAGACATAGTGCCTCCCAATTAAACTAGAAACTTTAGAAGTTCCAAACAATTCCATGTGAACCAACTCGATAGGTTGAGAAGTTGAAAATTCTTTCTTTGATTTAAAAGAATCTTTATGTCGCTTTCCCTTCTGACAGGGATTGAAAACTTTGTCATTTGGGAATTCATGTTTGGGTAGGTCTCTAACTAAGTTCTTCTTAGTCAGTTTTCTAAGTGAATGTATGTTGCAGTGTCCAAATATTCTGTACCATATCCAAGATTCTTTATGAAAAGCATTTAGGCAAGTAACATTTTGCTTAGCTAAAGAATCTAAATCAACATTATAAAAAATTTCATTTCTCAAGGAAGAAAATACTAATACATTTTTAGAGTTAAAAAAATTACAGGAATCATTTTCAAATTTAACATTAAATCCATCATCACATAATTTAGAAATACATAATATATTATATTTAAGTCCATCAACAAATAAAACGTTAGAAATTAAAACTGAATCAGTGTTACCAATCTAGCCTAGGCCAATGATTTTTCCTTTACAATTATCACCAAAGGTGACATGGCCTCCGTAAACCTTTATTAAGATTTTGAAGCATTAATAATATCCAGACATATGCCATGAACATCTACTATCCAAGTACCATATCTTGTTATGAGAACTCTTCAAACAAGTTTCCTACAAAACAGATATAGATGGAAAATGATTTTGGTACCCTGATCTTCTTGGGTCCAGACAGGTTCACAATCAGAGCTTTAGGTATCCAAATTTGTCTTATGGGTATAATATAATTCATAGAATCAATAGAATTTTAAAAATAAACCTTATTTGATATATAAAAATGTGAATAACTAGTTGAGGCATGTGAATTACCAGAACTAGAACTAGCAGCATTCTGTCTAGATTTAGGAATAAGTCTATTCTTAGTAAGCTGTCTCTGTCCAGGCTGATAGCCTATTCCAGTAGTATATTTTGGCGAAACTTGTTTACCTAACATTTGAGTAAGAGTATTCTTTCCATTTTAAAATTTTTCTAGGTCTTTCCTTAATTGCTCATTAGACAAATTTAGTTCAGTATTTTCCTTTAATAGTTGAGCATTCTTTTCCTTTTCTATATCAAGTGAAGATTTAACATTGGCAGTGAGAGAATGTCGTTTCGTTAAGGCTTTATACTTATCCTTAAGTTCATTACATGTTTCTTATAGAATATTACAATATTCAAACAATTCCTCACTAGACATGTTTTCAGATTGAGAATCAGTTCCAGAATAATAATCATTTAGCATAGGGGAAACAAGTACCTCAGAAGTATTGGTCATGAAGCACATGTTGGCATGATTATTTTCATAATCATAAACTTCAGATTCACTTGTGCTATCTTCTGAAGCACTCCAAGTATCTTTCATAGATTTCTTGTACTTATTGTCCATGTAGTCATATTTCGTTTTGAACTTCAATTTTAGACAATCAACTCTCACATGTCCTTTCCTTTTTCATTCATAGCACACGATTTCATCAGTCCTATCAGGCTTTTTTCCAATCCTTCTTCCAGTGACCCTTGTTGTCATACTTTACTTTGTAATTAGATTTTCTGAAGAATTTCTTCTTCCTAAATCTCCTGGATATTTGAGCCATCTCAGCATCACTATCGAAAGCTGAAATTTCACTTTCTGAGCTCTTAGTAGGTATGGAAACTTTTTCTTTGTCCTTGCTTTTTGAGGTAGTAGACTTAAAAGCTATAGACTTCCTTTTTGGTTCATCATCTTCTTCCTTGTTCACTATGAGTTCATCCTCATACATCATAAGCTTACCAATGAGCTCCTTGACTGGTAGCTTGCTTATTTCACATGATTATCTAATGGATACAGAGGTTCCCCTCCATCGATCTGGTAGACATATCAATATTCTTATGATTTGTTCCTTAGCAGTGGCATCTCTTCTAAGAGAGATCATTGTGTTGAAAATCTCATTGAACCTGAGATACATGTCAGAGATAAGTTCATCAGTTTTCATTTTAAAATTATCATATTTGAGAGTATATGTGTTCAATATCATTTCTTGAACATTAGTTGTTCTTTCATGAGAAACACTCAATGTATCCCATATTTCGTAAGCATTATTACAAGTAGATATTCTATTGAACTCTTCATCCCCTAAAGCACATTACATGGAATTCATAGATTTACAATTGTTATTGTAAGATGTCTTAATAGCTTCATCCCAAGTAGTTCTAACATTTGCTGGAATCTTATATTCAGCCTCTATAGTAGTCTAGATATCAAATCCCATACTCTCTAAATGAATTTTCATTTTTAGTTTCCACTGGGCATAGTTGGCACAATTAAAGAAAGGTGGTCTGTTGTTAGCAACACCTTCTAGTCGATTATACATAACTAGAGTTTTAGAAAAATAAATTTAAAGACATAAAATTTAGAACTAACAGAAATTTAATATCATTAAGATGCAACAAAAATCACAGTTGAAAAACAGAGTGTTTGAAAACTTTGATAAACAAAAAAAACCTAAAAACAATCATTTGATAACAAATGTTGGTCGGAGTGGATACTCAAGAGGGGGTGGGGGTGAATTGAGTTCCAATAACAATTTCTGTTAAAAATATTTCTCTTAAAATTCCCCAATTTAAAAACAAGTTAAACTGTATTGAATCTATACAGACTGTAGATGTTCAATTAGTTTCTCATAGATTGATTAGGTCTCAGTTAATTTAATCACAAGATTAAATTAGCTTTTGAAACTAACTTACTGGTTCTCAATAAGTACAAACACTTTATAATTTAACTATAAATGTAACTTTAAAATAGATTTGAATTTCAAAGTAATAAGAAGTGGAATATAAATATATAGTATACTTTAGACTTAATCTAATATGCACAGCAGATGTAACCTAGAGGTTCAGTCTCAAGCTGATACTTAGTCCTCTCAAACAAATTATATAATTTTGATCCACACCCTGGATCGGGGTTAACAACAGTACAAGACTACCCAGGTCCTAAGACCTCTACCACTATCCTCGTGGGAAAACAAAGACAACAACACACAGGCTGTCCAGGTCCTACTTGACCTCTACCACTATCCTTAGTGGGATACAAGATAGTATGGATATTTTTGTAATTAGGATTTAGTATCCTCCAGTTCAGCACAGGAGACAGTGTGTGTGTAAAATAATACAGAGTACACACACTGCTCGAAATGTAAATAAATGAATCACTTAGAGAGAGTATGTAAGAGTTTGAAATTCTCTAGTGATTAGAAGTGCAGCTCTGGACTCGTTGGATTCAGTAGAAATTCTTATGAGTCCTTCTCTGGTTTTTCTATTGAAAAACAGAGTATCGTGGTTCAGCTTTATTTCCTTCATAGGTGAATATGTTATGTGGTTTCCAGTGTTCTTCGTGTGTTCTTCAATAGCGCTGGATTGCATGCATGAGTGTTCTTTGAAGATCTTGCAATGTGTTCCTCGAGTTCTTTGTGTGTTCTTCTTTTCATGTATAAATGTGCATGGAAGAATTGTGTCTCTTTTCATGTATCCACACACACATTTTCTTTACTGCAGCTCAGTCTTCCTTTTATTCCACGATCTCTAGCAGTAGGAATGATTGCCTTTTCAGAGGTATGAGGTACGGTTTCCTAACATGCCAACAACTATCATTAAATAACATTAACTGCATTAAAATCAACAAATATGACCGTTAGCATCATTTAAATAATATTGACAAAGTAGAGTTTGGAAAATAGTTACTGGTAAGTCTCCTATCAGTATCCTTCTGTCAGTATCTCTTTGTCCTTACATCAGTAGCTCTTTGTTTCGGTAGCTCTTTGTACCGGTGGACTTATCCTATCGGTAGCTTGGTTTCTATCGGTAGCTTGATTTCTATCCGTAGCTTGATGTATCAGTGACTCTATTTTATATTAGTAGACTATGTCAGCCGCTTCATCTTAGTAGTCAGTCTGTGTATTAGCAGACCTATCGGTAGCTCGTATCGGTAACTCTAAGTGTTAGAGTTCTCTATCAATGACTTGCTTACCGGTGGGTTTATACATATCAATAGCTCTATTCTGTATCAGAGATTACGTGTTTACCAGTGG
The DNA here is from genome assembly GCA_963277665.1 of Viscum album. NCBI lineage: Eukaryota > Viridiplantae > Streptophyta > Magnoliopsida > Santalales > Viscaceae > Viscum > Viscum album. The sequence continues at coordinate 939,757,230 of OY728141.1, forward strand.
AATTATGCATACCCGTATACTTGTTCTATCTGTAGCTCTGCTTCTATCGGTGACCTTAGTCTATCGGTAGACTAAGTACCAGTAGACTTGTCTGTTTGTCTGTATCAGTAGCTATGAGCATATCAGTGACTTACCACTTGTCTGTTTTATGCAAAACATATCCAATTGAGTTAGATTGATATTAAAATTCATATAAACATGGATAATAAATGATTAGCATATTTGAATGATTATTTTAATATTATTATGAAATAGAATATCAAATATTGAAAGAATTAATATAGAGATAAACATTGATTTGGGATTTTCAAAGTAATAAAAGCATAATTGGGAATAACAAAAGAGTTGAGGTCAACACATAGAGTGGATGATATTAAATATACAAAAGTGATACGAAATGACTTTTTATGTTTTTCTAGTAGTTTTAAAGAAAAACCGCATTGATTAAAGAATTATAAAATTTCAGTTTTAAAAGTGATAAAGATAAATATGAAGTGTATATAAGATAAAATATATTTTGATTTCATAGTAAAAAAATAAAACATTGGTGTTAATAAATAATATAGGCACAGAGGAGAAATATCTAATAAATAGGATAATAATTATTCTTAACAACATTATATTATTTATGAATAAATAAATACATCAAGGTAAATAATTTTTACATGAAAATATAATATCCCCAAAGATAAATAGAAAAAATTATATGAGATAGATAAATGGAATAATATAACACATTGATAAGGACATATTCAAAGAATATAGTATAAAACTCAATGATAAAACATTGAGTCAACAAAACCCTTATATTTTTAATAAACTTTATTTTAAAAGGAAATAATTTACAAACAATTAGAATAAAAATTAATTTGGAAAACCATGAATACATTTATAGAAATCTTCTTAGATAAAGAAAAAGTGGATGGAAGTAAAATTTAATAATGCAGAAATTGTTTAAAAATGATTATAACTCAATTAAATGAAATTGAGTTAAGAAAAACCCAAACAATGTCATATTTTATGATGTAAAATTAAGTCAAAAAGTGGATCATGAGAATTAAATAAAATAACCTAGAAATGAAATAAGAAATAAAATATTTTATAATAATTGGCTATAATGTACCCAACTTAGATGAATGATGTTCAAGAAAACATTTATAATTCATTAAAAGAAAATTAGGGTAAGAAAAACCCTTACCTTGGAGTTTTTACTATTTATACATGATCTATCATCATATATAAAATAATAAGGCTAATTAATCATCAATTTAAGAACCTTATTTATGTATATTACCTTTTATAATCATTTATTACATATATATTAGTTTTTTATGTTTATATTGATCATTTATTATTTGTAATTATAATTGTTCCTTATATATTTTGGTATTCATTCCTCGATCATAACTTTATCAAATCCAGAATATTAAACGCACTTTAATAGTTCTGAAATAATGATTTATTTTGTTCCAAATTTATTCCAGGGTGGTTTTAGGAACGATTATCCAAGATGGAATCCATAACTCACTTGTTTATCTACTTTTTAATGAATATAAGGTGAAATATTATTGATGAGATAAATAATAATATTACCATTATATAACACAAAAATATTATTTACTTATTAATATAATATATTACCATTAACTAATTTTTAATAATATTACATGATAAGAATTTATAGCATCGTCTATGTTAGTAGTTAAACTGACCTAAATATAAACATTATATAATCAATGGATGTGTATAATTATATAGTGGTTTTAATAAAATTTCATTTTTATATAATTTTAATGATCATATTTATATATTATTAATTTGATAAATCATAATTTTTAAGATGTATATGAAGATAATAACTTAAAATGAAGGACAAGAAGTTATTACTTATAAATAATAAATTGTATATTCTCTTGGAAGCCTTCTCGGTCTAAAAGAATTATGGAATTATATTTAGAAAGTAGGATTCAAAATCTGGCAACAAATTATTTTGGAATAAAATATGGAATATTACCAGGAGTAATTATGATTTTATGTTTGGTCTATAATGTGTGGTGGTGGGATCCATTTATGATTGAAGAGTGACATTTTCAAAAATAACCATTCCTTATTATGTAAGAAAACTAAGTAATCCTATAATTACACTATAAAGTTTTCATGAAAGGAAGGTAGAGAGATATTTCTCTCATAAATACATTTTATTGACAATTTATGATGATATTTTATCAATTATATTAATTATATTATTTATTTATCTCATTTTCGCCTTTACCGTGGTAACTGACTTTTACCTCGATAAACTATTTTTTGTTTTATAAATGTAAAACTGACCATATTACCCAATTTATATATATATATTGTAAATATGAAATAATTTTTATTATATTCAACTTCTAAAGGTGACAAAAAATGAAATTTGATCAAATAATTCATAATGAATAAGAAAACAATTTTTAGAAATATGTATTTTTAAGAATAAAATGCATTTTTATTCTTATTTACTAAGTAATGATCATTAAATAAATTATAAATAATACTTTTATATATAAGCAAAAATTTTCATCAAAATAGTTAATAAATACTGATCATTTTTTTATTTTGATAAAAATAAAAAAATATATATAATAATAAATCTTAATAAAATACGACTTTTAAAAAAATTAAAAATCAATAAATCAATTATTTTTATTTTATATATTTAAACGATTCATTTAATTAAATTTAATACTTTAAAAATGATAAATTTATCTTAAAAAAACATATAATATAAAATAAAACCAATGTTCTTTAATAAAATAATTTTCTTGGGCTATGAATCATTAAATTTATATTCATTATAATTCCTTTATTATTTCATGGATGTAATTTAATTATTATGATAAAAAAATTTATTTTATCAGTCAATTTAATTAAAATAAATATTTGTAAGTAGTAAATTCAATAAATATTCACATTCCATAAAAACAATTTCTTTAGAATAAAAGGAATTTTCTAGGGCCTCAGAGCGGCGTGGTCTTCCTTTCTCTCGCAGAACTAGGGTTTATACCAGCTATTTCCTCCTTCCACCTTCAGGATGGAATATGCTCATGACAGATGTGGATTCGACTCTGTGTGGGCAGCGGCGTTGCATCTCGGTGGAGCTTCGTTGGTAGGCTCAGCTCGGGTTCGACTTGGCCTGGCGTTGATGCTTGTGCGGCGGTGTCGCATCTCGGTGGAGCTTCGATGGTTCGACTCAGCATGGTGTTGTTGATTTTGCAGCGACATCACATCTTGTAGGATCTTGGTGGTCATATTAGCACGGAATGATCACGACATGGGTTGGAATCATCACTTCTTGACGGAGCTTCGGTGGCTAGCCCAGCGTGGTCTTCATCCTCTATCGGCACTGAGGCATGGGGTGGCCCCGATCAGTCGGTTTGTTTTTTTTTTGATCATCTGACAAGAGGGTTTGTTTCCAGAAAATCTACGGTACAGTTCAGTGCCCAATATACTGTGCTTTGAAGGGGGGAGGTTTTCCAGGTTCAGATTCTGTAAATTTTTACAGGAGTTTTTTTTGGTGGTGTCGTTAATTTGTTGTACTTGTTGGATCTGTTTTGGATTTCCTGGTTCATCTTGATGGTCCTTCTCATTATTATCACCATGAGGCTTGGCTAAAACCTAGTGAGGGTGCATCCATGGTTCTAATTAGAGTAGATCCATACCTAGAGTGGTGTTTTTGTTTCAAGATGACCCATATTCCCTCATTGGTGGCAGTCCCTTGGCACGGGGTTGGGCCATCCAGTCCTAGGTGATGATGGATTGAACTCATGTTCTTTGGAGTGTCTTTCTGGATTTTTTTGGCTATATTGGTGAGGGTATAAGGAGGCCTTCAGGGTTGGTAAAGGATGACCGATTTTTGAAGGATTTCAGTTTTGTTCTCTCAGAATGGTGTAAGGGTTTGTGAGGTCTGCTGGCACGGTGATTCACCCAGACTCAACCATGTGGATCAGGCCCCAAAGGATGTTCCAAATCTAGTTGGTCATCATTACAGAGTTTTATGGATTTGGTTTTTTGAGAGGGTATGAGATTTTCAATTGGATCGGGCCTGTGATTTGACATAGGACACTTGCTAGTCTTTTAGCATTGCACCGGTGGAGAGCTTTGTCACTTTCAATTGCTGGGGAGGGGTAGCTCCATGTTTTTAGTTTTCTTTATCTCACTAAACCTTTGGTCCATGATTTGTTTTACGTCGATGATATATATAAGGTGTTTCCCCAATTTTCCCATAATGTGGGGGGGTGGGGTTCTTTAAATTATAAATTTTTTAAGGTCTCTGGGCCATTGTATGGAATGGAATTTTCTAAAATTAATTAGTTTTTTTTTCTATCCTAAAATCAATTATTTTACTTCAAATAAATTATTTATAAGATAAATATATGTTTAAAAACTAAATAATATTTATATATATCAACTACGTACCAATAATTCCAAACTGGTAATATGTTTACTTGTATTTTACTAGATGGATATAAACCCTTTTGATTCATATGCGGTTTGACTTATTTTTCACTCAAGTGAGAAGGAATAAAGAATTTAACTGGGGAAAGAAAACATATACTTAAATATAGAATGTTAATTATGTGGTGTTATTAGGATTTAATGACTTTGGATAATTCTGGAAGAAGGTTGGGATATATTCTAGAAGCCATAAGAATAATCCTAGGAAAAGGTATGGGGACCACATCGTGAGTGAAGTTCAAAATAGAAATGAAGAATGCACGGAGTTCCATATATATGTAAGATCCTTTAAAGTGATAGTTAAGATATTTTGGTAAGAGGAATAATTTTAAAAGGAAAAAATATTCCCCATATATATAGATTTTATTTTTATGTATGATCTTACATATTATAATATGAAAAATGTAAGAATAAGTCAGGATGCATACATAAGGATCATACTGTGACAGGTTAGAAAAGAACAAGATACGTAAATGTAAACTTGCTGATATAAAAGGGTTATCCATAAAAAAATAAAAAGTATTGAATTAAATCATGTATACATAAGGATTTTATGATGATAAATATTTATTCTCCATTATTCAAAAAATTCAACAATGAATATATATTCACTGTGATACACAAGATTTTATACTTCAGGATAATTAGAAAAGTACCAGATCTTTATAGAGATATTTTAGAGTAGTTACCATTAGCAATCATAAAATATTATTTGATCATGTTTTTGAATGAGGATTATGATATAAAACATATCATAACATATGATTTATGAGGAAACTAGTCATGGATATTATCACACCGTGGAAAGGTTGCACTTGTTGTGAAGAGAGTATGTAAGAGTTAATCACACTATGGGTAAATGGCCATAGTGTGAGTAGGCTTATGAAAGTTTCAGTGATTTTTACAATTTTTATATCTCTACTCCATGGTATAAGATCCTGTTATATAAACATAGTAGTTAAGAGATAATATTCATGAATTCCAAGTGACCAAATCATGATGAGATGTGTTACACCATAGTGTGCTAGTCGAAGGTGAATATTGGGGTTCTTTCTACAATGTATTTTTTGAGGTATAATCCATCAAAGGCATAGGCTTCCAATTATACACCATAAATAAAATTTTCACATCATTGAAGTGCCATTAAGAATGGAGTTTTTGTTCAAGGTTTCATAATGATATGAGGATCAAACCATGATAGTGATTCTCATTCCACAAAAATATATGAGTCTATAGGTTTCCATATTTTGAATATATTATCTTTCAAGAGAGAAATATATGAATTTAATATAAATACTTGAATGAAACATTATGGATAGTATTTCATGAATTTTACTATCATAATCATGTAGAATTATAGATCATCAATGATGGAAACATGGAGAATTTCTCCTGGAATAGAGAAAAGGTGTTATGGAAATATGCTATTATGGAGATATCTATCTCTAGAAATAGTGGTAATTCATACTATTGTAATATGAAGGGGAATATAGAGATATTAATAATGTATCATAAAGAAAATAAATTCTATAAAGAATATAGGAATATAGAAATATTTGGTAATATGAGAGAGGAATTCCAAAAAATAAGAAAGGAAGAATATTAAAGATAAAATTTGAAGTTTTTAATAATATCTCCAAAGAAGAAAGTTAGAGTTGCCATGATGACTAAAGGAAGGTTATGTTGTGGTTATGGAAATATTCATAATATGTATATGATGGAGTAGTATGAAAATAATAAGGAGAACATATCTACACTTGGTGCATCAATAATAATGGTGATACTATTTTGTTTTGGAATACATGTTAAGGGATTTTCCTTTCTTGAAGCATTGATAAAATGAGAGGAGTAATGGTGTGACATAAGAAAGGTAAGTAAACCATCACAAAAACGTGTAAGGGAAGTGACCCAAGGCTTGGAGTTCCATATCCTAAACCCACCACAAAATAACATGTCTATGAAATTCTAGTTCATCGATATATTTCCATTGTATGATTCTAATATTAACCTAGCACACATAAACAAAGTAATATTCTTAAATATTGTTTCCATGGTTTATTTATATTATGAAATAAATAAATAATTGTGTTAGGGTTAATTTTACAGTTTTTTACTCTATTTAAGTAAAAAAATTTGAGTAATAATAATAAAATCAACATTGAAACAAGAATATTTAGGTGACCCTAATAATAATGTTGTCACGATCATCTAGAGAAGTGATAGTTTTATGAATAAGTGATAAAGTTGTAATGAATTTCATACAATGATTCAACACCTATTAGGGTATATTTCACTAAATACCCATATGTTCATAACAAGTGGCATCTGATCATAAGTTTCTCTTGTTGGTATTATTTTATTCTGAATCGATCCAATCAGTTTTTAGAGTTATAGTTATATTCTTATCTTACACTATTTTTCTGAAAAAGGAATGGGAATGAATTGGAAGATGAAGAATAACAACTATTTAATTATATATAATAGAACATGGTTTGTAAAAAGTGTGTTTTAGATGAAATATTACAATATATTTTTAAATAGGGTTATGAATGATTCTAATTGTGTATATATTAATTAATTCAATAATACTACAGGACTAGATGAGGATCACGATATCCCAAGTAAATCTAGATATATTAATGATGATGGGATATAATGAAGTCCAAAAGTAGAATATATCCACCTATAGGTGGATCTATATTAGAAGCCACAAAAATAATTCTTGATATTGAGAGAAGAGAATAAGTCTCAAAAGTTTCAGGTTGGAGGACTGAATGTTGAGGTTGAAAAATTGAAAATCCTGAAAAAGGACTTTTGAAGTTGATACTGATCTAAAAAAAGAATAACTCCCAGACTAAGGAATCTAATGATATTTCCTTAGAAGTGAAAAATATTTAATATGGATCCAAGGATAAAGGGTGTTGACTCCAAAGAATATCTAAACTTCATTTCCAATAAAGATGAACTTATTGGAAACTTAACATAACTAGATAAGGATAAATATAGATTGAATCAAGTGAATGTAATACTAAACTATTTCATTTTCATATGAACAACAATATGAAAGAATAAAGTTGCACACTAGATATGATTTCCCATAAATTGTAGGATGAAACATTTTAAAGGGAATATGCTCAAGGGATACATGAAATATTAACTTGAAGCCAAAAGAAAAATATTCTATTAGATTAAAAAGGAATTGATATTGGTAAAAAAAGAATGTGGAATAATAAATTCTAAGGTTAATCCTATTTTAAATGTTTCATTACATTTCTTAGATTATTATTCAATAGGACATAGTGAGATAAATAAAATTATGCTATATCGAAGGATAATAATCAAATAATCACTATGTAACAAAGGCCGCTTCCATAAGAAAACCTAGCCTTAGAAATGATAAAATCTTTTTAAGTCATGATATGAAGATAATCGTGGGTATTCTTATTAAAAGGGAAAATAGTAGATGTAATGGAAACACAATTGAGAAGGTCCCTCTAAAAATTAAGGGAAAATGAATGTGTTCTAGAAGAAGGTATAGAGACATGTAACTTTTTTTGGAATAAATGAATATACTTTTATCCTTTTATATGAAGTATTAGAATATATTTCTTATTTTGAAGTTGATTTAATTTTTTAAAATAGATTTACCAACCTTAGAAAAAAATTTATAAATTTTATTCCAATAATTCTTACCATGTTAAAAACGTCTATAATAGAGATCTCAAAGAAGGTATGCTAAAATGAATGGATAAAAATGGCATGCATTCGATGATAAATATATTCTTTCAAGAAATATATTTCATGTCTTGTTTTAGGAATATCACCATGTTGGAAGTAGTTTAAAGAGGATTTTAATATCATTTATTGAAAAAAATTGTTTTTGATATACCAGAAGATGATTTGGAAAATATAAATAAGTTCACATGCTACTAAAACTGATAGATCTCATGTGAAAGATGTATCCCAATGTATGGTATGATTTGTGAAATATAATTATTCATTTATAGATAAACAAGGAAACAAGAAGGTTTAAAATATATAAGTTCACCAAATGACATGTCAAGAGATCCTTATTAGTAAGAGTATACAATAAATTAGAGATTTTGATTTGGTCTATATATAGAATAATAATCCCATGTAAAATGAAGAGAAGTTTGATTCTATTAAAACTATTTTATATCTCAATATGGATTATAAATATAATGATAAAGGAAAATCAGTTGTCTATATTGAATCACTACCTTTCTCAACTTAAGAAACATAGAAGTTCCAATATACCAATGTATTTAAATTATATAACTATTATTGAAATGTTTTATATTTTTAGGGAGATATGATACATGGAAAGGTTTTATTAAAATATTTAAGTGTTATTATTACTTAATCTAATGTTTGAATTAATTTTGGAGTAGTTCTCATGGTATCTATTTGAATTTGTAATTGAGAGTACATAAGTGAAATAAGAGGTAAAAGTGAAATACAATATTTATATTAACGTCCAATTAAAGTGGTAGTGTCAAAGATAACATAATAATCCATTACATCATAACTTGAATAGGGAATAATACAACATAATTTTGAAGCAACAACAAAAATATTTTTCATGATTTCCTTATTTTGATCTAAATAGTAGATAGAAAATGGTATCATCTGATAGTTCTCAGGACATCAAAAGTTTTTATTGGTGCGTGATTATCATATGGAATATTAATTCTATATTATGTAATGAATATGAAATATTCTAGGGGAGTTCAGTTATGATGATCCTAAATGTGGTATCCCTGTTAATAAAAGAAGGAAATCTTGTAGGGGAATGAAGAAATATGTTTTCTTGCTAGACCAGATTTTTAAATAATAAATCTGGAATGACTCAAAAACAATGCGGTTCATAATTTATTAGCTAATGGTTTTCTAAGAGTTTGATTGAGATCACATGGTAATTTCCTTGGTAGAAGCATAATGGTGTGAATACATGTAACTGATTGATGTTGGTGAGTGAAATGGATAAAAGTGGTGTTATTGACTTAATATATTGTTTCCAACATGATATTTCAACATAGTAGTCTTATAGTTTTTTTATGGATCAATGATTAGTGTTAATATCACTAACTGATAATATTTGAGAATACAATCATAGTTGAATGAGTTTTTGGAGCTTGAATATCAAATATGTAATTATATTAAATAAGTTATGATTGACCTAGAAATCAAAGGATCCTTGAAGTGTGTTATAAAGGGGAGATCCTAGTATCCCTTAATTTTATGTGAGTACTATGTTGAAAAGGGAGGAGAAGATTTATTGATGAAACCCCCAAACTCATCAAAAATAAAGGAAAATAATTACATGAAAATATTGGCCTCAAACGTATTAAGTAATGATTCCTTTAGCATCATAATATGAGGTATGGACATCAAAGTATTGGATCTTGTGTTATTTTAAATTAATAATATTGGGGTACCATGATAATGAAGATGAATATATTTCCCTTGTCTCTCATGGTAAAGGTTTTAAAAATATTATTTATTTATAAATTTTAGTAAAATAATTTATTTAGATTTCAGGTCAAATTTTTATAAGTGATAATAATGAATCTGAAGAATCTATAAGGTCAGAACTAAGTGGGAGAAAATATAATAATTGTTCTTATGTTTCATATTAGTGGTGCAATGTTGTTTTTATGGTGTTGGATTCATGAGAGTGTGACCAAAAATTCAAAGGGGGATATTATTGACATTCCAATTTTAAAGTTATAAAGTGTTGGATTTATTAAGAAGCATGGAAATAAATCTATGTCCAGTAGTATTGGATTTTTCAACAAATTTTAGTTTTTAGTTTTGGAGTTATTTGTAACTAATTAATGAAGTATATACAGGATGTGAAAGCCTCGGGGAGAAGGGTCTTGTGAAAGAAATAATGGATATATTCAAAGAAGAACCATGATATATCTATATATAATGGAAATGTGTTTGGAAGAGGTGTGAACAAGATTGAATTCCTTTGGAAAATCCTTTGGGAAGGCTGAGATATATTCTAGAAACTATAGGAATAAATCACAATATGAGTATGTAGATCAGGTCATGAATAAAGTTCACAATGGAAAAGGTATAGAGTTCCCTATATATGAAAGATCCTCTGAATCTATATGTAAGATATTTTGGAAAGATTAAAAATTTAAAAAGGAAAAAACATCCCCTATATACATAAAGTTTCTATTGGTACATAAGATCTTACTTACTAGATTTTATCAATTATTGGAACAAGTCACAACACATGCACAAGGATCCCATCAAGATTAGTTGTGATGCATAAAGGTAATCAAGCTGATACATAAGGAATTTATAGATATAAAAATGTAATTTTTTTAAATAAAGACAATATATGTATGGTTTTATGATGATATGTAATATCCCTTATAATGATGAAATACATCAAAGGAAAAACATTTACTTTGATATGTATGGTTTTGTAATGATGATTTATAGTGGTAATTAAGAGTAGATACCATTACCAATCATAAAAATGATTGATATTGTGAGTATCCATGGATTATAATATAAAAAAATAATAATATATGATTGATGAGGTATCCATATATGGTTTTTATCACACCATGGGAATGATGCAGCCTCCATGAAGAGAGTATATAAGAGTTAATCACACCATGAGATAAATAACCACATTATGCAAAGGATTATGTTAGTTTTAGTGGCTGTCCCTATTTTAAGATGTCTATTCCATGGATTAATATCATTCCATGGGGAATTAGTATGCATGATTTAATATTATTGATGTATAGGTGACCAATCTATGATGATAATTGTTACTCCATAGTGTTCTAGTAAAAGGAGTGTAACACCCCGAGCTTCCACGATACGACTCTCTTTCAATAATGCAATAGCTTGCATTGTACGCAAGTTCGAGTTCTAAAACACCGCGACTAATTAAAGTAGCCGTTATGAATAGTAGTAACCACTTTTTGAAATTATAGAAAATTTATATTTCAAAATGGAATTCATTTTTGTATTCCTAATATTGAAATTAACCTATGTTGAATTTTTTGTAATTTTCGGAGAACTTCAAAATTTTTATGAATAGTGAAAAATACTTAAAACAACTTTTTTAATCAAAATAATTTATTGTGATAAATTATATTATTTAGTGGCCTTAAAGTATAATTAGAATATATTTTTACCATTTTAACCAATGGTGGTCATTAGAATTAATTTAACTTTGAAATTGGACATAAACAATTGTCAATCTTTTGATATAAATTGTTTCTTAAAAACACGCTATTTGTTGTGACAGCGGGAATTAATTATAAAATTAATTAATGCAACTTATATGTTTGGAATTTTTTAAAATAGACATCATTTTTGAATTCGGAATATCAATTATAGCTTAGGGTGAAATTTTGGCATTGTTCTGAAAAACTTCAATTTTTGATGAATAGTGAAACCACTAAGTGGTAGTTAAATAACTGATTTTTCGTTTAAATGAAATATTACCACTTATGTGATTTTATTTTCAAAAATCCGACATACATGGTTTTCATTAAGAAGTAAAATTTGGTTCAATAAGATTAAAATAATTTATTGGTGAATAGTAACTTTTAAGTTCTTAATCGCGATTAGAGGTAATTAGTGTAGTTTAAGGTACAAATAATGTTTTAATAATATGAGATGAGCATGACACTTGTCCTACTTCTATTGGATGAGTCATGGCCGACCAAGAAAACCCATGGGTTAACTTGGGGACCCCATGGAGCCACTTTAGTTGGAAAATGACATTAATATATATTTATTTAATGTTAAAATTAAATTGACACAAACATGAGTTGTTTTACTAAAACAGTTTTTAAGTGGGGTTACACAAGTCCAAATTTTGATTATAAATATTAATTAGAAAGATAAAACGATTTCCTACATCATAGTAGTTTTTTTATAATTTTTAGACATTAAATAAATTAAATTATTTATGACATCATGATGATGCAGCGATGACCACATTATTTAACGATTTAAATAAAATGGGAAGATAATGAAAAATCAAAGGCTTACACTTGTCCAAAGCCAATTGGATGAGGTGATTTCGAACCCTTATCACCTTATCCTCTAATTATATAAGTGTGGGACCTTTAGAATCCGAAAAGCATTGTGTAATAATTTAACATTTCAATCTTTCCAAAAGAGCCCCTCCTCTCCTCTTATAAAAGGCCCCCACCTCTCCCACCTCATTTACACTTTAAAGCCATTTGGTCGGCCAACCTCTGCCCAAATACTCTCCCAACATCCCTCTATTACTCCTAGAAGCCTGACTTTGGGAAGAACTCTTCCCAAGGATGCCTTTGGCTCAAATCAAAAAGAGTTACCCGATTTTGAGGTAATGCCTTCTCTAATGTTGTTTTGTTTTATTTTTCTTCTCCAACCCCCTAAACTCTTTTTATTCATTTATTTTGTAACAACACCAGTATCCTCAATATACTAGGATGTTTTTATAAGAAGGATTCGAGATACACTTACACACACCTACATCTAATGGTTAAAGGACGTACGGTTTCTGTGGATGGCGAATCTCTGCCTCACGAAACGATGATTGTTCAACACTCATATAACACCTTCAAAGGTGGCCATTAAGATGTCACTATTTTTATATATGATATATAATATGTTTATGTTTTACTTATGCTTCTGTATTTCTCATTTATGTCATACTTTATGATTTCCATTATGGGTAAAACGCGATAATTTCATTTTAGGAAGTGCGGACTACCGCCCCCTCAAAGTGATTTGAATCGTTAATGCCATATGTGGGATGTATAAAGGATGGAGTAAATGGTATTATACACTATATTATACTGGAATTATATTATACATTTATATCATTATGATTTCGTTCCATTAAATACGAAATAGAAATGAAAGTAGCGTTCATGCGTACGTACGGCTTACCGTCTCCATGAACGGTGCATTACATTTCTTACCTCTAAATGTTATGTAATATTATAAATGAATGTATATACTGGATATATATGATATATATGACATCTAAATCATTAATATAATTCTGGAGATAATGGATACTCTACCACATAAACAACATGTAATTATAAGAAGTTTATTGTTGACTCAAGTACCAAAGATCGACAAAACGACCGTTATTAACTTAAATAATTACATAATGTTAATATCATAGTAATAAGTGATATAAAAAGGATAATGATATTAAAAATGGTTCTTAATAAGGTATATATTAACTCTAGTTTATTATTCAGGAGGTTAAAGAACGGTTGAGTCAAGTCAGACACGAGGTAAGGGAACTTCTTAACCCAACTTCCATTCTTTGGGTTAATCTCCTACTTTCAAATTATGTCATGATATTATTATATCTTATTTTGTATTCATTATGTGTACCTATAGTGAATACACATAATATATCTATTTTATTTTAAAAATTATCTTTGTAAGGACTTCGTCTCAATCTCCTTTCATTGAGGCATATTTGGTTTTATACACAAATTTCTTTTATACGGTGTATAAACCACTTTGACTTTTACATTTATTCAAAAGGAATCTTTTTTATACAAAACGTTTACTAAATGACAAAAGGGAATGTTTTTCTTTCCGTACTTATGCGGCGACAACGACTTCTCCGCCGCCGTGAGCATTATTTGAGTTTCGGCTTCCTCTACAAGCCATCATTTTTTTTAATGAAAAATAAATACAAAGTTTTAACATTATTTTATGTTGGTATTGAAAATGGTTTTGAAAGCGTTTTTATTATATCAATGTGTTGAATTGATATCTTGTGATTGAAATGTGGAAATTCTATGTTTCCTTTATGCATGTTTATGTGATACGATTATGTTATGGTTTATGATATGTTTAAACCTATTCATATGAGGAATATATTGGACTTAATAAGTGACGGGTGGAGCCCGCTATAGCTCCTCGATGCATCGGTAGGTCTCATGAGACAACTAGACGTGGAATTGGCCGAGGCCCTTTCCCAATTTGATTTATGGTTTTGGCCGAGGCCTTAATCATTTTAGACGTCTTGGCCGAGGCCTTGACAAAATGTTTCAGAATGTCCGGCATTATACATTCCCTCATTATGAAAGTGGTTATTGATATTGCATGTGATTATTCGACCAGTAGAATATCCATGTGAAAAAGTGAATGGCATTATCTCATTTTACTTTTTCCATATTATTTTGATGTTCAAGTTTAAAAGGCTTTTGTTTTAGTTATACATTGCCTTAAATTTTTATGTTTATTTATGAAAGCATCCGCAATATTGTAATCCTTACTGAGCATCTGAGCTCACCCCTTGCAATGTTTTAATATTTTCCAGGATTTGAAGAAGTATTTTATGAATGACCTGCAAGGATAGTCAGAAGAGGATATGAGTGTGGACTATGAAGACTTTGTTATTAGTTTTTCACTTTATGATGTAATGTAAGATTTATGAATGTATCTAGTGTTTTCCAAGGCTACTAAACTAATCGGTCTTTCGAGACTTGATCTTTTGTGATCATGCCAATGTTACGAAGTAATGCACCGACTCTGGGTAGCTGGGGTCAGGGTGTTATAGTTGGTATCAGAGGCAGTTTAGTACTAACCTTGGAAGCTAGATGTAGATAAACTCTGATTAGAGAACATAGCCCAATGATAGACCTTGAGGATTGGTATAGAAGAACTTCCGAGAATTATGGAATTATAGAGATGTTATGAGTTTTCCGAGCAATACAACCCTGTCTGGATACGAGCAGGTAGAGGCGGCTCTGGCATAGATGTACCTAGGGGTAAAACCCGAAAACACCGCTTTGAGCTAGACTCGAATTGGAACTGGTGCACGACAACGGGCCTTGCTGCACTCTTGGTTACGACACTCCCGGGGGATATGCTTTGGATAATTCTCAATTTCTCTATAAACCACTATGAAGGGTTATGAGTATATACTTCCTCAAAGAAAACATTTTTATGATTATGGATTATATCCATAAATAGTTCAATTTATGTTAAGTATTTTACAAGAATGGAATTACGTATTTTGATTCATAAACTAATCTAGTTTATGCCATTGTTTAGAAATGGCGCCTAGTGGAAGGGATGGAAACCGTATCAATACACGCACTCCGTGTAGGGATTTCCCTCCTGCTCAAGATAATTATTGTGGATCTAGAGATACAACTGGTGCTGATCAACTTATTACCATACTGGGACAACTCACTCAGGTTATGAATAATAACCTTACTCGTATGGAGCACCCTAATCCGCAACGTGGAGGATCAATGCTAGACCGTTTCATGAGGAAACAACCACCAACCTTCAATGGGAGTACAAATCCTATAGTAGCCGAGCAATGGATAAACTCCTTAGAGAAAATATTCCATCCCTTGGGGAGTAGCGAAAGGGAGAAGGTTGTCATGGCAGTTTACCGCCTCACTGGAGATGCCGATCAGTGGTGGTCGCTGATTCAAAACACAAAGGAAGATGATGATGTATCGAATATGGAATGGAGGGAGTTCAAAGAGATTTTCTTAGAAAAATACATTCCTCGTGACCATCGAGCAGATATGGAAAGGTAATTTCTGAGTCTGAGGCAGAAGGAGGATGAGAATGTCGCAAAGTATGAGGCTAACTTTACAAGGTTAGCGAGGCATACTGCCGATTATATACGTAACCCAAGGAGTAAGATTGATCGTTTCTTTGATAGGTTAAAACCATTTCTACGTAGAGCTTTAGTATCACAATCCTTCTCATCATACGAAGATATTGTCTCGTGTGCTATCAAGACAGAAAAGGAATTCTCTAAGTCTTATGACAACAAAGTAAAGCAAGAGAAGAAGAGAACGGGGGAACAAGAGACATATAAAGGGAAAAAGGGAAAGAAGGATTTTCCATTATGTGATAATTGTGGGAAGAATCACCCTGGTACATGCCTAAAAGGAATGGGAGTTTGTTATAAATGTGGAGAAAAGGGTCACCAGGCTCGTGATTGCAAGGGAAAGAATGAGGCTGTCAAAGTTGAATGCTACAATTGTAGGGAAATGGGGCATTATGCAAATGAATGTCCTAAGCGTCAGGGGAACTTACCTCAGAAAAGGCCAAGGGATCAAGGACAATCTTATGTTGTTGCTACAGTTGAAGCAGAATAACTAATGTATTGGTGCTTTTGGACTCATGGATTATATTCTGGTTATTAGAATAATGTGATATATATATAAGGATTGTACTGCAGTACTTTTTGATTTCAGTAAGGTTTTAATATGATGAAGGTAATTATATTTTTAGTATGTGACAATAAGAGAAACTTTACCTTGTTTGGGGAATCTGATAAATTGATTTTGGAATTAAGAGACCTTTTAGAGAAAGTCTGGACAGAGGTATTTTGGATAACTATAAAGGTTGGAATGGATTAAGTTGAACTTTGGATAGTATTGTTTAAGGTTAAAACATTTATGAAGATTATTTTTGGAATAGTATAGTACTATATTTTTAGGAAAAGGACAACCTGCATGGTGGGGCATAACCCGTCGCGTCGGACAAAGCTGCAGGAATCGAACCCACAACCATAGTGCGACATGCCTTTATTTTTTACCACTAGCCTACAGGAAGTCCCTGGTTATTACAAAATAATTTTACTAATCTAAATGGTATGTGTTAACATTTGGAACCTTATACAGTTAGGATAAGTATAATATTTTTGAGTTCTATTATCTTTTTGAGTGAAAGATGAGTTGAAGGTTGAAAGTCTAATTGTCAAGCATAAATATATATATACCTATCTCTTATTCAATGAATAAATTAATTCATAAACTTTAGTAAAGGGATATTAAAACAAAAAAATGTGTTATCCTAATACCTTATGTCTTGTTGAACTGATGATATTTTAAATCAACATAGATTGAAGGCTTTGAGGCCCTCAATTTGACAGTTGATTGTGATTGATGACCTCAATCGCTCCCTACAAATATTTACGTTTTTCCTCCAATTATATGCCTCTAATTGCCACCAATGTTCTCCTAATCGAGATCATAATTGGGTGGTGACTTTTTCATTTCCCTTTCCGTCTTATTAAGGCTAAATTTTATTAATCTTATTTCCAATGTGGGTTTTCCTCAAAGGTATTATCTATTTTCAACCTTTTATTTTCCAAGAAAAATTTCAAATTGTGAGGATGAAATTTATTGAAGGAGGGGAGAATGTAACACCCCGAGCTTCCACGATACGACTCTCTTTCAATAATGCAATAGCTTGCATTGTACGCAAGTTCGAGTTCTAAAACACCGCGACTAATCAAAGTAGCCGTTATGAATAGTAGTAACCACTTTTTGAAATTATAGAAAATATATATTTAAAAATGGAATTCATTTTTGTATTCCTAATATTGAAATTAGCCTATGTTGAATTTTTTGTAATTTTCGGAGAACTTCAAAAATTTTATGAATAGTGAAAAATACTTAAAACAACTTTTTTAATCAAAATAATATATTGTGATAAATTATATTATTTAGTGGCCTTAAAGTATAATTAGAATATATTTTTACCATTTTATCCAATGGTGGTCATTAGAATTTATTTTACTTTGAAATTGGACATAAACAATTGCCAATCTTTTGATATAAATTGTTTCTTAAAAACACGCTATTTGTTGTGACAGCGGGAATTAATTATAAAATTAATTAATGCAACTTATATGTTTGTAATTTTTTAAAATAGACATCATTTTTGAATTCGGAATATCAATTATAGCTTAGGGTGAAATTTTGGCATTGTTCTGAAAAACTTCAATTTTTGATGAATAGTGAAACCACTAAGTGGTAGTTAAATAACTGATTTTTCGTTTAAATGAAATATTACCACTTCTGTGATTTGATTTTCAAAAATCTGACATACATGGTTGTCATTAATAAGTAAAATGTGGTTCAATAAGATTAAAATAATTTATTGGTGAATAGTAACTTTTAAGTTCTTAATCGCGATTAGAGGTAATTAGTGTAGTTTAAGGTACAAATAATGTTTTAATAATATGAGATGAGCATGACACTTGTCCTACTCCTATTGGATGAGTCATGGCCGACCAAGACAACCCATGGGTCAACTTGGGGACCCCATGGAGCCACTTTAGTTGGAAAATAACAATAATATATATTTATTTAATGTTAAAATTAAATTGACACAAACATGAGTTGTTTTACTAAAATAGTTTTTAAGTGGGGTTACACAAGTCCAAAATTTGATTATAAATATTCATTAGAAATATAAAAAGATTTCCTACGTCATAGTATTTTTTTATAATTTTTAGACATTAAAAAAATTAAATTATTTATGACATCATGATGATGCAGCGATGACCTCATTATTTAACTATTTAAATAAAATGGGAAGATAATGCAAAATCCAAGGCTTACACTTGTCCAATGCCAATTGGATGAAAATATTTCGAACCCTTATCACCTTAGCCTCAAATTATATAAGTGTGGGACCTTTAGAATCCGAAAATCATTGTGTAATAATTTAACATTTCAATCTTTCCAAAAGAGCCCCTCCTCTCCTCTTATAAAATGCCCCCACCTATCCCACCTCATTTACACATTAAAGCCATTTGGCTCGGCCAACCTCTGACCAAATACTCTCCCAACATCCCTCTATTACTCCTAGAAGCCTCACGTTGGGAATAACTCTTCCCATGGAAGCCTTTGGCCCAAATCAAAAAGAGTTACCCGATTTTGAGGTAATGTCTTCTCTAATGTTGTTTTGTTTTATTTTTCTTCTCCAACCCCCTAAACTCTTTTTATTCATTTCTTTTGTAACAACACCAGTATCCTCAATATACTAGGATGTTTTTATAAGAAGGATTCGAGCTACACTTACACACACCTACATCTAATGGTTAAAGGACATACGGTTTCTGTGGATGGCGAATCTCTGCCTCACGAAACGATGATTGTTCAACACTCATATAACACCTTAAAAGGTGGCTATTAAGATGTCACTATTTTTATATATGATATATAATATGTTTATGTTTTACTTATGCTTCGGTATTTCTCATTTATGGCATACTTTATGATTTCCATTATGGGTAAAACGCGATAATTTCATTTTAGGAAGTGCGGACTACCGCCCCCTCAAAGTGATTTGAATCGTTAATGCCATATGTGGGATGTATAAAGGATGGAGTAAATGGTATTATACACTATATTATACAGGAATTATATTATAAATTTATATAATTATGATTTCGTTCCATTAAATATGAAATAGAAATGAAAGTAGCGTTCATGCGTACGTACGGCTTACCGTCTCCATGAACGGTGCATTTCATTTCTTACCTCTAAATGTTACGTAATATTATAAATGAATGTATATACTGGATATAAATGATATATATGACATCTAAATTATGAATATAATTCTAGAGATAATGGATATTCTACCACATAAACAACTTGTAATTATAAGAAGTTTATTGTTGACTCAAGTACCAAAGATCGACAAAACGACCGTTATTAACTTAAATAATTACATAATGTTCATAACATTGTAATAAGTGATATAAAAAGGATAATGAAATTAAAAATGGTTCTTAATAAGGTATATATTAACTCTAGTTTATTATTCAGGAGGTTAAAGAACGGTTGAGTCAAGTCAGACACGAGGTAAGGGAACTTCTTAACCCAACTTCCATTCTTTGGGTTAATCTCCTACTTTCAAATTATGTCATGATATTATTATGTCTTATTTTGTATTCATTATGTGTTCCTATAGTGAATACACATAATATATCTATTGTATTTTAAAAATGATCTTTGTAAGGACTTCGTCTCAATCTCCTTTCATTGAGGCATATTTGGTTTTATACACAAATTTCTTTTATATGGTGTATAAACCACTTTGACTTTTACATTTATTCAAAAGGAATATTTTTTATATGAAACGTTTACTAAATGACAAAAGGGAATGTTTTTCTTTCCGTACTTATGTGGCGACAACGACTTCTCCGCCGCCATGACCATTATTTGAGTTTCGGCTTCCTCTACAAGCCATCATTTTTTTAATGAAAAATAAATACAAAGTTTTAACTTTATTTTATGTTGGTATTGAAAATGGTTTTGAAAGCGTTTTTATTATATCAATGTGTTGTATTGATATCTTGTGATTGAAATGTGGAAATTTTATGTTTCCTTTATGCATGTTTATGTGATACGATTATGTTATGGTTTATGATATGTTTAAACCTATTCATATGAGGAATGTATTGGACTTAATAAGTGACGGGTGGAGCCCGCTATACCTCCTCGATGCATCGGTAGGTCTCATGAGACAACTAGATGTGGAATTGGCCGAGGCCCTTTCCCAATTTGATTTATGGTTTTGGCTGAGGCCTTAATCATTTTAGACGTCTTGGCCGAGGCCTTGACAAAATGTTTCAGAATGTCCGGCATTATACATTCCCTCATTATGAAAGTGGTTATTGATATTGCATGTGATTATTCGACCAGTAGAATATCCATGTGAAGAAGTGAATGGCATTATCTCATTTTACTTTTTCCATATTATTTTGATGTTCAAGTTTAAAAGGCTTTTGTTTTAGTTATACATTGCCTTAAATTTTTATGTTTATTTATGAAAGCTTCCACAATATTGTAATCCTTACTGAGCATCTGAGCTCACCCCTTGCAATGTTTTAATATTTTCTAGGATGTGAAGAAGTATTTTATGAATGACCTGCAGGGATAGTCAGAAGAGGATATGAGTGTGAACTATGAAGACTTTGTTATTAGTTTTTTCACTTTATGATGTAATGTAAGATTTATGAATGTATCTAGTGTTTTCCAAGGCTACTAAACTAATCGGTCTTTCGAGACTTGATCTTTTGTGATCATGCGAATGTTACGAAGTAATGCACCGACTCTAGGTAGCTGGGGTCGGGGCGTTACAAGGAGAATCCCAAGGTTTTCTACATTACGTGTTTTTATGGTGAAATACATGAAAGATGGAGGTTTTTTAATACACATTTCAAATTAAAGATTGACTAGATAGAGTTTCCTATGATGGATGGAGTTTAGGTTCAAGGTTTTATAATTATAGGAGGATTAAACCTTGATGATTATTCTAATGCCTTTAAGAAGAAGAGTCTATAGGTTTCCATATTTTTAATATATTATTTTTCAAGAGGGAAATATGAGAAGTAAATGGATTTATTTGACTTGTATTTAGAGGATATTATTTTATTAAATTTTCCATCATACTCATTGACAATTAAACATATCTTCAATGACGTGAACATAGAAAATTTATCCTGGAATAAAGAAAAGAAAGGCACAGAAATTGGGGACTATGATGATATATATCTGCATAAATAATGGTGATTTACACCATGTCAAATAATATATGAATAGAGAGTGATAATAAAAATATCTTAGAGAAATATAACATTAGAATTAATATAATAACATCTACATATCATGTACCATGAGAGAGGAATTCATGAAATAATAAAGTAAGTTGATTAAAGTAATCATAAAAACTCTTTGAATATCTTTCCAAAAAAGGAAGTTATAGTTTCTATGTTGACTCATGGAAGGTTATATTGTGGTTATAGTTATGTTCATAATTGGTCTATGAAGAAGTAAGATGTGGAAATCAAGAAAAAACTATCTATAGTCGGTTCATTAACAGTATTGGTGATATTATTTTAATTTAGCATACATGCGAATGTTTTTTTTTACTTTCTTGAAGTAGCGAGAATGATATAGGAGTAAAGGTGTGACCCTAGGGAGGTAATTGAATCATCATTAAAAATTTCAAGTAGAGTGACCCTAGTAATTAATTTCCTTTACCTAAACCCACCGCCAAATAAGATTTTTGGTAGATTATGGTACACATACACTTTACTGTTGTATGCTTTTTTTCTTAGCCTAGTGTGGTAAAACCAAGTATATTTTTTGTGTATTGTTTACATGGTTTATTCATATTTTGGAAGAAATAAATTGGTGTTTGTGGTTTAAGGAATCATTGAATAAATATGGTTAATAATATATGAGAGTAATAAAAATAAAATAATTATTGAAATAAGAACATAATGGTGACCCTACTAACAGTGTGGTCAAGATCATCTAAAAACGTGAGAGTTTGTGGAATAAGTTATTAAATGGTAGTGAGTTTCCTTCCTGGATTCTCCCCCTCTTAGGATATGTCTCAGTAAATACCCTAATGAACATAACAATATGGTCATAATTATGAATTTTTCAATGGTTGTAGTGGTTTATGTGTATCTGATCATGACTCTTATTAATGACACATCAGTGAGAGATTATTATAGAAACTATGAATGTAAAGGGGGGGGATGATCAATGTAACACCCCGAGATTTTATGAAAAATGTTCTTTTCATTAATGTCTTGTGTTGTACGCTACACCAAAAGGATCTTGCACGACACGCATCCTTGACTTGCCTTGCATTACACGCAATCATGACCTTCCTCGATAACTTGCGTCGTACGGAATACCAAGTTTCACTAAACAATGATATGCTATTAAAATATTATTAAAACTAGCCGTTATGAATAGTAATAACCACTTTTTGAAATTTTGTAAATTTTATTTTTCAAAATGGACTTCATTTTTGGATTCGGAATATCGAAATTAGCTTAGGGTGAAATTTTGGTACTTTTCGGATAACTTTCGTATTCTGATGAATAGTGAAAATTACTAAATTTTAATTAAAAACAACTTTTTTAATCAAAATAATTAATAGTGATAAATTATTAATTTGAGTGGTTTTAAAGTATATTTAGAATATATTTTTACAATTTAATACAATGTTTCTCATTGGATGTAATTTCACATTTAAACCAGATATAAACAAGTGTCAATCTTTTGATAGTTATTACCTCTTAAAAACACGCTATTTGTTTTGACGACGGGAATTAATTTTTAAATTAGTTAATGTAACTGATATGTTTTGAATTTGATAAAATAGACATCATTTTTGAATTCATAATATCAAATATAGATTAGGCCTAATTTTTGGTATTTTTCTGGAAACTTTCATTTTTTGATGAATAGTGAAACCACTAAGTGGTAGTTAAAAAACTGAATTTTTCATAAAACTTAATTTTACCGCTTCTGTGAGTGGAATTTCGAAAATCTAAGAGACACGGTTAATATCAAGGACTAAAATGTGGTTCAATAAGATGAAAATAATTTTTGGTGAATAGTAACTTTTTACTTTTTTTCTACCACGGTTAAAAGTAAATAGGACAATTAAGGGTAAAAATGATATTATTATTACCCTAACACATGTCCTAATTCTATTGGATAAGTGTAATTAGACCAAAAACAACCTTAGGAATAAAATATGCCCATTTAAGCCCACTTGTATTAGATTAGGACATTTATTATTAATTTATTTAAAGAATGGTTAAAATAGTTAAAATCAATGTTTAATAAGTAAATCATTTTTAATATAGGTTTATACATAAGATAAATTTGACTATAAATATTCATTGGAAAGATAAAAAGATTTCCTACATAATGATATTTTATTTGTAATTTTTAGACTTTAAATATATTAATTTATATATGACACAATGATGATGCAGTAAATATCTTATTAATGAAATATTGACATAATTGATGTTATAAATACCTAAATAAATGTAATTTGAAACTTTTTATGCATTACACTAATTTTCTAGGTTAATATGACATGTTAGTGTTCATTTAATTAACTTTTTTTGAACTAATTATTCTGTTATTATTTTTACAATAATCAATTACCAAATAGTGTCAAAATTGACATAAAATAATTTTTAAAACAAATATTATATTATTAATTGTTATTTTATTCCTAAAAATCTAAGGTTCGGCCAAATGAATTAGATAAGGTTATATATATTAATAATAAACAAATTGGGGTTCGTTTGACTTCTTATAGTAAGTTTATTAACCTTATAGTATAAGAACACAAGAAGACACGGTAAAAGTAAAATTATTTAACATAATGTTAAATCTAAATGATAAGGTTAAAATTGGAACCTAAACTTGTATAAATTCTATTGGATGAGATAATGTAGACCCATACCCACCTTAGCTTAGAAGTAAATCAATTTGGAGCTATTTAAAACCGAATTTTACTTTATAATAAAATAATAGTTTTAGTTATTCCAAAGGTACCCCTCTCCTCCCTTATAAAAGGGCACCTCCTCCCCCCTCTTCTTCACACCACTTTGAGCCTTCAAGCTCGGCCAAACCATGCCAAATTCTCTTATAAAATTCCCTAGAAACATCCTAGAGGTTCTGGTCTTCCTCATAGTCCAATTTTAGTTCCCTAAAAAGAGATCTCAAAGAGGCACTTCAAAGAAGAGGTAATGTCCGTTACCGATTCTTTCATCTTTATTTCTTCTTCCACTTATTCTTATTTAGTTGTTTCATTATGAATTAATAAAATCAGTATCACTCATATATGGATATGTTATTATAAGTATGAAACAACCCTATTTCACCATCTATCCATCCTACGGAAAAAGAAATCACCGCGCGTGCGTACGTATGGAATACTGTCTCCACACCTTGGTGTAATCTATATTCCACCACCACCTTACTTGGATGGGTATAATGGTGTAAATAATGACTATATATGAATACTATAAAGTGATAATTATTCTGATATAGTATACATACACTCCAATACAATTCCACGATCAGAGAAACGATATCATCACTCGTGCGTACGTACGAAATACCGTCTCCACGATGTGATGCGACTCGTTCTACATGATCTTCATTTCATAATGATTATATAAATGAATTGAATGAATGAATATGATATATATTACACTAATACCATTCTGGAAATTAGGTATCTATAACCTAAAGAGAAGAATAAGAATTTATTCGACAAAACACGCATAAGAACAAAAAGTTATAAACACCTGAATAACAAGTGGCAATGAAATATTACTACTAAGAAGCTAAGAATATGACCATATATGATATCATATCAATAATTATGATTCTGGAATAAGTCAATAACATTATTTAAATCATTATACAGGAGGTTCGGACACTTTTGAAGAAATCGGACCTATGGTAAGGGAAATATCACAATCTCATTTTTATCCGAGATTGTTTATACTTTGGTATTTACTGGGGTGTATTTTATCATCCACAGCCGTGTTTCTTCAATAGGTAATATTATTTCCATCCACCTATAATTGTTTAAATCCAATTTTACCCATCGGTGAGATTTTAGTAAAAGATATGAAAGGAATCTTTTGTCGTTTTTCGTACGAGGTACTTTTTGACTTTTTCGACAAAAGTACGAGAAGAATGTTTCTTTTTATCTTTTACGACATGAATGGATTTTTAAAACATTATTTCCAAGTAGATTCCTTTACAAGTTTTCAAGTTTATTTTTAATCAACTTCTTTTAGTTTAAAATTGTATGACATGTTAATAAATGAAAATGTTTATGAAGTAGGAAGTATATTTTCCTCAAGAATGGAGTTCAAGTGTTTTATCAAAATTATTTTCCATCTAAGATAATAAAGTGTTCTGTTTTTATACCTATTATTACATTGATTTGATTATGTTGTGATGGAATTCTTTTTATGAATTCCTTTATCTTATATGAATTGTTTTATGATTTAATGATGTTTAAGAATCCCATTTTTATTACATGGGTTATGCTGTGATGTATGGTTTATGATTTTGTGGCACACATAAGAATGGTATCATTATGAGATGGCTGGGACCTATATATCCCTCCAATGCATAGGGTAAAGATTTAATATCTCATGAGATAGACATGGATGGAACGGTAGGTTATACCGGTTCAGTATAACAGGACTGAAACGAGGAGTGAACTCGGTTCAGAAAGGGACTTTGTCCACTAAGATAGTCTTGGCAATGAGTCTTGACTAATAAGAAATGATTCTCTATGATTATGTGTGTATGTCACAAAGTTTCATGTTTTAAGTTATGATTATTGGGATTACATTTCACTACTATAATTTATCCCATGTTATGATATTATGATCTCTTTTGCAGGTTAGGATTTCCAAAATGTTATGTTCTTATGAATATGATGTGATTGATATTTATTTTGTTTACCCTTACTGGGCATTTGAGCACACCCTTTTATGTTTTCTTTTCCCCAGGATATAAAGAAAGGTTTTGGGTAAGAAAAAAAAGGGAAGATATTTATGGGAGATATTGAAGATCTTTCACCATGATTAGAAGATTACATTCCGAGTTTCCAAAGACACTAAACTATTACGGTCCTTGTGTGTGTGTTTTTATTATGTACTAAGTATTCCGCAAAAGTAATGTAAAGTCCATGTACGTCAAGCTTCGGGTCTTTACAGTTGATATCAGAGGAATGGTTTAGTCAACCTTTGGAAACTAGGATGCGAGAAATTTAGTGAGATCCCTAGAGATATTTCTAAGGTATGTCTAGGGATGTACCTAAGGATAAGTATATGTATAGGTTATAGTACTAGAATTACGCTAATGATCATAGAATTAAACCTAAGATGTTAGATATTGAAGGTACTCCCCCTTTATTATGTTGTTTTCACTAGCATGATTTTTTCCTCTCACACTATTATTTTTGGGTTTTAGACGATGAATGGAACCCGAAGGAACCGTGTTGAACAATGCAATGGACAATGCAATGATTGTCCTCCTGAATAAACGAATGTTATGGGAAATGGAGTGAAAAATCTTATCGCTAAACTTACACAAGCTATGAATCATTCTGGACTTCCAAATGAGTAGAGAAGGGAATAATATTCTATTGAGTCCATCATGAGGCAACTTCCACCTTCTTTCAGTGGGCCTTCTGATCCACTTGTTGCTGAACAATGGATCAGTACCACTGAAAAGATATTTTCAGTTCTTCAATGTTCAAAACATAATTAAGTCATCTTAGCAGTATATCGTTTGGAAGGTGAAGCTGATCAATGGTGGAATCTTATCAAGAATACGAGGACAAGAGATGAAATTGAGTCCATGGAATGAGACGAGTTCAAGAACTTATTTTTCAATAAGTACTTCCCTCGTATTCTTCGAACAAAGATGGAGAAGGAGTTTCTTGAACTAAAGAAAAAGGATGAAGAATTTATTGGTATATACGAATCGAATTTTACAAGGCTTTCAAGGTATGCATCTGGATTTATCATCCAACCTAAAAGTAAAGTTGATCGATTCTTCAGTGGCTTAAAACCAAGTCTTCGAAGGGCATTAGCTTTAAGAGACTTCAGTAGCTATGAAGAAATTGTGCGTTGTGCTATCAATGTAGAAATGAAAGTTGGTGTTACTTATCCATCTCATAGTTTTGACACGAAACGAAAGATGGAGTTCAAGGAGAAATCTCATAATAATGGTGAAAAGAAGATGATTGTTTCCTTATGCTCAAAGTGTGGAAAGAAGCATGGTGGAAATTGTCTTAAAGGGACAAGTAAATGTTTCAAATGTGGAAAAGAAGGTCATCGGGCGTTTGAATGCCGAAATGATGGGAAGAAGATGTCTAATGATGCAAAAAAAAAAGGAAGGGATACACAGAATGAACCTACTACACTTCAATGTTTCAAGTGCAAGGAGATGGGACATTATGCCAATAAATGCCCTAATCCAAGGGTTAGTGATGATCGACATGAGCAACCACTTAAGGCAAAGGACAAAGGTAAGTCACATGCGATCACCATTGGTGATGTTGAATATGAGAACGATGTGGTGGAATGATTAAGTGTTTATGTAATGGGATTCCAAAATAATGTTGAGTGTTGAAATATTTATCTATTGGTCTATTGTGGTCTTAAATAATTTTATGGTACCAGTAACCATAGAATGTCATTGAGATATTTTTGGAAAAAAGATGATATGCGCATAATGAAGGGAAAATGAGAAAATGACATATTTTACAATATTCATGAGCTCATGATTGATATAAGGACTAAGTGATATCATGGTTTGAGGATATAGAATTTTGAGGATTTTGTTATGTGGAAAGTGTTAACTTTTAACTGCATTCATGTTTTCACTAAGATATTCACTCTTCAAGAGAATACATGATTAAGGTATTCACATGTTTGTAATTTGACCAACAAGATATATCTTATGATATATGGGGGATAAATGATGGCATTCACGTGATCATGTTCTTTATACTATGAGCTTGGACCGATGTATTTTAGATAAGCCTAAATATTGGAATGGATTATGTTGGACATAAGTTAGTATTGTTTAAAGATAAAATTTTTTATTGATATTTTTGATGGGATGTTATAGTAATATAGCTTTAGAAAAAGGACAACCTACAAGACGGGCGACAGCCCATCGCGTCGGACAAGGCTGTGAGAATCGAACCCACAACCGAAGTGAGACTGGCCTTTATCGCCTTCCACTGGCCTACAAGACGTCCCTGGTTAGTAGAAACTAGTTTTATTTTATTAAGCGGTATGATATATGAAGTATAAGTTCATTTTTGGAACCATATACGATTAATCTAACCATAAGATTGACTTATAACTTTAGCTAACCT
Source organism: Viscum album (assembly GCA_963277665.1). Classification (NCBI taxonomy): domain Eukaryota; kingdom Viridiplantae; phylum Streptophyta; class Magnoliopsida; order Santalales; family Viscaceae; genus Viscum; species Viscum album. The sequence goes on from OY728141.1 coordinate 939,786,282, forward strand.
TTTGTTTGAGACAGATGGAATGACCCATCATTCTATCACATGATCTGCAATCACATCACGAATGACAGATTCATCTTCATTTATTTAAGTGACAAAGTGGAAATTGTCCAAAGAACGACCAACGGTGAGACTATACCGAAATCCCGAAAGTATTTCTTCTAATTCCAATTTCATCAACATTAGGGAAATGATCTTGAAAACAAAAAATGTTGTCCAAGTGCTCTTATATCTGATGAATCAGATGGTACCTTAGATCGTCACAAATTTATGGATTTGTGATTGCTGACTTTTCCATAGCCATGTTCTCTACCACTCTCCATCAGAACATGATGGTTAGATTTCTCTTCTATATCCATATTTTCACCTATGTGGAAACCCAGTGATTAGTTTATTTGGGTAACCGTTACGTTTCATACTTTTGTTTTTAAAGATTGGTTTTGGTATTCCTTTTTATGATGTGTGTTTCTATCAAAGAAACTTTCAAATAGTAAACTATTTATAAGCCCGACGAATTTCGAGGGAGAAATTCATTTTAAGGGGGGTAGAATGTAACACCCCGAGATGTTATGAAAAATATTCTTTTCATTAATGTCTTGTGTTGCATGCTACACCAAAAGGAGCTTGCACGACACGCATCCCTGACTTTCCTTGCATTACACGCAATCGTGACCTTCCTCGTTAACTTGCGTCGTACGCAATACCGAGTTTCACTAAACAATGATATGCTATTAAAATATTATTAAAAGTAACATTTATGAATAGTAATAACCACATTTTGAAATTTTTTAAATTTTATTTTTCAAAATGGACTTCATTTTAGGATTCAGAATATCGAAATTAGCTTAGGGTGAAATTTTGGTACTTTTCGGATAACTTTTGTATTCTGATGAATAGTGAAAATTACTAAATTTTAATTAATAACAAATTTTTTAATAAAAATAATTAATAGTGATAAATTATTAATTTGAGTGGTTTTAAAGTATATTTAAAATATATTTTTACAATTTAATACAATGTTTCTCATTGAATGTAATTTCACATTTAAACCAGATATAAACAAGTGTCAATCTTTTGATAGTTATTATCTCTTAAAAACACGCTATTTGTTTTGACGACGGGAATTAATTTTTAAATTAGTTAATGTAACTGATATGTTTTGAATTTGATAAAATAGGCATCATTTTTTAATTCATAATATCAAATATAGAATAGGCATAATTTTTGATATTTTTCTGGAAACTTTCATTTTTTGATGAATAGTGAAACCACTAAGTGGTAGTTAAAAAACTGAATTTTTCATAAAACTTAATTTTACCGCTTCTGTGAGTGGAATTTCGAAAATCTGAGAGACACAGTTAATATCAAGGACTAAAATGTAGTTCAATGAGATGAAAATAATTTTTGGTGAATAGTAACTTTTTACTTTTTTTCTACCACGGTTAAAAGTAAATAGGGTAATTAAGGGTAAAAATGATATTATTATTACCCTAAAACATGTCCAAATTCTATTGGATAAGTGTAATTCGATAAAAAACAACCTTAGGAATAAAATATGACCATTTATGCCCACTTGGATTAGATTAGGACATTTATTATTAATTTATTTAATGAAGGGTTAAAATAGTTAAAATCAATGTTTAATAAGTAAATCATTTTTAATATAGGGTTATACATAAGATAAATTCGACTATAAATATTCATTGGAAAGATAAAAAGATTTCCTACATAATTATATTTTATTAGTAATTTTTAGACTTTAAGTAATTTAATTTATTTATGACACAATGATGATGCAGTAAATATTTTATTAATGAAAATATTGACATAATTGATGTTATAAATACCCAAATAAATGTAATTTGAAACTTTTTATGAATTACACTTATTTTCTAGGATAATATGACATGTTAGTGTTGATTTAAGTAACGTTTTTTGAACTAATCATTCTGTTATGAGTTTTACAAAAATCAATTACCAAATAGTGTCAAAATTGACATAAAATAGTTTTTAAAACAAATATTATATTATTAATTGTTATTTTATTCCTAAAAATCTAAGGTTCGGCCAAATGAATTAGATAAGGTTATATATATTAATAATAAACAACTTGGTGTTCGTTTGTCTTCTTATAGTATGTTTATTAACCTTATAGTATAAGAACACAAGAAGACACTGTAAAAGTAAAATTATTTAACTTAATGTTAAATCTAAATGATAAGGTTAAAATTGGAACCTAAACTTGTCTAAATTCTATTGGATGAGAGAATTTATACCCATCCCCACCTTAGCTTCGAATTAAATCAATTTGGAGCTATTTAAAACCGAATTTGACTTTATAATAAAATAATAGTTTTTGTTATTCCAAAGGTACCCCTCTCCTCCCTTATAAAAGGGCACCTCCTCCTCCCTCTTCCTCACACCACTTTGAGCCTTCAAGCTCGGACACCCCTGCCAAATTCTCTTCTCCACTTCCCTAGAAACATCCTAGAGGTTCTGGTCTTCCTCAAAGACCAATTTTAGTTCCCTAATAGGAGATCTCAATGAGGCACTTCAAAGAAGAGGTAATGTCTGTTACCGATTCTTTCATCTTTATTTCTTCTTCCACTTCTTCTTCTTTAGTTGTTTAATTATAAATTAATAACATCAGTATCACTAATATAATGATATGTTATTATAAGTATGAAAAAACCCTATTTCACCATCTATCCATCCTACGAAAAAAGAAATCACCGCGCGTGCATATGTACGGAATACCGTCTCCACGCCGTGGTGTAATCTATTTTCCACCACCACCTTACTTGGATGGGTATAATGGTGTAAATAATGCCTATATATGAATATTATAAAGTGATACTGATTCTGAAATAGTATACATACACTCCAATACAATTCCACGATCATAGGAACGATATCATCACTCGTGCGTACGTACGGAATACCATCTCCATGATGTGATGCGACTCGTTCTACATGATATTCATTTCATAATGATTATATAAATGAATTGAATGAATGAATATGATATATATTACACTAATACCATTCTGGAAATGAGGTATCTATAACCTAATGAGAAGAATAAGAATTTATTCGACAAAACACGCATAAGAACAAAAAGTTATAAACACCCGAATAACAAGTGGCAATGAAATATTACTACTAAGATGCTAATAATATGACCATATATGATATCATAACAATAATTATGATTCTGGAATAATTCAATAACATTATTTAAATCATTATACAGGAGTTTCAGACACTTTTGAAGAAATCGGACCTAAGGTAAGGGAAATATCACAATCTCATTTTTATCCGAGATTGTTTATACTTTGGTATTAATGGGGTGTATTTTATCATCCACATCGATGTTTCTTCAATATGTAATATTATTTCCATCCACCTACAATTGTTTAAATCCAATTTTACCCATTGGTGAGATTTTAGTAAAAGATATGAAAGGAATCATTTGTCGTTTTCCGTACAAGGTACTTTTTGACTTTTTCGACAAAAGTACGAGAAGAATGTTTCTTTTTAACTTTTACGGCAAGAATGGATTTTTAAAACATTATTTCCAAGAATATTCCTTTACAAGTTTTCAAGTTTATTTTTAATCAACTTTTTTTAGTTTAAAATTGTATGACATTTTAAGAAATGAAAATGTTTTTGAAGTAGAAAGGATATTTTCCTCAAGAATGGAGTTCAAGTGTTTTATGAAAATTATTTTCCATATAAGATAATAAAGGGTTATGTTTTTATACTTATTATTACATTGATTTTATTATGTTGTGATGGAATTATTTTTATGAATTCCTTTATCTTATATGAATTGTTTTATGATTTAAAGATGTTAAGGAATCCCATTTTTATTACATGGGTTATGATTTGATGTATGGTCTATGATTTTGTGGCTCACATAAGAATGATATCATTATGAGATGGGTGAGACCTATATCTCCCTCCAATGCATTGGGTAAAGATTTTATATCTCATGAGATAGACATGGCTGGAACAGTAGGTTATACCTGTTCAGTATAATAGGACTGAAACGAGGAGTGAACTCGGTTCAGAAATGGACTTTGTCCACTAAGATAGTCTTGGTAATGATTCTTGACTAATAAGAAATGATTCTCTATGATTATGTGTGTATGCCACAAAGTTTCATGTTTTAAGTTATGATTATTGGGATTACATTTCACTACTATGATTTATCCCATGTTATGATATTATGATCTCTTTTGCAGGTTAAGATTTCCAAAATGTTATGTTCTTATGAATATGATGTGATTGATATTTATTTTGTTTACCCTTAATGGGAATTTGAGCTCACCCTTTTATGTTTTCTTTTCCCCAGTATATAATGAAAGGTTTTAGGTAAGAAAAAAAAGGGAAGATATTTATGGTAGATATTGAAGATCTTTCACCATGATTAGAAGATTACGTTCCGAGTTTCCAAAAACACTAAACTATTACGGTCCTTGTGTGTGGGTTTTTGTTATGTACTAAGTATTCTGCAAAAGTAATGCAATGTCCATGTACGTCAAGCTTCGGGTCTTTACAGTTGGTATCAGAGGAATGGTTTAGTCAACCTTTGGAAACTAGGATGCGAGCACTTTAGTGAGATCCCTAGAGATATTTCTAAGGTATGTCTAGGGATGTACCTAAGGTTAAGTATACATATAGGTTATAGTACTAGAATTATGCTAATGGTCATAGAATTAAACCTAAGATGTTAGATATTGAAGGTACTCCCCATTTATTATGTTGTTTTCCCTAGCATGATTTTTCTCTCTCACACTATTCTTTTTGGGTTTTAGACGATGGCTGGAACCCGAAGGAATCTTGTTGAACAATGCAATGGACAATGCAATGATTGTCCTCCTAAACAAATGAATGTTATGGTAGATGGAGTGAAAAATCTTATCGCTATACTTACACAAGCTATGAATCATTCTGGAATTCCAAATGAGCAGAGAAGGGAACAATATTCTATTGAGCCCTTCATGAGGCAACGTCCACCTTCTTTCAGTGGGCCTTCTGATCCACTTGTTGCTGAACAATGGATCAGTACCACTGAAAAGATATTTTCAGTTCTTCAATGTTCAGAACATGAAAAAGTCATCTTAGCAGTATATCGTTTGGAAGGTGAAGCTGATCAATGGTGAAATCTTATCAAAAATATGAGGCCAAGAGATGAAATTGAGTCCATGGAATGGGACGAGTTCAAGAACTTATTTTTCAATAAGTACTTCCCTCGTATTCTTCGAACAAAGATGGAGTAGGAGTTTCTTGAACTAAAGCAAAAGGATGATGAATCTGTAGGTATATACGAAGCGAATTTTACAAGGCTTGCAAGGTATGCATCTGGATTTATTATCCAACCTGAAAGTAAAGTCGATAGATTGTTCTGTGGCTTAAAACCAAATCTTCGAAGGGAATTAGCTATAGTAGACTTCAATAGCTATGAAGAAATTGTGTGTTGTGCTATCAAGGTAGAAATGGAAGTTGGTGTTACTTATCCATCTCATAGTTTTGACAAGAAACGAAAGATGGAGTTCAAGGTGAAATCTCAGAATAATGGTGAAAAGAAGAAGAATGTTTCCTTATGCTCAAATTGTGGAAAGAAGCATGGTGGATATTGTCTTAAAGGGACAAGTAAATGTTTCAAATGTGGAAAAGAAGGTCATCGGGCATTTTAATGCCGCAATGATGGGAAGAAGATGTCTAATGATGCAAACAAAGGAAGGGATACACAGAATGAACCTACTACACTTCAATGTTTCAAGTGCAAGGAGATGGGACATTATTCCAATAAATGCCCTGATCCAATGGTTAGTGATGATCGACATGAGCAACCACTTATGGGAAAGGACAAAGGGAAGTCACATGTGATCACCATTGGCGATGTTGAATATGAGAACGATGTGGTGGAATGATTAAGTGTTTATGTAATGGGATTCCAAAATAATGTTGAGTATTGGAATATGTATGTATTGGTCTATTGTGGTCTTCAATAATTTTATGGTACCGATAACCATGGAATGTGATTGAGATATTTTTGGAAAAAAGCTGATATGTGCATAATGAAGGGAAAACAAGAAAATGACATATTTTACAATATTCATGATCTCATGATTGATATAAGGACAAAGTGATATCATGGTTTGAGGATATATAATTTTGAGGATTTTGGTATGTGGAAAGTGTTAACTTTTAACTACATTCATGTTTTCACAAAGATATTCATTCTTCAAGAGAATACATGATTAAGGTATTCACATGTTTGTAATTTGACCAACAAGATATATCTTATGATATATGGGGGTTAAATGATGGCATTCACGTGATCATTTTCTTTATACTACGAGCTTGGACAGAAGTATTTTAGATAAGCCTAAAGATTGGAATGGATTATGTTGGACATAAGTTAGTATTGTTTAAGGATAAAACTTTTTTTGATATTGTTGATGGGATGTTATATTAATATAGCTTTTGAAAAAGGACAACCTGTAGGACGGGCGACAGCCCATCGCGTCGGACAAGGCTGTGAGAATCGAACCCACAACCGAAGTGCAACTGGACTTTATCGCCTACCACTGGCCTACAAGAAGTCCCTGGTTAGTAGAAACTAGTTTTATTTTTTTAAGCAGTATGATATATGAAGTATAAGTTCATTTTTGGAACCATATACGATTAATCTAACCATAAGATGGACTTCTAACTTTTCTAACCTTTTGTTTGAGACAGATGGAATGACCCATCATTCTATCACATGAACTGCAATCACATCACGAATGACAAATTGAACTTCATTTATTTAAGTGATGAAGTGGAAATTTTCCAAAGAATGACCAACGGTGAGACTATACTGAAATCACGAAAGTATTTATTCTAATTCCAATTTCATCAACTTTAGGGAAATGATCTTGAAAACCAAAAATGTTGTCCTAGTGCTCTTATATCTGATGAATGAGATGGTACCTTAGATCGTCACAAATTTATGGATTTGTGATTGCTGGCTTTTCCATAGCCATGTTCTCTACCACTCACCATTAGAACATGATGGTTAGATTTCTCTTCCATATCCATATTTTCACCTATGTGGAAACCCAGTGATTAATTTATTTGGGTAATAGTTACATTTCATACTTTTGTTTTTAATGATTGGTTTTGGTATTCCTTTTTATGATGTGGGTTTCTATCAAAGAAACTTTCGAATATTAAACCATTTATAACCCCGACGAATTTTGATGGCGAAATTCATTTTAAGGGGGGTAGAATGTAACACCCCGAGATTTTATGAAAAATATTCTTTTCATTAATTTCTTGTGTTGTACACTACACCAAAAGGATCTTGCATGACACACATCCTTGACTTGCCTAGAATTACACACAATTGCGACCTTCTTCGATAACTTGCGTCGTATGCAATACCGAGTTTCACTAAAAAATGATATGCTATTAAAATATTATTAAAACTAGACGTTATGAATAGTAATAACCACTTTTTGAAATTTTGTAAATTTTATTTTTCAAAATGGACTTTATTTTTGGATTTGGAATATCGAGATTAGCTTACGGTGAAATTTTGGTACTTTTCGGATAACTTTCGTATTCTGATGTATAGTGAAAATTACTAAATTTTAATTAAAAACATCTTTTTTTATCAAAATAATTAATAGTGATAAATTATTAATTTGAGTGGTTTTAAAGTATATTTAGAATATATTTTTACAATTTAATACAATGTTGCTCAATGGATGTAATTTCACATTTAAACCAGATATAAACAAGTGTCAATCTTTTGATAGCTATTATCTCTTAAAAACATGCTATTTGTTTTGACGACGGAAATTATTTTTTAAATTAGTTAATGTAACTGATATGTTTTGAATTTCATAAAATAGACATCATTTTTGAATTCATAATATCAAATATAGATTAGGCCTAATTTTTGGTATTTTTCTGGAAACTTTCATTTTTTGATGAATAGTGAAACCACTAAGTGGTAGTTAAAAAAATTGAATTTTTCATAAAACTTAATTTTACCGCTTCTCTGAGTGGAATTTCGAAAATCCGAGAGACACGGTTAATATCAAGGACAAAAATGTGGTTCAATGAGATGAAAATAATTTTTGGTGAATAGTAACTTTTTACTTTTTTTCTACCACGGTTAAAAGTAAATAGGGTAATTAAGCGTAAAAATGATATTATTATTACCCTAACACATGTCCTAATTCTATTGGATAAGTGTAATTCGACCAAAAAAAACCTTAGGAATAAAATATGACCATTTAAGCCCACATGGATTAGATTAGGACATTTATTATTAATTTATTTAAAGAAGGGTTAAAATAGTTAAAATCAATGTTTAATAAGAAATCATTTTTAATATAAGGTTATACATAAGATAAATTAGACTATAAATATTTATTGGGAAGCTAAAACGACTTCCTAAATAATTATATTTAATTTTTAATTTTTAGACTTTAAATAATTTAATGTTTCTATGACACAATGATGATGCAGTAAATATCATATTACTGAAATATTGACATAATTGATGTTATAAATACCCAAATAAATGTAATTTGAAACTTTTTATGAATTAAACTAATTTTCTAGGTAAATATGACATGTTAGTGTTGATTTAATTAACTTTTTTCGAACTAATAATTCTGTTATGAGTTTTAAAAAAATCAATTACCAAATAGTGTCAAAATTGACATAAAATAGTTTTTAAAACAAATATTATATTATTAATTGTTATTTTATTCCTAAAAATCTAAGGTTCGGCAAAATGACTTAGATAAGGTTATATATATTAATAAGAAACAACTTGGTGTTCTTTTTCCTTCTTATATTAAGTTTATTAACCTTATAGTATAAGAACACAAGAAGACACGGTAAAAGTAAAATTATTTAACTTAATGTTAAATCTAAATAATAAGGTTAAAATTGGAACCTAAACTTGTCTAAATTCTATTGGATGAGAGAATTTAGACCCATCCCCACCTTAGCTTCTAATTAAATCAATTTGGAGCTATTTAAAAGCGAATTTGACTTTATAATAAAATAATAGTTTTAGTTATTCCAAAGGTACCCCTCTCCTCCCTTATAAAAGGGAACCTCCTCCTCCCTCTTCCTCACACCACTTTGAGCCTTCAATCTCGGCCAACCCATGCCAAATTCTCTTCTCCACTTCCCTATCAACATCCTAGAGGTTCTGGTCTTCCTCAAAGACCAATTTTAGTTCCCTAAAAGGAGATCTCAAAGAGGCACTTCAAAGAAGAGGTAATGTCTGTTACCGATTCTTTCATCTTTATTTCTTCTTCCACTTCTTATTCTTTAGTTATTTCATTATGAATTAATAACATCAGTATCACTCATATACTGATATGTTATTATAAGTATGATATAAACATATTTCACCATCTATCCATCCTACAGAAAAAGAAATCACCGCGCGTGCGTACGTACGGAATACCGTCTCCACGCCGTGGTGTAATCTATTCTCCACCACCACCTTACTTGGATGGGAATAATGGTGTAAATAATGACTATATATGAATATTATAAATAGATACTGATTCTGAAATAGTATACATACACTCCAATACAATTCCATGATCATAGGAATGATATCATCACTCGTGCGTACGTATGGAATACCGTCTCCACGATGTGATGCGGCTCGTTGTACATGATCTTAATTTCATAATGATTATATAAATGAATTGAATGAATGAATATGATATATATTACACTAATACCATTCTAGAAATGTGGTATCTATAACATAAAGAGAAGAATAATAATTTATTCGACAAAACACGCATAAGAACAAAAAGTAATAAACACCCGAATAACAAGTGGCAATGAAATATTACTACTAAGAAGCTAAGAATATGACCATATATGATATCATAACAATAATTATGATTCTGGAATAAGTCAATAACATTATTTAAATCATTATACAGGAGGTTCGGACAATTTGAAGAAATCGGACCTAAGGAAAGGGAAATATCACATTCTCATTTTTATCCGAGATTGTTTATACTTTGGTATTTACTGGGGTGTATTTTATCATCCACATCAATGTTTCTTCAATATGTAATATTATTTCCATCCACCTACAATTGTTTAAATCCAATTTTACCCTTCAGTGAGATTTTAGTAAAAGATATGAAAGGAATATTTTGTCGTTTTTCGTACGAGGTACTTTTTGAATTTTTCGACAAAAGTACAAGAAGAATGTTTCTTTTTAACTTTTACGGCATGAATGGATTTTTAAAAAATTATTTCCCAGAAGCTTCCTTTACAAGTTTTCAAGTTTATTTTTAATCAACTTCTTTTAGTTTAAAATTGTATGACATGTTAAAAAATTAAAATGTTTTTGAAGTAGAAAGGATATTTTCCACAAGAATGGAGTTCAAATGTTTTATCAAAATTATTTTCCATCTATGAAAATAAAGGGTTCTGTTTTTATATCTATTATTACATTGATTTGATTATGTTGTGATGGAATTATTTTTATGAATTCCTTTATCTTATATTAATTGTTTTATGATTTAATGATGTTTAAGAATCCCATTTTTATTACATGGGTTATGCTATGATGTATGGTTTATGATTTTGTGGCACACATAAGAATGGTATAATTATGAAATGGGTGGGACCTATATCTCCCTCCAGTGCATTGGGTAAAGATTTTATATCTCATGAGATAGACATGGCTAGAACGGTATGTTATACCGGTTCAGTATAACAGGACTGAAACGAGGAGTGAACTCGGTTCAGAAAGGGACTTTGTCCACTAAGATAGTCTTGGCAATGAGTCTTGACTAATAAGAAATGATTTTCTATGATTATGTGTGTATGCCACAAAGTTTCATCATTTAAGTTATGATTATTGTGATTACATTTCACTACTATGATTTATCCCATGTTATGATATTATGATCTCTTTTGCAGGTTAAGATTTCCAAAATGTTATGTTCTTATGAATATGATGTGATTGATATTTATTTTGTTTACCCTTACTGGGAATTTGAGCTCACACTTTTATGTTTTCTTTTCCCCAGGTTATAAAGGAAGGTTTTAGGTAAGATAAAATTGGGAAGATATTTATGGGAGATATTGAAGATCATTCACCATGATTAGAAGATTACGTTCCAAGTTTCCAAAGACACTAAACTATTACGGTCCTTGTGTGTGTGTTTTTGTTATGTACTAAGTATTCCGAAAAAGTAATGTAATGTCCATGTACGTCAAGCTTCGGGTCTTTACAATCAAGCATCATATAGATAAATGAAATCACGTTTTTTTTCATGTTTTATTAGTTTGTATCTGTGGATTGTTTGTTTAGGTTAGACTGGTGAAGTATTTCTTGACATCCTCATCATTCACCGTGGGTTTGAAGTTGAGATGTTGTTTTGGTGATAGAGTGAAGTTATTACTGATATTGGGATATTATATTATGCATATGTGGTTTTTATGATGTGATAAGATATATACAATGGAAAATATTCTGTAGAATTGCTCAAGATAAATAATTATAGAGGACTCAGGAAGACTCATATATTAATATTTCTTTGTGGTGGTATCAAATCCCCACCAGATGATAGGTGAATTCATTTATGTATTCCAAAGTTATCTTCATTTTTATTTTATTTTATTATTATTTTTAATTCATTCCTATGATATAGTTGAGACTCTATGGTTCTCAATGATACTTTATGAGCTATAACATTAAATTTTAACTTACTAGGGTTCTATTAGTGGGTGTTTTAATGTTGATGGTTTTATGTGATCAGAGTAGTGTGGTGGGATCTTGTATCTCTAGTGGTGATGCTAAAATTTCAAAAGAATTATTTACATATTAAGAAATTCTTCTAGATAATAGATTTGTAGAATTATTTTAAGGTGTGAAAATAGTGTATTTGTTCCCAATTTCATGACAATGCGACTCTGTATTAGAATGTATTGTGATTCTTCTCATTTAAGATGAAGCTATCTATTGAATTATGTTTTGTGTATATATTGGGAATGAATGATGGATATTCATGTGAGGAAATAAAAATTATTAATGATGAGTTTTTATGGCATCATCAATAACATTATACTCTAGTTAGGTAATATTATAAATCTAAGACCACTCATTTTCTATTGTTATTGAGGAAATTTAGACTGATATAAGCTATAGGTTAATTAATTTAGTGAAATACAATTTTAATGATGTGGATGAAAGATATTGTTCATATAGTGATAATATAACAATAGTGAAGAGAAAAGGTGGATGGTGTTTTCTCATTGATGTAAATGTAGAGGGGTGTTTGATTATCATGCCTAGTGGTGCATTCACATTATGAATTTGTGTGGTTATCAATAGATAATATTGATTACTATGGAGATAAAAAATCATAGTGTGATGATATATTTGGTTTAATTTAGTGATGTTATAGAGAGTTGTGTGAGGAATGATAAGATGTTATCAGGGGATATAATTGAGTCATTTGTGGAGTTTTTGGGCCCTTGATAAGTGGTTTTATTGAAAAGTGTGTGTTAACCTAGTTTTCTTCTTGATTTTACCCTTACAATATCCTTAGGGTAGGGTTTTAGAGGAGGGTGAATGTTTTAAGTGATGATTTAATGGTAGACTAAGGTAGTTCTTATTACTTTTTTAGATATTATGGAATTTTAAGGGTTGATTGTATTGGCTATCAAAAGGGAAAATATTGGTAGTAATTTTAGTTACCTTAGGTGCCTTAGTTTGGTTGAGATTTTTTTCCCACATCGATCCAAGCATCATTGAGTATCAATGATGTTTGAGTTATTTATTGACTTAATAAAAGCGTTTGATGAAATGTTTATTTGTGATCAGATGTATTTTCATTACAAAAATGATACTTTATTTAAATATTGGTATCTTGATGCTCTTTCTAGGTATGAATGCATTATATTAGTGAGATATGTAATAATGTGTTGAGTTAGACTCCCACTTTCAGATGATGATATCATGAATATCGTAAATTCTAATTTTGGGTGACTATATAGTGGTATGTTTTTTCAGTTGTTTCATGGTATTAACAATTTTGTTATTCGTAATGGATATTCCCTATTAAAAGTATAATTTTTAAGAATGTGACATTCATATCATGTTTAGTGGGATAACTAAATTCCTATAAATGTATTTTTTATTTTGGATAGATTAGTTAGGAATGATTTAATTTTACTTTGTTATATGATATTATGGAAAGTTATGATATAATTAGGTCTAACTACCTTCCCGATCAGCGCTTCCATTTATAAGTTCCTGGTTTTTTTGGAGGGATCCTTCTTCTGGGGTGGAGGACTGGTGATTTTTTTGATTTGTCACCATGTAATTTTTTTTTCATGTTGAGGATGATATGTTTTAAGGTGAGGAGGATGTAATAGTATGAATCTTAATTGGAGATTTCCTTTTCACCTGATCATAATCTGATGCCCAATTCAATGTTAATGATTTTACTAACACTCATTTAAATTTAAATAATGCAATTTAGTGGTTTAGTTCATCACAATGGGAAAATTTACGTCAACATATGATTTTTTATTTAAAAATAGAAAAATGGTTAATTGACATTGGATGTGGTGTAAAATTGGAAAACTAACTACATCATTAAGTCCCCAATGGGGTGTTTCCCCTAGGGTAGGGGTTTCCTAATTTTTGGGCATGGTTGAGATTATGGTAAACAATGGAGAAGTAATTTTTTTATAATATAAATATATTAATAATAATTCATTTATTATTTATTTGGTATGAATCTTACTTTTATAAGAATATTTTAGAGGAAATGGAGGGTAGATCTGGGATTGTTGGAGGAGGCAACCTCCATATAGGGATATTTGTCACCAATGATTGAATCTTGGATACAAGATCACCAGATCATTATTAAATGGTATGGTTATTTTATTTGAGGTGTGTTTTATGAATTAATATTTTGTCCTCATGTTTTATAGTCTATTTTTTAAATGAATTGTTTGAAATTTTAGCATTTTATTATTCTCACTACCCTTTTTAATGGCATAATAATCATAAATATTTCATGTATGAGTTCATAATAATCTTATAAATAATTTTTTTGTGTTTTAAAATTCTCTATTTAATTTGATTTTATTTATTTTACAATTTTTAAAAAACCTCCTTGAGCGATGTTCTATGCGATGAGATGATTCCAATGCCCTTAGTAACTTCAAAATATGATCAAATTAATTTAATAAATCATAAAAATAATTTTTAGATCAGAATTTTAAAATTTTTAAATTACTTCTTAATATGAATGAATCATGAAACCATTCATATACCACAAGAAAAAAATTCATGAGATGAATCAAATTAATTTACAATTACTATAATCAGATTTTTATTTTTGGGATAAATCTTAACGAGAAGACTTCAAGTATTACATATTATCTATAACATTTGTGGTACCTAGAGTTTGAATTTTGAGAAATGGATCCTAGATATTGAATTAGGAGGATTGACAAATCTAAGTTATGGAATTTGGTGTTTATTTAATGAGGTAAAACATGAAAAAACTACCACAGGCAATGGTCAAAGGATGAGCTACAACAGTGATGGTGAGTAGCTCACTAGAAAGATATGGATCGTCATTTTTCTATCACACAGACAATATTTCACCATCTCAACACTGTGTTTTAAGGGGTCATGAAATAATCATAATTCGGTGGTGATTTTTTTTATTGTCCAATCATCTGATTAGATGTTCACCACTGAGTGGGGATCCCACAATGTGGTATGTCCCAAACTATCCATTCCCAAGATCTAAAGACCATCAACAACTACAAAGGGAAATGAAATAGGGTGAAACACAACAAATCCCATGTCATTCAATCCATGATCCTCTATGATCATATTTCTATTAAGATATCTAAGAATGGGGCCTACTTGGGAGTACATGTATGGAACAAGGGTTTGACACTTGGCACACCTGTATTGGTCAAAGTACAGGACACATGTGTAGGAATGTGAAGGGTCCAAATTGAGTTCTAAAAGTTGTGTTGGGGTTATATTTTCACCCCTGACCCAATGGAACCATATTTGGAATATTATAAGATTACATGATGGTTAGTTTAAGTGGTAGATGATTAAATTATTATGGAAATAATTATTATTTAAAAACTAAAAAATTTTCTTCATTGAAACGCAGTAGTAGAGAGTCTCATTTTCACCGATCCTAGAGTATCACGATGGAAAGTGATATGGACTCAATGTAATGAAAATATTTAGACCATGATGTTATTATTTATTGAAATAAAATATAAATATTATCAATTATAAATAATAACAATACTTGAATGAAATATTGTTGATGATCAAGAGAGGAGGCTTAATTTCTTAGTAGAATAAGTTACCTAAACCACATGAGGTGGTGATTTGTCCTTATTGGTGTCATATAAGATGAGTTACATGGTTAATTTCTAAAGATAGATAAAATAATTAACTTTATAATTAATTCGGTTAAAATATGTTGACAGAAGAAATATATTTATAAAATTCATTACCTGAAATTGAATTTTAGACTATGATTATTTGTGAATAAAATGGATGTGGAAAAAATGATGACAAAGAAGTTAACTATTTGAAATGAAATATGATTATCATATGGTAAAATAATGTGTAAAATATATAAAATGAATTCATAAATAAAAGTATAGATTTAGAGAATTTAAATTTCCTAAAAGATGTGGTTGGAATGAAACTATATAGACCTGGATTATTGATATAAATGTGATGAGTTCTATAAAAATATATAATGAAAATTATTGGATTAATAAATATGGATGATGTGAATAAAATATAATGGGTGGAAACGGTAGTTGATGTTATTAGTTGATATTGTAAATGAAATAATTATATAACACTGAGGATAAGTATTCCCTCACATGTTATGGAATGAAAGAGAGTTAACTAGAAGTACTTAATGAATAAAAATGATATAAATTGAACAAATAATGGTAGTTAGATCTTTTAAATATTAAAAATGGAATATTTATGATAAAATATTCAAATAGTTTAGCATTGGTTGTGGAACCTAATAGAAGTATCTTGAAATAGTTTTGATAAATCAAACAAGAATTATATTATAAGAGTGGGATATAATATATTATAAGGTTGCGTGTGGAATAAATCAAAAATTTCTTTTATTATTATTGAATTATTATTCAACCTTTATGAATTTGGGATGTGGGGATCCTTTTAGTATGATGTAATAGGTGGGTTGCTACATGATATGTATTATGTGATGAATATGAGATCCTTGATTGTGATGTTTTTTGTATATAGTCATATACTCTGAGATGTGATACAATGTATTATAGATGGATGTAAATGGAGAGGGATATAGTAGAGAATAACCTTGGAACTCTCCCTATGACTTGGATTTGAGTGGGATAAATGTGATTATACCTGTGTTACCCACTGATCTGGGTAGTGACCAATGAAGACTTATATACTTATATACATATATTCACTCATTACTCTAGGATGATATGTATTATAAAATTTTAAAAGATAGATAGATATGGGTAATTCATCTTACATATTTATATTTAGATGTATGGAGATGGTTGATTCCTCTAGTATCCTCAATGCGATGAGATGATAGAAAATATTGGAGGAGATGATTAATTCCTCTAGCATCCCAAATTTGAGAATGAGAGATAAGGTAATTCACCTGAGTTGAAAGTCTCTTCTTCACCCATATATTTGGGTTCCAGGTAGACAATGATGCACGATGTACAATTTATACTCTGCTATCATTGATCTAGGATTGAGAGTATCTAATATATAGCTTCCACCCTAGATTTTTTCATTTCACCCAGTATCATAGTATAAATATTAATCCTTGTATGTTTATATTTTCTCATGTGTTCATGAATATATACACTCCTAAATTTGGCAAGGTGAATTTCATCTATCCAAGAATTTGTATTTTCTTCCACAGTTTAGAGATATAAAAAGATTTTTATTTCATTCAGTGCTTCTAAAATAGGGGAGATGTATGTTTCCTCATGTATCTCATAGTCATTGATTGTCGGGTGAATTATCAAGTGAGAATTCGATGATGAGTGGTGAGATATGTCTTCTAGTTCTTTATTGATAACATTGTTATTTGTGAATAGGATGAAAGTGAGGTATGGGTTGGTTGATCAGGATGGGTAATAGTTATGCATATTGAGGATGTTGGGTGATGTCGGATTATATAAACTTCAAATTCTATTGATGCATCTATACATATGATGTTATGGGCTCGACTCACTGCTTGAGAAGATCATACTAGTTATTATTATACTCACCCCAACATGTGAACTTGCACGTTGTTTTCCATTTATCCATGCTGACCAATTGATATAGAGGTTGGATGATCATGGAACTTGGAGATGGATGGTGTTCTTGGATAGATGGTGGAGCAGTGATCTCATCATGAATTTTAGCCCCTTATCATTGGGATTGAGATTATATCTATTCATGATATGTGAGTTGTATATTGGGGTTCATTTATATTTGTTCACTTTGTCTCTTGGAGAATTATTATATTTATGAATTTGTTACGTTATGCAGCTTTACATTTCGTGCATTTATGGTGAATGTTGGATGATTGATAGCATGTGAAAGGTTAATTAGATATAATACCTCCCATGATGTGTAGAATCCTTAGCGTTGGTTGCTAGACCCTAAATTAATGGAGTTGGGATCAAGGAGTTCACTCACTAGTGAGTCTATGTGTGACAAATATTCAAATAATCAATAAATAAAACTATTAATTCTAAATTAATAATTAATTATTCATTGCTTATTATTACTTATTGAATAGTAATTAGTAATGTGTAATTTGTAATTATTCACTACTCATTAATAACTACTAGGTATTGCTTAAAACTTATTAATAAATAATATGTTAGTATTAAAATTTAATAAAAAGTAATAACTAATAACTAAGAATTAGAAATTATTAATAACATAATAATTAAGAATAACTAAAAACTAATAATAAATAATTATAAAATAAAATTAATAAATAGAAAAATTAATAATTAATAATCAATAATAATTTTTAATTAATACTAATTAGTAATTAATATATATTAATTAATAATAACTAATAATTAATACATAATACTTAATAATTAATCACCATTAATAATTATTATTAATAATTAACAATTAACCAATTAATAATAATTAATTAATTGTTAATAATTAATTATTTATTATTAATATACATTTAAATAAATAAAAAATATAGTATATCTATTACCATGATTATAGATAATTGTGAAAATAAGTGGAACATATTGCTATTGATCACAGAACCATTACAATTAAATAACATATTGCCATTGTTTTTGTAGACTATGATAGTGGTCACACTTTTTAGTAATTTTTGGAAGGTTTTTTTCTGTTTTATGACATTTATATAAAAATTTTGAATTCATCATGCATAAAAAATTTTGGTTTTCATTTGGGAAAAAATTACTGAAAATTTTTACTCACTCCCTATGTGGATACCTTGGTGTGTATTTAGATGTTTTGTATAATTGCGTTGGTAAAGGAAAGGAATAATTATTCATTAAAGAATGGACATAGTCACCCAAGTAATGTAATGTAATAGTTTATGAAGACATGTCTTGTCATCTATTTTTTCTGGTACTTTTGGTATGACCACCTAAGCCTATTGTGGTTCACATGATGAGTTTTGTATATTTTGTTGTTTAGATTTAGGAAATATGTATTCAATATTAAATACTTGGATTATTAAATTTTTTTCATTATATATAGTTATTGAGTTTATTTTTAAGTAATATAATTTCTCAATGGGTTTTGAATATCTCTCAACACTTGTTTTTAGCCATCCATAGTTGAGGAATGCACTCAAGGATTGATGAAACCTCATATTGGGAATTAGATTATGTATCTAGGATAGAGAGTTAAAAATTAGTATTAGTTCTTGTTTTTTAAGTCACATGTCGAGAAACTAATGGAAGATGTAAATATAGAATAATTAGAACTTGATATGTAGTCATAAAAAATTATAATTAACCACTTTATTGAAAACAATTAGTTACCAAAGCATTCATGTGAAAAAATAAGATAAATAATCTCTCTTAGGTTGTAAATTTTTTTATCCCAAGATTGTTTAAATTACTAAGGATTATTTTTAGAAATATGTTGTTTACAAATCATTGTAGAAATGGTTATAGATTTCACCATAAGTGCATGATTTCAAAAATGATTTCATTAACTTAAGAATTAATTTTTTTAATTATCGTGATGCTTTTTCTGGGAAATTTTAATTGAGATGATAAATACTAAAAGAAAATAATGATACACTAATATATGGAACATAAATTGAATATCTATGGTGAAGTATGATTTTTTTCTTATAGAATATGGATAATGGGATATAATTTCTGTTAGATGAAAAGAGTGTATATTTTTATCTAGGACTTTTAAAATTTATGGTGGTGGATATTGAAGTTATTTATGTGGAAAAATGTTTTTTATTATACTATTTTGATGAAAATTTATATCATTTTGAAAATACAACTCCCCAAATATAACTTATTCAAAGCAATGGAGTGGATATTATGAATATGGAATATATTCTAATTGATCATCAAATTTTAAAAACATTTATTTAGGGTATATAAGTGATTGGAAGGGAATAAAACCAAAATAGTTAGAGAGATATGGATGTAACTTCAGAATATAAAAGTTAGAGTTTATTGGGTTTTGTTAGAATCTAACATGTCTAGATGTGGTGGGATAAAACAAAACCTAAACCCAAGATTAACACAAGAGATATTTAGAAGAAATATAATAAATAAAGAACATATATCTTACTTTGTAGTGTTAGGTATTCAATTTATAATTTACATGATATATATCCCATATAAATAACCATATAGTTCTTGATTCCTCAGCAAATCCATCATCCAAGGAACCATAATAAAATATTATGGGATCTTCGAAGCTTCTCAAACCATTCTAGCGACTCTAGACAATAAAGGGTGGAAGAAGAATGAGGGAGCATATACTATGGAGTTCTACCACATGGTGTCACTAACCGAAATACATGAATCCTTTTTATATCCTTCCTATATTAAATTGAGAAATCTCAAAGGGTTTAGAGTTTCAAAAATTCTCCATGAAAAATTACACTAGGGTATAGAGTTTTAACATAAATTTTATATTTGATCTAAGTTTTTATAAATTGTTTAACATTTAAATAATCAATATAATATTTCATAAATCTTATAAACATTATCATATGATGTACTAAATGATCATATATGATAACTTACATAGAATATTAATGATTTAACAATAGTATGATACAATATTTTATAATCCATATCTCCATTTCATACAATATGAGATAAATTATGCATGTCATACCAAACGATTGAACACATATCATAAAATATAATATATTGCCTCAATACATATTTACATCAACATATTAGTTGAATTTAATACTCATAAACTTTATACATACTTTAAATTAAATTATTTTATATATAAAATGTTTTGAAATCATATCCAAAACACTGATGGAAAAAACTCTAAACTCCTTTGGAGAAGATAACATATAATCTTTCAATTTTGGAAAAACAATTTGAACAAAAAAATACACATACATATGGCCTTATGTGTGTCCTTATGGGCCTTTGAAGTGTTGAAGATAATTATGAATTTTTAATTTATAACTATAAACAATAATTTGAATATATAGAAACATCAGTGTTATTAATGTTGCAAAGATATATGACATGATCTCTATCAAGAACATGTATCTTTATAAAAATTTTCATTAGATGAATCTACATACGAAATAAATATTCATAAAATCCCTTTTTTCTATAGCATCAAGTAAAAACAGAAGTTATGGAATGTATCAATCTAATATAGGTTAACATATCCATTCTTTATTTTCAAAGTTAAATATAATCCAGGAATATGAATACATAAAATTTCATTTATCTAAGGAGATGATCGTATCTCATGTAAGTTAACTAGGTTTGATGATGTACTTTCTATGTATTACTTAATCAATGGAGAATATTCCATACCAATAATAGAAGTTTACAAATCTCATATTGGTTCAATATAACCCACTACATTGTAGAAACATACCCATAGAAGCGTTTATTAGACCAGAATAAATATTAGTGTAAGATAGGTAAAAAATTATAAAATTTAACACATAAGGAACCTTGAATGAAACATGAAATTTCAAAATTTTATCAAGTTATTTACTAAATTTGCCCTCTCAAATGACACAATTATGGGTCATTTATTATGTGATTTAGGAAATAAATTTTAAAATAAATTAATATTTAAATGTTTTTCTTTTGAATTTGAATTGAAATATTTTATTCCTGAATGGAAATACAATTTTGGTGTTTTAGTAAATACATAAGGGTTGTAGAAATGAAGTAATGTTGGGTTGACCTACATATAGCCTCATGCTAGTCCCTTTCATCTATAGGTTTCATAGGATCACAAATCCCTTGCATGTTCTATGCTACTGCCAGAGTAGATCTCACATGCATAGCACTACATGATAACTTTAGTATCCAAGTGACCATACCACCCATGGTTGAAAGCATGAAGCTAATCGAGTGACCACACCACCTAAGGCAGAGTGCCAATATGAATTTCTGCAAAGGAAGACTCAAGATACCATGAGACGACAACCTAGTGACTGCTTGGATCCTCTCAATCGACCAAAAGATATATAGGCGAGCATGCTTTTATCAACCCACCATACCCTCTCTAAGATTATGAAAACCATCATCAACATGTTATGAATCTCTACCTAATATCTGTGATCAACTACACTTTAATATAATGTACACTCCTCTACATGTGGATAAGCCTCAACTAGACACATCATTTCAAGATGGAGGTCACTCCAACTGCCATACATAAATAAAACCATATTGTCTGAGATTGATATCCTCTTAAACTTAGCTCATTTCCAATATTTCTTAGTGAAAACTACAATCCTAGCTTATACCAACTTGAAACCGTGCACTAAAAAGATACCATAAAGCAACATTTTCTAGAATGAATATGACAAGATCAATTTCACAAGAAACTAGTGAGATATATCCACTTGAACAAGATCAAAAATAAATCAATAACTCTCATTGTGCTATGATCAAAGAACAAAACCCAAATTTTCAATTTATTTAGATTGGGATCATATGTTGAGGAAGATGTGAGATTATCAACCCAAAATAGATTTGAATTTTATAGTTTTGTTCATTTTATATGAAATTTATTCCCTATATAGGCTTGAATATGGGGGGGGGGCTAGAACCTTCCTAACCCACTAATTGTGGGAATAAATGAGGAAACCCACAAGGTTATTGATGAATTTTTAAAATAAAATCTCAAATCTTCAAATAATTCTAGACTACCTGATGGTCATGAGTTGATCACCATGACCACATCAGTAATCACCACTACCCAATTTCAAAAATTCCCATCCTTGCTATGCTACTCTACGAATCATATATGAGTAGATTCCAATATACCAATCCAGTATATAGATTCCACTATCCAGTCATGTATGACGCAACTAGCTTGAAGCTATCCACATTGAATCTCAACCAAACCAAGAATCCAAGAAAAAACTACATCCATTCTAATCTACCTTCTGTATCCCATAGTAATTTCAATATATTTATGAACATATGATTCTTCATTTTTATATTTTAATATTCTTTCAAGTTGACTAATTGATTTACTCATAAAAATAATAAGCCAACTCTAGAAAAATGCATTTCCAACTACATTCTTGGTCTGATCTCACCAATACATTATTAACACTTAAGTGCAGGACTAGGCTTGAATACATTAGATCATGCACCATAATTTCTAAATACCATCATTGTAATGACTCATAATCTCTTGATATTATTTTTAGAAATTTTTAGGAAAATTCTGATATTAGGTGCTAAGACGACATGCGATTCCGAGGCCTGGTGTTCTTGGAATGGTCTATAGAAAAATGATGTGTTTTTAAATTGTCCGCGTGAGAAATTTTCCTAAAAAAGTTGAATAAATCTTAAACATGTACCCGGATCAGAAATCTGAAGGCACCATTTTTTATATGATGGTGGGTTTAACATAGGTGCGGCTTAAATAAAATTGGTGCATGCCTCTAGGGAGATAACCCAAAAATGGAATAATCATAAATAAAAAAATTTAAATAAATTATTTAATTTTTCACATCCTTATAACTTATGAACGGTGAATCAGATTGAAAATCTGAGACCACTGATGATCTCGTGAGGGAGTTCTTTCTTAGGAAGATCCAAACATTGACCGGCATGGGCCAACTATGGAAAGTAGTTTTTAGGATGTCACCACAAATAAAATAATTAAATAATGATTATTTTATTTTCAAATCCTATAACTCATAAATAGTAACTCGAATTGGAAATTCGATAGTACCATTGAGCTCATGGGGGTGTGCTTATCTTAGGTGGGGCATAAATTTTACCGGCGTGGGTCGAGGGTAAAAGTTAATGTTTGGGTGTCTTAAAGAAAAATAAAATTAACTTAAGAATGTTTATTTTATTTAGAAATGTTTCACTGAAACGTAATGTCGAGCTAGCTGTTTCATTTCAAAAATGAAATAGCATAACGATGTTGCCCCTCAAGAATAATGAAATGCTATTTCTTTTCATAAATGAAAAAGTGTAAAAATGTGGAGAATCAGTGTAACAAAAATGATGAAACAAATTTCCTCCATTAGGTTGATTAACAATGATACGGGGTTAGAGGATGATCATTGAGTTTTCTCTGAAGCCTTGTAGTAAACTCATTTGTGAACGATGAGTAGTGACGAATTCCGGAGGATGATGGATTCATGAATGGATTTGGATCAGACGTCATCATATTGACAAACCATGAACATAGGATTCACCCCTCATCAAAAATTGATCCAAACCTAGGTAGGGGTTTATTTTTAAGTGATTACCTTTCCCCATTATTCCCTTATAAATGAAGAATGCGAATCAAATCATGATCAAGTTGATATGTGGGTCGATCATTCTTTTAGGTTTGGGAACTCTATTATGGGGACTGAAGAAAGGGTATTATAATGTAGTTATTTCTAAAAGTTATTCCCCTTATACTAACTCAATGATCAATGGCCAATGAAGAAGGATGATGTTCATTGCTTGGGGTTTTTTTGTGATCCCTCTCTCCCTCCCAATATTCCCCACCGACGGACCCCTGTGGTCGTGTTAGATTCTTATTGGGAGGTTTGGAATATGGTCGAACCCCTAAATCAATGGAAATACGGATTAGAGCAGACGAAAATGGATTCAGTGACCCAAGGATTGTAGCGGGACTTTCTGATCATAAAACGGACCACCAGAGTGAGTCTGATGGCCCCTGGAAGCACCCACTATCGCATGCCCGCAACGGTGTGGGTAGTCGCGACATCAAGACACATCCCATGGTCTAGCTGAACCGTAGAAGGACGCCCAGTAAAACCATAGGGAAGAAATGCAGTGAACTAAAGGCTCAGATAGATGTAGTAATCTTTACTTCCTAGCTGAACAGAACCAGACTGCCAGAATTGGTCATGCTGAAGAGGAAGATCGGGCCACTGGGCAAGCTAGTTGGGAAAAAGCTGGACCATCAGTTCGGGCCGGGGAAGATGAAGGTCGGGCCGGATCCAGCAGGCCCTTGGGCCAGGCTAGACTGGGTTAGCTTGGGGGGGCGAAGACCTGACCAGGTTGGGTCGGGTCGGCCAAACCATGTTGGGTCGGGTCGGTCCGATTGGGTTTGACTGGGCCCGAACCCAACCATCCTCTTTTTACAAAAGGGCTCTTAACATACTAATTGCACATCCAATTGATGATCTATTTTCGGCATTGAGGACCTCATGTTGAGGCGGTCCTTTTGATATAATATAATTGGGCTTTAGTTGAAGTTCATATATGACTGATGGCTTGACGAGTAGATTCTCCTGGAATCAAGCATGCCATGAGTGGGAATCCTATGTATGGTTGTGACAAGAAGTGTGTGACGAGCGGGTCTATTTTCCCCAGAAATACTAAGTGAAAAGTGAGTATAGGTTCCCCATAATTCCTAAGTTACTACTGGGTCTAGGTTCCCCAGTAGGCCTTCATGAAGAGTGGGTCTAGGTTCCCCAACAGTCCTAAGTGACGAGTGGGTCCTGGTTCCCCAACCAGCCTATGTGACTCTTCAGGGATGATTGCCTTAGCAGTACAAGGTGTTAATTTTCTATGAATGATAGTATTTTTTCATATATTATTTTAGACCTATGTGATATGACTCTAGTGACTCTCTTAACTGTACTTCTTAGAGGATACACTTTGTGTGCCTCTTTGGTAGTTTGATTTGTGTATTGATTTTTTGTATAACGTTGTGGTTTAAGGGCCCTACTGACTATTTTTTTATTCACCCATGCATGTGATTCACCCACACATGTTGTGTATTGTGAAGATGATCGATTCTTTGATGGATTCCTTGGTGGACCGAGTCTAGGCGGTGATTAGAGTGACCCAACAGATGAGATGTGCTTATGTGGCTTTAGACAACTTGTTTTGTACCTACACTTCAGGTGGGGTTTTCTGCAGAGGAGTTCCAGATACTTGTACTTCTAATTTTCTTTCTTCTGTTGGGATAGTATTCTAGCCCCATTTACCTTCAGTTTTTACTATCATACCATGTTGTTTGTTTACTTATTATTTTATCCTTCCAACAACTGTGGCATGGAGTTGTGTGTGTGTGTATAGGTACGTTGGAAGATGCCTCCCATTTGTTTTAGATATGCCTACTCGGCTCTAGTCGCTAGCCCCTAGCTATGGGAGGTGGACTTGGGGTAGTCATGGAACTGTACCTTGGGGATGGGTTGTGAAAAAGTGGTATCAGAGGAGGTTGGTTCTACCATAAGAACCCAGAGTATATGAGTTTTGTTTGGGGAAATAGTGTCAAGTGTTTCAAGTTCATATTTTAGGTCAGGGAATCCAGTGTTGGTGCGGTGACCTACGTATCCATACACCAAGTCCATGAACTCTGATTTTTGATATTGTACATGAAAAAAATAGTTACAGGAAAAAATGATGGTGCATGAATTTTATAGGAATGGTTTGAGTTTTCAATGCCTTTCTTGAGATAGCTCACTTGGTATACTCTATTGATTAATGTAAATCTTATTTTGTTTCAATATGCTTCCAGATAGATAGCCAACCAGGATTCCACTACATGACCATAAAGATGATATATGGGGTGAAGAGATGGGTATAGGGGTTCATACCAGAGACAACACTTTCGGGTGGTGTACCAGCTACACCACCACCTGTAGAGTTGCATATAGTACTCTTAGTACCAGTGGATGAGATGCATGGGCTAAGCTCACTTTACAAGTTTCAGCAATAGATACCCCTCAGGTTCCAAGGAAAACCCAACTCATAGGCAGTTGAGGGGAAGCTTGAGGTGGTGACCAAGACTTCCATCCATTCAGGACACCATTATATCATATGGTGGTCCTGATAGTGATCCTTCTACATGGTTGAGTAGGGTGATGGTGTGGTTTAGATTAACCGATATTATGATTAGGTGATCCTTCCATGGAAATATATTTATAACCTTTATTAGAGAAGGGGATATCTCCATAAAATCAAAGGGATATGTGTGCCCAAGAGCTTCTATAGCTTCAGCAGGATGACATGTCAATAGTTGAGTATTCATCAAGGTGTACAGACCTTTCCAAGTATTTGATGAATACGATTTGACCAGTGCTTTATGGATCAGACCTTCGAGAAAGGTTTGTTTAGGGACATCTGAGAAAGCACTATTACACTGTGCAATCGTACTTATGCTAGGGTGATAGAGAGAACCTTATGGTTGAATATCCCTTTTTTGAGAAGATACAACCAGTGGATGTCAGCAGTGGGAAAGTAAGAGAAGAGACCTCAGAAGCAGGAAGCTGAACTCAATCTCAAAGACTTGTATGTGTCAGACATTCCAATAAGAGGTACCATGATAGGAGATCTACAACTCATGGATCATAGGGAGAGTCCAATCATCCTAGAGAGAGGAAATTCTTTTCATGAGATGACAGAGGGCATCTCGCTAAAGACTATCCAGCCCGTTGGGGTGCTGATAGGGAAATGGTGGATGTGCCACTAAGGCAGATATAATAATAGGAATAGATTGATCAATAGGGTTTCCAATGTGGAAGAGGAGTTGGGGGATCATCAGGAGGACGTGTATATCTCGACATGTTACAACCACCTACCCAATGTAGTCCACACCAAGCTTAGGGAGAGGGAGGATATGGGAAGGAGGTGTCTGCATGTGGTCAAGGCATATGATCCAAGGGCTCCAGGAATGATTCAAAGTATGGTCTATGTCAAAATTAGCTATCATATTAATAGAAATAATTGATAATCATTCCTTTTTATCATGAATCTTGTTCAATACCTAGAGTTTCTGGTTAAACCGTTGACTTGACCCCTTTGTTTGGAGATACCTATGGGAGGAGACTCAATAATCACACTTATTCCAATGGCGTTATCTAACCCTTAAGTTGAGAGTTTTGGTTGGAACCTCTTTATGGAAGCATCGAGGCCTTACAAGGTTAGTTTGGGTATGGACTGGTCATCCACAATTCATGCTTAGATTGAATTTTTTAGGAAGAAGGATGCAGTATGTCTGCAGTGTTGGAATAGAGTTTTCCTTGGTCAGTGAAAAAGGAAACCCAGGAATCACAGGATAAGAGGATGCATAAGAGGGTGAAACAGATCACTCTTGAGTTGTCCAGCCTTACCCTTGTGGAAGTGGATGTTTTTAGTTTTCAGTTCCCAGCAGTAGTGGTAGAGTATGAGGACGTCTCTCAAGAAGATGTTTCCACATTTACCTCCCTATAGGGAGATGTAATTCTGTATCATTCTACACCCTAATATGGGACTGGTATTTGTATCAGTATATCAAATGGATTTTGTAGAGATTCTCAAGTTGAGGGTATAGGTGGAGGACTTGTAGGGAAAGGGATTATTAAGACCTAGTGTTTGAGGTTATGTGTGGATTACCAGTACTTTATCCAAGTTTTCATGGAGAAAGAGATTCACGTGGATAGAAAGGTTCCCACAAGATTTTTAATAGTTAAGGAAGAGTTTGACGGGCATCCCAATATTGAGTTTTCTAGAGGAGTGAGTCGACTACTTAGTGTTCTACGATGCATTAGGGAATGGACTTGGTTGTGTCCTGAGATAGAGGCAAGAAGTAATTGCCTATGCTTCATGTCAGTTGAGACCACATGTGCATAACTACGCAGCCCATGATTTTGAGTTGGTAGGGGTAGTCTTCGCATTAAATATATGGTGACACTACCTTAAGGGATAATGATTTACTGTCTACTCTAACCAAAATAGTATTAAGTATATATTATCTCATAAGGATTTTGAACTTGAGATAGAGACGATGAATGGAGTTCTTCTTGGACTATGACTTCGATGTAGTCTATACTCCTGGTAAGGGAAACATGGTAGTGGATGCTCTTATTAGTAAATACCGTTTTTAGTTATTGAATGTGAAAATGGGGTAGTTTTCCTCATTACAGTTATCCTTCATGGACATATATGATTCAACTTACCTCCAAAATGTGGTTGTTACCCCTCCATTCTTAAAGTGCGTCAAGGAGGAATATCTCGATGATACCGACTGTGTGTATTTAAGTGCTCATTTGTCCATAGGGAATACCCCTAATGGATATTTGAAAGGTGGGGAGAATGTTTTTCTTTTCATAGGATGCACAGTAGTAATAGTGGATTCCTAGAGTTATGAGATGCATCTGGATATTCATGTGTGGGGGGGGGGGGTCAAGGTAGACACTGGGGATGATGGAACAGGTTGAATCTAGGCTTACCTATTGATATAAAAGTAGAGTGCTTGTTTAATCAGTTTCTTGGTTTACCGACACACCATGTCGTGCCCCTGTTCTTGGTGGGGGTTTCTCTTTTCTTCCTCTGGGTAACAAGAATGGAGTGAGAAAGGATATCGATGGACTTTGTGATGGGTTTATCACATATGTTCAGGGGACACTGTACTATATGGGTGATCGTTGACCAACTCACCTTGTCAATCAATTGTTAGCTTTTCAGGAATAGAGTCACATAGAGACCTTGGGAAACCTCTATGGGCAGGAGATATTTTGACACATGGGAGTCCCTTCAATGATATTGTCAAATCTAGGTGCAACCTTTGCATCCTGGTTGTGGAAGGGATTGCAAGAGGCATTGGGGACTTAGCTTCACTTGATAACAGCTTTCCACCCACAGATAGACATCCAGACAAAGTGAACCATTCAGGTCCTAGTGGACATGATACATACTTAAATCCTCAATTTTAGCCATTATTGATAGGATCACCTACCTCCGGTGGAGTTTGTGTATAGAAATAGATACCACTCCACCATTAGTATGGAACCGTTTGAGGACTTGTATGGGTGACCATGAAGGTCACCACTTTGTTGGACTAACGCTGGATAGTCAGCACTCATGAGCCCAAATTTGGTGCAAGCTACTATAGAGAAGGTGCAGGTCATCCAAGAGAAGATGAAGACTAAACAAATCCATAAAATTACTATGCTGATAGGAAATGGATACCCTTGGAGTTCGAGGAGGGAGACTATGTGTTTCTTTGGGTCTCTCCTCGATGTGGGATAAAAAGATTTGACTGGGGCGAGCTAGACATTTTCAATAGGGTGACTTTTGCAGAGTTTCTAGTGGAGATCGAGGATCGATAGAAGAGGACCCTCTATGGGAAATCGATTCCTCTAGTATTTGTTAAATGGTAGCATAGGAATATTCAAGGGAGAACATGGGAACGGTAGACTTAGGTTCATGCTCGTACCATCATCTATTTTGGAATAACTTGGTTTGGATTTTGGGGATGTAAATCCTTAAGATGGGGAGAATGTAATACCTTAGATATTCTTGGTTTTATTTTTAGAAAATTTATCTGAATATTTTGATATCATTCACTAATATAACATGCAATTTTGAGTCCCGTTGGGCCCAAAATGCTCTGTCAAGAAATGTTATGTTTTTAAATAGTGCGCTTAATCAGTTTTCATGAAAAGGATGAATAACTCTTAAACCGGTTCCTGGATCAGAAATCCAAGGGCACTGTTGCGATCATGATGATGGTTTTAACCTAGGAACAACTTAACATTAGTCAGTGTAGGCCTCTAGTGAGAAAACCCGGAAATGAAATAACATTAAATAATATTTTTTTTATTTTTCAAGTCCTTGTAACTCATGAACAGTTACTTGGATTGAAAATCTGAGACCACCATTGAGCTCGTGATGGAATTGTTTCCTTAGGTAGAGGCTAACATTGGTCATCACATGCCGATTTTTGAATGTAGTTTTTAGGATGTGACCATAAATAAAACAATTAAATACATATTATTTAATTTTCAAATCTTATAAATCATAAAAAGTAACTTAGATTGGAAATCTGAGAGTACAGTTGAGCTTGTAAGGGCGTTATTCCCTTAGGCAGGGCCTAACCTCAACCGGTGTGGGTTGAGGTTAAAAGTTATTTTTTGGAAATTTTAAATAAAAATAAAATAAACTTAAGAAAGTTTATTTTATTAAAAAATGTTTTGCCACAACGAAACATCAAGCCATCTTTTTCATTTCATAAATGAAATAGTGTAACGATGCTGCAACTCAAGAATAACAGAATTATCATTTAATTACATAAATAAAGTAGCGTAACGGCACAATGAATCAACATAACAGAAATTCTGAAACACGTTTCCTTCATTAAGTTGATTAACAGAGATATGGGATCCGGTGATGATCCTAGAGTTTTCTCTGATGCATTGGAGGAAATTCATTGGGTAACGATGAGTAGAAATGAACGATGAATGACAAAGGATTAATGAATGAATTCGGACCAAACATTGGAAGATTGACACACGATTAACAAATTATTATCCCCACATAAATGATTGATCCAAACCTAGGTTGGGGTTTATTCTAAGTGATTACATTTCCCCATTCTTCCCTTAAAAATGAATAATGCTTATCAACTCACTAACAAGTTGATCTGTGGATCGATCATTCTTGCGGGATTGGGAACTGTATTGTGGACATTGAAGAAAGGGGATTATAACATAGTGATTTTTTTATGTTATTCCCCTTTTACTAACATAATTAATGAAGTACAAAGAACAAGGTCTATGTTCAATACTTTGGGTGTTCTTTGTGATCCCTCTCTCCCTCCTCCCGTTCTTTTCCAACGGACCCCCGAGGTCATACAAGATTCTATCTAGGAGGTTACAAACATGATTGGACCCCTAGATTGATGGAATGTCTACTTGGAGCACATGGTAGTGGAGGTGGAAACTTGAGGATCACAACAGGACTTGCAGATCAGAAAATAGACCACCAGAACGGGTCTAGTGGCCAGCTGAAGCACCCTCTAGCGTGCTATGGTAGCGAAGGTGGCCCGCAAAATCCATCTCAGGTAGTGATCATAGGCTTCTTGTAGTGTGGGTGGATACAACATCTAGTCGCACCACACAAAAAAGATTCATGTTCCAGCTATGTAAGAACCCGGATCTTCGTTTTCATGTATGTCTTTCCTTTTCCTTGAGTTCTTGAGATAAGAGGTTTTTCTGGAAATTTTTAAAGTACACGCTGTGTACTTCCTTTCCACGCCAGTCCGTGTGCTGGCCGTGTCTGGGCCACCCACACGGTGTGTAGAAGTGATGTGAAGGCTGCTTAAAGTGGAGTATGAAAAAATGGAGTACACGCCATGTACTCAAGAAGTACAGGTCGTGTATTTTTTTTATTTCATTAAACGGACCGGGGTCGAGTCTGATCGCCAATAATTTCTTCTTCTAGGTCTCGTTCGACCGAGAGACACCGTACGTCCGCGATACTTCTATGAATACCTGATCCTCCATCTATTCTCTATTTCGATCGCCGTCGATTGCGTTGGAACCACATCGGGGAGTTCTTCCTTCTGCTTTAGCCATGTTTTCCAATTCCACTTCTTCCTCAAGATATCGTGGGTTGAGAATTTTTGACATTTTCTCAGATCTACGCCATTCTAGGAGGAATCAAGCTTCGTGGTTCAAGTATATTGATCTCTTAGGATCAAGGTAGGTGGTTTGTGCATTTCCGTTAGAAGTCTTTGAGTTTTATGTGCAAATTCCACCAATACCCGTGAATGGGGTATTGTGTGTTTACCATTTTTCCCTTGTTGTTTTCCTGCATTGATTGCATGCTTGTGTAGAGGTAAATTGATTATGGTTGTGGATAATTTTTGTGCTTTGATGCTTTGACCATGCCTTGTTTCTTCTTAGGACCTTTGGGTCTTTGTTATCCTTGGTCGTTATGCCTATTTCCATGCCTAGTGATTGTAGGATCGTGTAATGTTGATAACATGCTTGTTTATTGTAGACTGTTTAGCCAAGTAGCTCTATAGGTGTACTTTGGTTAGACAAGTAGCTCTATAGGTGTACTTTGGCCTTATAGCATAATTATGCACTGTTTGGCACCAGGCTGTGAAAACCTGGTGCTATAAACTATAAGGGATAGACCGAGTGAGCTTCCCAGAGAGTCTATGACATTATAGGCTACAAGGGATAGACTGAGTCAGCTTCTCAGAGTGCCTTTGAGTATTGTAGGCCATAGGGGATAGACATAGTGAGCTTCCCAGAGTGCCTTTGGATATTATAGACTGCAGGAGGGTAGACCAAGTGAGCTTCCTCAGAGAGTCTTTACCTTATTTGATTTCCTTTAAGACCTTACCATGCTAGATAAGGAACTGAATGAGTGAGATTCCTTAGAGAGTCTGTGATTGACCTAAGGCTATAAGAGGAATGGACCGTGCGAGATTCCTCAGAG
Organism: Viscum album; assembly: GCA_963277665.1. Lineage (NCBI taxonomy): Eukaryota > Viridiplantae > Streptophyta > Magnoliopsida > Santalales > Viscaceae > Viscum > Viscum album. The sequence continues at coordinate 939,819,273 of OY728141.1, forward strand.
AGTCTCTAGACCTTGGTTCTATAAGGGGAATTGACCACCTGATCACCCCCAGAGAGTCCCTGACTACCCTAGACTATAAGGGAAATTGACAAAGTGAGCTTTCCCAGAGAGTGTCATAGGATTGTATGAACAAACCAGAGGGGTTAGGCTGAGTGCATTGCCCAGAGGGTTGTGGGTACTTCTTTGATCGGACCAAAGGGGTTGGTTATGAGTACTTCCCAGAGGGGTTCCTATTGTGGTTAGCTGTTTGCCTTACTACGGCTTGTTGTTCTGTGGATTGATTACTGTTGTGTATCATCCTGCTTACTGCTTGTTGTTTACTGTCTACTGTTACTGCTTGCTGTTTACTGCCTACTGTACTATTACCTGCCATATGCTGACTGACTATTAGGCACAGAACATCGGGTGGTTGCCTACTATGGTTTAGTGTCACACCCTATTTGGGTCATGATTTTGGGCCCAAGCAGACTATTTTGTTGCAGGTATAGAAAATGGAAAGTGCCCTTTGACTTCTATTACTTGATTGGTTAGAGAAGGAGAGCATGGGACCAAGCCTAGGCTTGTAATGCTGAGGATATGTTTACTTTTACTTTGTAGTTTTTTTGGTTTTGGTTGTATCTCATCATTGTGACCTGTTTGTCTATTTTCCTAGTTATGTGGGACAAGCATAATTTCTTATATTCATATGTGCTCCAGTTGTTATTGTTTAGTCTTCTACTGTTTATTGTTCTTGGATGTTTATTACTTCCGCTATTGCATGATTCCTTTACTTCCGATGTGTACTCAGCCAATGAGGGAATAGTTTCCCCACTATCACACCCAAGGACCTCACTGCTAGTCGGCAGCCTCTGGAGTTTGGGGAAATGTACTTGAGTCCATGTGACCAACCGAGTACGGGGGCACCTCTGGGTGGCTTCCAGAACCGGGACGTTACAAAGTGGTGTCAGAGGATTACTTTTCTCTTGATTTACTGTTTGGAGCCTTTAGGTAGGGATATGATGGATCCGGTACTTGGTAATAAAATGTTCCTGGGAGTATCTAACCCATGTACAGGAAAAAGCCAAACTCCCTCGTTTAATGTAGTATTCTGGTTTTGAGATTTTACGGTTGATATAATTTTACCTAGAGTGATTCACATGCTTTGTGTTGTTATTGTTTTGACTATTGAGGTTCTATTTCTATCGTAGCCCGATGAGATGAGGGTATTCCATCTCATGCATCATATAGGCACTTGTATAATCACATGCCATTCAATCTTTCCATGACATCTTGGGTGCATTAGCGATTGCATGCTATTGTGATAGACTTTTTGTAGATTATTCATTCTATTTTGATAGATGCTTGATAGAATCTCTACTGCTTTGTTAGGGGATTGGTTGTATTGTACATTGGTTAAATTAATGCCAAATTTTGATTCTTGAGGTGTTTTGGGCCCTCGTGAATCTGAAATTGGTGGATCATGATCCTATTTTCTCTTGTCTATGACTGTAGGAGATGCCAATCTTTGATTCACGGGGATTATGGGCCCTCACAGATTAGAATTTGGTACCTCTTTGCCCTATTTTCTGTGTTTTATGGGCTTCTGTGCAGTTTCTGAGCTACTACCTAGAAAAAACCAGAATACAAGGTGTGTACTTTTTGACTACACGCCGTGTAGTTTTTAGACCGTGTCATTGACTGTGTGATTACCGACACGCTGATGTAGAAATGCCTTCAGGAACACGCCATGTATGGTTGGTACATGCCGTTTAGTTTTGAGCTGTGTACCCTGCCGTGTCACTGACAAACACGGGACGTGGAAGTTCGAGTAGAACACTTCGTGTAGTTCTGTTCAGGTACCCGACCATTTCACTAACAACACGGGTCGGTGTTACCATCTTCCATACATGCCGTGTGGGTAAAGAACACACCGTGTAGTCTTCTCCCAGGTACCAGGCCATGTCACAAACAACACGGGCCGCCGAGACCTTGTCTAGTACACGTCGTGTCCCTAGGGAACACACTGTGTTGTCTGGGGTTAGTTTGGACCGTGTGGGTTAGCCAGGTAAGGAGACTTGGGTAGGGGAGTAGAGTTAAAGTACATGTCATGTGTCGATACAACATGTCGTGTAGTCCGGGGTGTTACATGACCAGTAGTGGTAGGAGTACACACCCACTTTAATGGCTTTAGCAAACACACCGTGTAGTTTATATACACGCCATGTAGTCATGTTTTGCAAAACATGAATGTTTCTACCTCCTGTTATTGTTTTGTACTCATGTGTTTTTAGTATTGTTAATCCTGATCTAAGGTGTGCTTCTTATCTTTCAGAGCTATGCCTCCAAGACATCCTCCAGTTTTACGTCAGTTTCCAGATAGTGATCAGACACCAGATATGGCTGATCAGGGACCTCCTTTTGATCCTCCTACTATGCCAGCCTTGGCACCAGCAGTTATACCCATCATAGAAACCGATGCGTAGTTCAGGGAGGATTTCCTGAGGATGATGTAGACTTTTTAGGAAGCATCGTCTCCTGCCCCGTCGATGGTTTAGTTGATGAGGGTTTTTCAGCAGCAGCATCCCCTACTTTCTTAGAGGATGAGGGACCCCAGGCTGCAGAGTCATGGTTCGAGGCCACCGTAACTAACTTTGAGCATCTGGAGATACCCCCAGAAAAGAGGGTAAAGCTGACCACCTATATGCTCCGGGACACCACCATGAGGTGGTGGGATGTGATCTCACAGTCAGGGTTCCATCAGGGTATGTCATGGGATAAGTTTCGCCGCACCATTTATGACTACTTTTACCCAGAGACCTTGAGGGTCGATCGGGCCTGTGAGTTTATGAGTCTGTAGTAGGGTGCTCATTCTGTCATGGAGTACTCGTCTCTCTTTACTAAGCTGCAGTGTTTCACACCAATCCCAGCAGGTGATGCGTTGTTCCTTGCTAGGATGTTCAAGGACGGTCTCAGGTAGGAGATTCGTTCCTAGTTGAATATCTTCTAGCTGACTTCGATATCCTCTATCATCAACCAGACGCTAATCACTGAGCGAAATCTGAGAGATTCTAGAGCAGTGAGCCAGGGTGGTTCGATATCCAGGGTCAGTGTCCCACCTACGAATAATAGGAAGCGTCATAGAGAGCCTTCTCGAGGAGAGAAGGGCAGGCGGGATGTATCTTCTGGCAGTCAGGTCGTATGCTACCAGTGTGGTAGGAGTGTTCATAATAGGCCTCAGTGTAAAAGAGACATAATGGAGTATCGATCTTGCGGGAAGATGGGCCATATTCAGCACTTTTGTCAGATCTTTTCGCCTTCAGTTGGTGGTAGGGGTTCTTCTATAGCCCCGCGTTCAGGGAATGCATCGCCAGTTTCCCACCAGTCCGGAAACTGGAGTTCTTCCGGCCGTTCGGGACGAGGTGGAGGTCACGGCCGTGGTGGTCAATCACCATGTCCTTAGAAAAAACAGAGTGGGCCAGCGCAGTGCAGTCAGCCAGGGGCGTAGGGCCGCAGTATAGGCCAGACATTCACTGTGGAGAAAACTTATCAGGAGCAGGATCCTGACCCTTCTACAGTTCGAGGTACCATTCTCGTTTCCTCAATTTTATCTTCATCGCTTTTCGATACCGGTGCATCGCATAGCTTTATCTCTGTTGCTATTGTGGAGAGCCTTGGGCTCTGTATCTTTTCGTCTGCCGATATGTTTACCCTTAACACGTCCTTGGGAACGAGGACATCTAATGTATGTTAGTGCAGAGAGTGCCCTCTTGAGGATGCATGGTGTCACTTCTTCTGGGATCTATATGTATTAGAAATGACAGGCTATGATGTCATTATCGGTATGGACTGGTTAGTTCCTTTCCAGGCAGTGGTTGATTGCTATCGTCGTAGGGTGAGTTTTGTATCACCAGAGGGCATATATTTTATTCATAGAGGCGAGTGGGATGTACAAGAGGGTAGAGCTAGACCAGAGCATCATGTGCTAGGGGAAGTTACAGCCCAGATTGCCAGTCTTTATCTGGATGACCAGGGGACTTCACAGTTAGACTTTCCTCTAGTGGTGGATCGTTTCAGGGATTTCTTTCCAGAGGAATTTTTAGGTTTTCCTCCTGAGCGTGAGGTAGAATTATCGATTGAGCTCGTGCGAGGAGTGGCACCGGTGTCTATTCCTCCCTATAGGATGGCGACACCTGAGTTGCAGGAGCTCAAGAAGCAGTTGGAGGAGTTGCAGGAAAAGGGTTTCATCCAACCCAGTACTTCACCTTGGGGTTCGTCTGTCCTGTTTGTGAAGAAGGTAGACGACACCCTTAGGATTTGCATGGATTATTGGAAGCTAAACCAGTAGAAGGTCCAGAACCGATATCCCTTGCTGAGAATCAATGACCTCTTTGATCAGCTTCGAGGAGCCTGGGTTTTCTCGAAGATCGACTTGAGGTCCGGTTATCATCAGTTGTGTGTTAGACCATCAGATATACCTCTGACAGCCTTCAGAAGTTGGTGTGGTCTCTATAAGTATACGGTCATGTTGTTCGGTCTCACGAACGTGCCAGCAGTTTTCATGGCACTGATGAACCAATTGTTCCATCCTTACTTGGATTCCTTCATCGTGGTCTTCATGGATGATATCTTGGTGTACTCTCACACTCGACATGACCATTCTCACCATCTTGATATCTTTTTGAGTACACTGAGAGAGCATCAGCTTTATGCTAAAATCTTAAAGTGCCACTTCGGGATTGACCAGATTCACTTCTTGGGTCACATAATCTCAGAGGCAGGAGTATTTGTGGACCCAGAGAAAGTGAGAGTTTTAGTTTCCTGGGAGCATCTGAAGAAATATTTTGAGGTACGGAGTATTCTAGGGATGGATGGATACTAAAAACGCTTCATTCAGGACTTCTCACGCCTAGAATCACTGCTGACGGGTCTGACCATGAATGGGGCAATGTTTTCATGGTCGGATTCTTGTGAGTCGGCCTTTCATGAGATGAAGGGAAGGTTGACGTCAGTGTCGATACTAGTCTTTCCAGAGCCAGGCAGGAGTTACACTATTTATTGTGGTTCTTCAGGTATCGGGCTGGGTGTTGTTCTTATTCAAGGAGATGGAGTCGTTGTGTACGGGTCTCGGAAGTTCAGGCCACACGAGAGGAACTACCCGACGCATGATCTGGAGTTGGCGGTTGTTGTTCATGCCTTACGCTGTTGAAAACATTACCTTTTGGGAGAGTACTTTGTGGTTTTCACTGACCACAAGAGTCTCAAGTACATCTTCACTCAGTATGATCTAAATCTGAGACAGCGTAGGTGGGTTGAGTATCTTCAGTCCATCAACTTTGAGCTTGCCTATACGCTGGGAAAGGGAAATGCAGTGGCTGATGCGTGGAGTAGGAGAACTCAGATTCAGGCGGTTTAGGAGGCTAGAAGTGAGTGGAAGCTTATGGATCTATTCTCTAAGATGCACCTAGAGGTTCACAACTGATAGGGGCATACTTTTCTTTCTTCTATAGTTGTTACCACGATGCTTCTTGATCTGGTACGGATGAGGCAGTTATCAGACTCAGAGGGCTTAGTCCTGCAGGAGAGTGTTTCAGGAGAGGACCCTTTTACTGGATGGACTGTGGGTGGGGATTATATCTTGATGTTCTAGGGATGCATTTGGGTGTCAGCAGACATACGCGAGGAGATAATGCGGGATTTTCATTCTTCAGTTTGGGCAGTTCATCCTAGCATCACCAAGATGTATCAAGATCTACACCATCAGTACTGGTGGCCAGGTATGAAGAGGGATGTTTCTAGGTTTTTCATGAGATGTTCTACTTATCGGCAGGTGAAAGCAGAGCATCAATGGCCATCAGGGCTTCTACAACAGTTACCCATTCCATAGTGTAAGTGGAATGATGTCACGATGGACTTCATGACTAGGTTTCCGAGGTCACCTTGGGGAAGTCATGTTGTTTGTGTTGTCGTCGACATGATTACGAAGGTTCCTCACTTCTTGCCGATCAAGGAGACCTTTAGTGTTGATGATCTGGGATGGTTGTTCATCCGGGAGATCATACGTCTACATGGAGTTCCACACTCCATTGTTTCAGAAAGGGATGCGCGCTTTACTTCTTGGTTCTGGAATGTACTTTAGAAAGATTTAGGAACAAAGGTGCTTTTGAGTACAACATACCATCCCCAGACTGATGGCCAGTCTGAGCGTACGATCCAGGAGCTTGAGGATATGCTCTGAGCTTGCATTATAGACTTTGGAAGTTCTTGGGAAAATCATATTCCTTTGGTGGAGTTTGCCTATAACAACAGTTTTCAGGCCACCATTCAGATGGAACCTCACGAGGCTTTGTACGGTAGGCCATGTCGATCACCTTTGTGCTGGCTGGAGGCAGGAGAGGCAGCTTTGCTAGGACCTTGTCTTGTTCAGGAGACCTCAGAGTAGATAGAGTTGATTCGGAAGAGGATGGCTACAGCACAGTCTCAACAGAAGTCTTATGCTGATCAGAGGAGACGACCTCTGGAGTTTGAGGTCGGGGATCAGGTTTTCCAACGTGTCGCACCGAGGTTGGGACACAAGAGGATTTAGAGATATGGTAAGATTTCACTGCGGTACGTCAGGCTGTTTGAGGTCTTGGAGATAGTTGGGAAGGTTTCCTATCAGTTGCAGTTACCACAGAGGTACCATGACATGCACGCCATCTTCCACGTCTCTCAGCTCCGACGTTACTTTTCAGACCCGTCTCATGTTTTTCAGCCCAAGGAGGTTGAGCTCGAAGCAGATGCATCATTTGAGGAGCATCCTATCTGGATTTTCGATCGCAGTACAAAGATTATATGCGGCCGGTCTGTTCCTCTGGTACGGGTGCTATGGCATCACGGGCTAGTACAGGACGAGACTTGGGAGAAGGAGGTCGGGGTATGATCATAGTGGCCAGAGTTGTTCAGGGTTTCTTCTTCTATGCATTACGAGGGAAATTTGGGGAAGAATTTGTTAAAGGGGGGAAGTTTTTAAGAACTCGGATCTTCGTTTTCAGGTATTTCTTTACTTTTCCTTGTGTTCTTGAGAAAAGAGGTTTTTCTAGAAATTTTTTAAGTACACATCGTGTACTTTATAAGTACACGTCGTGTACTTTATAAGTACACACCATGTACTCCTTTGCTACGCCAGGCCGTGTGTTGTCGTGTCCGGTCCACACACATGGTGTGTAGGAGTGATTTGGAGGCCGCTTAAAGCGGAGTATGAAAAAATGGAGTACACTCCATGTACTCAACAAGTACACGGAATGTATTTTTTTTATTTCATTAAACGGACCGGGGTTGCATCTGAACTCCAAAAATGTCTTCTTCTAGGTCTCGTTCGACCGAGAGACGCCATACGGCCGTGAGACTTCTCCGGATTCCCAGGCCTCCATCTGTTCTCCATTTTGATCGTCATCAATTGCGTAGGAACCGTAGCGGTGAGTTATTCCTTCTGCTTTATCCTTGTTTTCCAATTCCTCTTCTTTCTCAAGATATCATGGGTTGAGAATTTTTGACGTTTTCTCAGATCTACGTCGTTCTAGGAGGAATCAAGTTTCTTGGTTCAAGTATATTGATCTCCAAGGATCAAGGTAGGTGGTTTGTGCCTTTCTGTTAGAATATTTTGAGTTTTATGTGCAAATTCCACCAATACCCTTGAATGGGGTATTGCGTGTTTACCATTTTTCCCTTGTTGTTTTTCTGCCTTTCTTGCATGCTTGTGTAGAGGTAAATTGATTATTGTTGTGGATAATTGTTGTCCTTAGATGCTTTTCACATGCCTTGTTTCTGCTTACGACCTTCGGGTCTTTATTAGCCTTGGACATTATGCCTGTTTCCATGCCTAGTGATTGTAGGATGGTGTAATGTTGATAACATGCTTGTTTGTTGTAGATTGTTTATCCAAGTAGATCTATAGGTGTACATTGGTTAGCCAAGTAGCTCTATAGGTGTACCTTGGCCTTATAGCATTATTATGCACTGTTTGGCATGGGGCTGTGAGAAACTGGTGCTATAGACTATAAGGGATAGACCGAGTGAGATTCCCAGAGAGTCTTTGACATTGTAGGATACAAGGGATAGACCGAGTGAGCTTCCTAGAGTGCCTTTGAGTATTGTAGGCCATAGAGGATAGACTGAGGGAGATTCCCATAGTGCCTTTGGATATTATAGACTACAGGAGGGTAGACCAAGTGAGATTCCTCAGAGAGTCTTTACCTTTTTTGATTTCCTTTAAGACCTTACCAGGCTAGAGAAGGAATTGACTGACTGAGCTTCCTTAGAGAGTCTATGATCGACCTGAGGCTATAGGAGGAATTGACTGTGCGAGCTTCCTCAGAGAGTCTCTAGACCTTGGGGATATAAGGGGAATTGACCGCGTGATCACCCCCAGAGAGTCCCTGAATACCCTAGACTATAAGGTAAATTGACCTAGAAATATTTCCCAGAGAGTCTCCTAAGTTTGTATGACCAAACCAGAGGGGTTAGGATGAGTGCACTGCCCAGAGGGTTGTGGGTACTTCTATGATAGGACTAGAGGGGTTGGCTATGAGTACTTCCCAGAGGGGTTCCTGTTGTGGTTAGTTGTTTACCTTACTGCCGCTTGTTGTTCTGTAGATTGATTATTGTTGTGTATCATCCTGCTTACTGCTTGCTGTTTACTGTCTACTATAACAGCTTGATGTTTAATTCCTACTGTATTATTACCTACCATATGCTCACTGACTGTTAGGCACAGATCTTCGGGTGGTTCCCTACTGAGATTTTGTCTCACACCCTGTTTGGGTCATTCTTTTGGGCCCAAACAGTCTATGTTGTTGCAAGTATAGACAATGGAAAGAACCCTTCAACTTCTGATACTTGATTGGTTGGAGCAGGAGACCATGGGACCAGTCCTAGGCTTGTGATACTGAGGAGCTATTTAATTTTCCTTTGTATTTGTTTTGGTTTTGGTTGAATCTCATCATTATGACCTGTTTAGCTATTTTCTTAGTTATATGGGACATGCATCATTTCTTAAATTCATATGTGCTCTAGTTGTTATTATTTAGTCTTCCATTGTTTATTGTTGTTGGATGTTTATTATTTATGCTATTTCATGTTTCTTTTACTTCCGATGTGTACTCTGCCAATGAGGGCATAGTTTTCACACTATCACACCCAAGGCCCTCATTGCTAGTCAGCAGCCTCTGGCGTTTAGGGAAATGAGCTTGAGGCCATGTGACCAACCGGGTACGGGGGCGCCTCTGGGTGGCTTCCAGAACCGGGATGTTACAAGGTAGACCGTGGTAGGACCTTGTGACAAAGTCACAGTACAGATATATGGTGGCCCACAGGCTCGGACAGACACAACAATCATTGTGTCCCGACTGGAAAGAATCAGCCAACAAATGCGGGCTGGGCTGAAGGTGAGCACCGGGACATTGAGCATCCTGGTTAGGGGAAAACTGGTCAGCTAGTGCAGGCATAACTAGATGAAGATCGAGCCACTGGGTGGCCCAGAGGGTTAGACCCACAGTCCAACTGGCAAGGTCCAGTAGGGCCAATGGGCCAAACCAGACTGGGTTGGTGCTGACCCGACCGAGTCGGGTGGGGTCAGCTGAACTTGGTCAGGCTGGGTTGGGTTGGGTTGGTCCGACCAGGCCTAAACCCAAGTGGCCCCTTTTTAAAAAAACCTCTCATCTTCCAAACCGTACGTCCAATTGACGAGTTTTTTATTGCACTAGGACCCTTGCAACGATGTATTTCTTTTGATACACTCTAATTGGATTTTATTGGAATTTTAGACATGAATGATGGATTGAGGACTAGATTCTCTCATAATTAAGCATTCTATCAGTGGGAATCCTATGGCTGGTTATGACGAGAAGACTATGACAAGCGGGTCAAGGTGCCCCATCAGGCCTAAATTACAAGAGGGTCTAGATTCCCCAGTAAGTATAAGTAAAAATAGGGTCTAGGTTCCCTAGAAAGACTATGTTATGAGCGGGTCTAGGTGCCTCAGAAAGCCTAATTTATGAGCGGGTCTTGGTTCCCCATCATGCCTAAGTGACTCATTGGGGATGAGTGCCTTAGTAGTAAATGGTGTCCAGTGTTTATGACTAATAGTCTTGTCTTAATAATTTAGTTTATACCTTTGTTAGCTGACTCCAATGAATCTCTTAATAGTACTTCTTATAGGCTACACTTCATTTACTTCTTTGGTAGTCTTCTTTATTTATTGCTTTGTGGTATACCTTTATTGTATGAGGTCCCTACTGAGTATTGTTTTACTCACCCCTGCATGGGATTCGCCCAAATGTGTCATGTCTTGTGTAGATGATAGAAAATTTGAAAGAGTCCGTAGTAGACCTAGGCCAGGTGGTGATTAGAGTGATCCAACAGACGGGATATGATTCTACTTATTCATAAAACTATTTCTGTACCTACCATTCAGGTAGGGTTTTCTATGGAGGAGTTCCAAAGACTTGTACTTTTAGTTTTCTATCTTTAGTTGGGCTTTTATTATGGCCATATTTACCTTCAGTTTTCTACTATCATACCCTATTGTTTTTTTACATAGTGTTTTCACCTTTTAGCAGCTATGAGTTGGAGTTGTGTGTGTGTGTATTGGTATTTAGGTAAATGCGTCCCATTTGTTTGGGATATGCCTACTTGGCACTAGTCTCCAGCCCCTGGCCTATGGGAGGCAGACTTGGGGTATTCATAGCATGGGCCCTGAGCGACAGAATGTGACTATTTTATCAAGGCCCACTACTTGAATCTAAAACCAGTGTCATGTGCATCACATATCTCTAATTACTCATGAGATCACATTGAGAAAAATTTATCTTCCATTATAGCCATGATGTGAATAATCAATTCTACATTAATTATTCTAGAGTAACTATAGATCCCATTTTTGGGGAGACTCATTCAAAGGATATGATTATTCTCTTTTTAAATTCTATAAGGAGAAAATGGATTTGACTACAGTATAAAATTGTATTATGGGTATGTGGGTAGTTGATGTCCCCTTTATATAATGACTTCCTTAAAATTTTCTTCTTGGGATTCTATAAATTAATTCATCTTATGTTTAGTAAATTATATTCCTATTTCTAAACTCTTATTTTCTATTCTTTGTTATCTTCCTTCATATTGTGAATTCAATCTCTCGACTCCATGATAATGGAGCATTAACATGAGGATAATCCTACGGAAGTCCTTTTAGGTATTCCCAAGTCCCCTATCATTTAATTTCGTTATGTTTATTATCCATTTGTGATAAAGCTGTTAGTTTTACCATATATTTAGAATCTATTTTGGTCTTTATTCTGGTAATTATCACTTCCCCATTCCAATATCAACTAAATCACTTCCCCTTACTCCTCTCGGAACACACTTCTCACAATTGGAGTTATGTTGATTTAGAGACGAACAATATATGATTGGACCTAGGTATTGAAATAGTGGATAACTCAGTTGATTATGTTCATTAGTTTGATACTATGGAGGATTACATGCTCAGTATCTTGGTAGATTTATAAAAGTTCAATAATAAAAACAAATAAATTTGTGATTGGTGGTTCATGAATGCAATTGATTGAACAATTAATAGATCTTAATAATCCATTATGTACATTGAAGGAACCATGTTTTCAAAATATTAGACTGCCCCTTTCTTTACTAATAATTATCTATGTTTTATAATAGATTATAATTTTTATACACACACAATAATAAAAATTTACCCAAATCCTTCTGTTCAAACTATTGAAAAAAATATAAAAAAATACTAGAGGTGATTGAGATTAGTGAAGAACTGACACCATGAATCCTTGAGAATGTCCCTGTTCAGTCATAGTAAAATGTATTATAGGTAAAAATAAAATTTTTATACAAGGAATATAATATCCTTTCACATCACTTGTTCCTTTATCAATGTGTTACGTTGAAAACCCAATTTTTCTCATTCACATTGTAAATAATTTATTATTTTTAAAACTAAAATTTAAGAACTAAAAAATGGAATACGATTTTTACTAACCCCTATACCATCCATGTGGAGATGAACCAAAAATGGGGGAAATTCAAACATATATAAATAACTATTTACACATTGATTGATAATTGTAGGATAAACAATAAAATACAATCAGAGTTGAAGGAAATTATGGATATGATAACCACCACTCTCCATGAACTTGTGGAGAAAAAGAGATAACAATAAAAAAAGGAATTAGAGCCTATGACATTTATATATATACCCGTTCATAACATGAATATACATTACTTATTTTTTTAGAATAATTAATACATTACATAAACAGATGCCCAAATATTGTATTAGGTTAGTGCCTTTGGAAACATAAACACTACAAGATAAGTGAGATACATGATCTTCCACTAGGTTTATCATTACTATCACCCTTCATAGAAACATCATACATAATACATATCTTCATAACCTAGGGAAATGAAACAAAAAAATGTGTGAGATCATATGTGATATAAGTGTAACAAAGGGAGATATGTAAGCATAAACATGACTATAAGGGTATGAGAAGATTATCATGAAAATGGAAGATCATACCCTACATATCAAAGATCATAAAAAATAGTCATGGAATAAATATTGGAAGTTCATAAGACATGAATCATATGGTAAATAAAATCATAATACATAAAATAATAACATTGGAATAATACCTGTAATTCTAGAAGACACATAAGAATATTAAATGATTTCCATAATATTCATGGAATCTATACCGAGTCCATCTTAGATGCATGAGTTCACTCCTCATACCATCATGGTAGTCATGGTTCACTCTCATCACCATATTAGTAGTCAAGGTTCACTCCCAATATGAAAAATTTCCATTATTGAAACGAGTTCACTCTTCATTTTATACATTTCTACCTCAAGATATATTAATATTTACTCAATGCAATGGATGAAGATATAGGTCCCACCCTTCTCATAATGAAATCATACATATGTGTGTGGCTAGATCATAAAAATTATGCATATCATAAAACATGAATTGAAATAGGTATCATGACCATGTAATCTTATAAAAACATATGGAAAAGAGATAAGTTTCATAATAATTTCATTAAATCATAAACCATGAAAATAAGATGGTTTCATAAGTGTGAAACTTGTGTAAGAGAAATGAGTTTAATAAACATCACTCCATCAAAACAAAAACCATTTAAGGAAAGAATATGAATAGAAAGATTATATAATTTTCATATAAAGGAATGAGTAACAGAAAATAATGTCATATTAGATGGAATGTAATATAAAAATATATTTTCATAAACATTTCTTGAGGAAAATATCCTTTCTTCTTTGAAAAATTCTTTTTTAAAACAAAGAAAATTTTTTAAAAACCTTTGTCTTTGAAAATAGATTTGATAACTTATAAAGGAAGATATGAAAAAAAGAAAAAAATTGAAATTAATTTTTTCTTGAAAATGATCTTAAAAGATAATTTTAAAAACATTTTTAAAAATATGGTTTTTCAATAAAACATATTTTTGACTGAAGAGAGAAATGAGGTGATATTTTATTAAAAACATTTTCTTAATTATCATAATTAGAAAAGAGTATAAAATATACTAATACATGAAGATATCGAAAATAAAAAAATTATAATAATATTCATGAGTTTTCATGAGAGATGGATCATAATATTTCATCAATGGAAGCATAATCCTAAAAAATCCTGATAAGCAATGAGATTATTGCAATAAACTCTTACCACTTGGTAAATTTGAATCATACTAACCGTGTAAGAAAATAAAATAAAATTAATATTTAAATATAATTTAAATAATAAATTTAGTGATATAAAATTTAAAATGGTAGTGTATATGCTTCATATAATAATATAAGTGTATAACATGGAATTTATCTCAAAGAAGTAAAATTGAGACAAAATTACTTTTCTGATTTGGTAACGTTTAAAATTTAAACCCCATGAAACAGATATTATATAATTAATATTTAAATACCCATAAATTTAAGTATAATATATATATTATATATTCATAGGTAGTAAATACCCCACACAAAAGAAACGAGTGGTGAATAATGTATAAATCTCATATAAATAAAAGTGTGATGAGAAATACAGTACCTTATGTCTTGAATCTCATCATTCTTGTTCAAACCTCTTGTATAATTAATATAATTATTTTATAAATATAATAAAGAACCATATTATTATATAAAATACCATATATTATTTTATTATGACTTAATATTACCCTTTTATTAACAATTCCATGTTAATGTTATGTTTCGAGCAATAGCTGATTTGTTTTTCGTATATGTTTTGACTTTTATATTATTGATCCTATTACATAGATCATGGTTTAATTATTTAAATAATGTAAAAAATGATATAAATTTCATATATATTCAGTATATAATTATTTATAATAATCTATAAAATATGTAAATATTAAATGTAATACATCGTTCATGGAGACGATATGTCGTACTTATGCATGACCACTATTTCTGTTTTTTTGTAGTATTGATAGAATTAAAGTAAATAATATATATATATATATTAATTATATTATAATTATTATTTCATATATATCATATAGTTTTACTAAACCCATACTTAATACATTCCATGTAGTGTGTGGATGAATCACATCGCTTTTAGGAGGAGGTAGTCCATAGGTCCCCAAAAAAAGTTGTCTTATTCCCAAAAAATGGAAATCATGAAGTTATGGGATATATAATAATTCTAGAATCATAAATACATCATAAAAATAATTTATATTATATAAAAACAGTGTGTACATCATAATGACCTACCATGATATGTGGTAAATGAAAAATTAATGACATCATTTCATGATTTGTTAGTCTGTCGTACACACGAATGGTATGTTTGTTACCCAATTAATGGAAGTGTGTGTAGGTGTAGGTAAATCCCTTAAATTAAAAACCTATAAATATATTTAGGATAAAATGGTTATTATATAATAATTTAATAATAATAACTAAGGGTGTGGAGAAAGAAAATAATACAAAAGATCTTGCACAAGGATGTTACCTCTTCTTTGGAAAATCCTATTTGTTTACACCAAAGGGATTACTTAGTTCAAGTTATTCCCAAATTTAGGCTTCTAGGATAAACATATAAAATTTTGGATGCTATTGGGGATGTTTTTTTCTGAGGAAAATGGATGGGAGAGGTTTGATGATGTGAGAGGGGTGAGTGCCCTTTTATAGTGGTGGAGGAGTGATATTCTTGTAAAAATAAATAGGAAAACACTATTGAGAGGTCTCCCTTACATTATGGCCTCCAATAATTTCCCAATTTTGATAAATGAGGATCTATGGTAGAAATATTTCAATAAAATGGTGTTTTTACATGTTTCTCGGTATTTTTTCTCTTTTTATAAAAAATGTTTAACCATTAAGTAACCACGTTTTTGCCTTAATCAATGTAATTAATTTTAATTAATTTTACTAATCATTTTGGTCAAAACTGAAGATGAATTTATTTTAAATTAAAAATTATAATGAATAAGAATACGGAATAAATTTTGGAAAATTATAATCATTTAAGTGCATGAAATTAATTTTAATATTAATCCCACAGATGTGTTCTGAAAATGAGTTTTTAAGCAAAAATGGTTAAAATTTTGAATTATTTTTATATAAAATTTCAATAGTAAATTTGTTATAATGAAATATATTGTATTTATTTATGTAAAATTGACCAAATTTTTATTTAGAACCAAATTAAAATATAATTTAACAATAAAAATAAATTATACGAAAAAGAAATATTGAATTAAAATGAAATATTTTTCACTATTCTTCAAAAAATGCAGTTTTTCATAAAAACCCATAAAATTCAACCTAAAATAATTTTGAAATTAATATTTGAAAAAATTTGTTTATTTTGTCAAATTAAATTTATAAAATTGTAAAAATTAATTTTATTATCTTTCATATGAGGACATAAAAGGAAACTTATGTGAGAGAGTGGTATTTTCAAACATATAAAGTCGTTAAAAAATTATATGTTTTATTTATATAAAACCATTATAAATATTTTTTAATTTTTTTTATTAATATTAATATTACTATGTTTAATGTCTATTTTATAACTACCTAATATAAATAATTATACTAATAAAATATTGTTTCATTGAAACTCAGTGTTGTGTGGAATGCAAGCTAAGCCTATGTTGCATGTAATAAAAACATAACTTGATGTAGCATATAATTAAATGTTAAGTTGGCATATTGTGAAAAAATAAAATAAAATAAATCAATTTATTAAAAAAAGTTTTATAAAAACTCGGGGTGTTACATTCTATCTCCCTTAAAATTAATTGATCCCTCAAAATTCATCGTTCATATATAAAAAATTGAGTATAAGTTTTCCTCATCATGTCTTCAAGGTCCCACGTAGCTTCCTATAAAAATTATTTTTATACATAAAAATTTGACCAGGTGAATGGTCTTTTTTTCTAGAACTTTCTCTATATGATCCATAATTTCAATGGGTTCTTCCTCATAAGAATGGTCCTGCTCCAGTGTTATATCTTTTGAGTTTATCACATGTGAAGGGTCAAGTATGTACTTACACTAGAGAGATACATGGAACACAATGTAGAATTGAGAGAGATTTAGAGGAAGTTCCAAGAGATAGGATACCATCCCGATATGATCAAAAATATTAAAGGGACCAATATAACTAGGGCTTAGTTTCCATTTCTTCATGAATCTCATAACCTTCTTCCAGGGATAGATTATTGAAATACCTTATCACCGAATTAAAATTCTATATCACATTTATGGTTGTTAGAATAATTTTTATACTGACTTTTAGAGTCCTTGATATATTGTTGAATGGTTCTAACCATTTCATCCATTTATTCATTGATATCAAGTCCCAATATGTTTCTCTCTCAAGCATCATTCAAGAAAATAATTTCTCTACAGTTAATTATATATAGGTATTCATAAGTAGACATCTAAATTCTAGAGTGAAAGATATTATTGTAAGAAAAATAAACCAGTGGAAGGTTTTGATCTCAACCACCTTTGAAATACAAGAAAAAAGATCTCAACATATCCTCTAGGGTTTGAATTTTTATTTCAAGATGACCATCCTTTTGAGGATGATAAGATATGATGAAACTAAATTATGTATCAATTGATTGCAGAATAATTCTCCAAAACATTTTGGTAAACCTCATATCCCAATTAGATAGAATAGAATGTGGTAATCCATGCAACCTTACCACTTCTTTAATGTATATCCTCTCAAGATGATCAATAGAGAAGTATTCTCTGATAACAATGATGTGTTTTGACTTAGTAAAGAGATTGACTACCACCCATATAGCATTAAACCCTTTAGATGTTTTGGGGATTCCAATGACAAAATCCATTGTGATGTTATCCCATTTCCATTCTTGTATGGTTAATGGATACGAAAACCCATTAGAGTTTTGTATTTCAGTCTTAACCTGATGGCATACCAAGAATTGAGAAACAAACCATGAGATATCTATTTACATATTATCCCACCAGGAGTATTCTTTCATGTCTCTATACATATTCATACTTCCAAGAGGAATAGAGAATGAATAGGTATGATCTTCCTCTAACAAATCCTTCAAATATGGTATGAACAAAACACATACATGGTTCCCAAACCTTATCATTCCATCCTGATCAAGGTTAATCTCCAGAATATTTCTAACAATATTTTGTATCTCTACATCTACTTTCTGCGCCAATCTAATCTTCCCATGGATAGAGGTTTAAACATTTAATTTTGAAAGATAATATTTTCCCCATACTTCTATATTTCAAGGTCCCTCATTTTTAAATCTTGGAATATTGGATCTTTTGTGATCCTCATCATTATTAAGCTAGCATTATCCTTTTGAATTAAATAATTATCTACCTTGTTTGCTTTCCAAGGGTGGTAATGTATTGTGTAGTTATAATCATTTATTAGCTCCAACCATATTCTTTGGCGCATGTTCAAATCCATCTATGTGAATATATATTTCATAATTTTATGATAAGTATATATATCACAAATTTCTCCATAAAGATAATGCCTCCATATCTTTATTTCAATAATTACCACAACTAATTCCAAATCATGTGTTAGGTAATTTTTATCATGAATTTTCAATTATCGTGAGGCATAGTCTATAACCATATTATTCTTCATAATAACACATATCAATCCATTCTTGGATGAGTCACTATAGATTAAAAACCTCTATTTGTTATAGGTAAATGTAGAACATGTGTTCTAACTAACCTTCACTTTAGTTCATTGAAATTTTCCTCACATTCATCTGTCCAAAGTAACTTGTCACCCTTCCGAGTTTACTTGGTCAGAGGTTTATATTGTCATGAGAAATTCTCCACAAACCATCAATAATATTTTTGGATAAACTAAGAAAAATATGGATCTTATACACTATGGTTGGACTATTAAAACATTAAATAACCTTATCCTTTGATGGATATATTTTTAAATCTCCTCTTTAAATTATATGACCCACAAATGAAAACTTGTGCAGCCAAAATTCACACTTTGTAAATTTTCCATATAGTTTATCCTTATTTAGGGTCTTTAGTACAATTCTCAGATGGTCTTCATGATATTCCTTTCCCTTTTAGTAGTTAATAATATCTTCTATAATGACAACCAAAAATAGATTAATGTAATCTATAAAGAATCTATTCATCAAATCCATGAAGATAGCAAGGGAGTTAGTTAGACAGAAAGGAATAAATATATATTCATAGTGTCCATACCTTATATAGAATTTCATCATAGGTATATCCTGCTTCTTGACCCTCAATTGATGATATCTAGAATGAAGGTCAATCTTGGAAAATTATTGAGATTCACGAAGTTGATCTAACAAGTCATCAATACGGGGATAGGGATACTTATTCTCGATCAAGATATTTTTAAATTACTGATAATAAATGTAGAGATGCATTGATTCATATTTCATTTTCACAAAAAGAATTATTGCACCCCAAGGTAACACACTTGGCTGAATCAATCCCTTATAAATATTGTCTTGGAGTGGATTCTCCAATTCCTACAACTCAATTACTACCACTCTGTAGGGAAAATTTGAAATTGGTTTGTAACAAGGTATACACTCTATCGATAACTCAACTTCATGTTTTGGTGGAAGTCTAGCAAAACTCTTCCAGAAATAAATAAAAAGATTCCCAAAAAATAGGAGTGTAATTGATGTCAATTTTCTCCTCAAACATTTAAGATAAAAACACCTCATGAATGGGAATTAAGACTCATACAAAGGATGTAATCTTCACAAGAAGTTAATACAAATCGTTTCATTGATATAAAATCATAGGATTGTTTGAAATATAAAATTTAACCTCCATTAATTTACAATTTTAGTGGGACTTATGTATATAAATACAATCCATTACTATGATGACATCAAAGTCAACTGAAGGGGTAATGATGATATTTTCAGGAAGCACATTCCCACAAATGTGTACTATAGAGGAATCATAAACTTGATATGAAATCATTGTATAATTGGGGGTTTTCACTAATAATTCCATATCAAATAATTTTTTTGGAATATTAATTCCATTTAAAAAGTATTTATATATGAATGAGTGGGTAGATCCATAAACAAATAAGACATTACTAGATATAGAGTGGATGGTTAGTGTACCTTTCACCACACCATTATCACATCCCTCATTAGAAATAAAGATCACATGATATTTCCCCTTGTACCTTAGATTAATAAGTTTTAGACATCAACCATCATCATTATCCTTTTGGTTTGGACACTAGTTATCATAATTCCCATTTTCCATAAAATTGTAGTACTGAAGTAGGGGAGGAGCATTTTATGAAACCTTTTCTCCATTCACATTGTTGGCTAACTTGTTCCCATCACTTCAGAAATGAAATGCTCGATGAAATTCCCTTCCACAATTATAAAAATTTTTATACCCCTAAAGAGAATTTCCCCAGTGCATATTTCTACACTTAGAGTATAAAGGAAAGACCATCTAATCCTCTTCATGGTTTTTCGATTTTCCTTTGAACTCCATCTTCATTTTCTTATCAAAACCATGAGATTGATACATTACTCCAACCTCCATTTTAACTTGATTACACAATGAAAAATCTCTTTCAGGATACTAAAGTCTCTTACAGAGAACACCCTTAGGATACTTGGCTTTAAGCCATTGATGAACCTATCAACTTTACTTTTTGGTTTGATGATAACACTAGAATCATAACACACATGTTTTGTGAAATTATCCTTTTATGCACCAATAGATTAATTATCCATTTTCTTTAACTCAAGTAACACTTTCTACATCTAAGTATGAAAAAACAAGAATATTACTTAGTGAAAAATAAGTTCTTAAAATCAGACCGATCCATGAATTCAATTTCATATTATTTTATTGTATTATTTATTAGATTCCACCACTGTTATGCTTCATCTTCTCACTAATAAAAAACCAAAATGAATTTCTCATGTTCTGAACACACAAAAATAGAGAATACCTTTTCATTAGTACAAATCCATTGTTCAAAAATAAGTTGATCAGAAGACCCACTAAAATAAGGTGTATGTTTCCTCATGAAGGAATCAACAGAATGTTATTTCCTTCTTTTCTCATTTGGATATTAAACATGATTCATAGCTTAATAAATTTGGGTGAGAATAGAAGATTTATTTTTTATTCCATCTCCCATAAGATTTGGATTAAAAGGAGAACAATAATCACATTTTCCATCACACTCAGCATTGATGTGGTTCCTTCGAGTTTTAACCATTGACAAAAACACGAAATCATAGTGTAAGAAAGAATAACCATAGCAAGGAACCACATAATTAAGAAAAAATCACTTATATAATGTCTAAAATATTAAAAATTATTTAATCCTTGGCACCTTAAGTTTATCCTAGGTTATTCATTTCCAACATCTATTGAAATACTTAATGATGAATCATGAAAAGTTTGGAATTTTGAAAGCATATCTCTCAGGAATATAACATCATGTGTACAACAAGACCCATTGTCGTGCACTAGTTCCTGATCAATTCTAGCTCAATATGGTGTTTTATACATTGTTATCCCTATGTAAATATTTTCTAGAGCCACATCCACTTATAATATCAAGACATGGATGCATCTCTAGGAAACCACCCACTACATCCTTTACCAAAATTCGAGGTAATTTTACTATACATTTCAATATCCTTAGACTTATCTATAGAAATGACATTGGTGTTCTCACTAAGGTTTTCCCATCCTAATTTCTAAATGATAGATAAAATTTTTCTATGATACCAACTATAGATACCCTATCTTAAAATGAATATACATGACATTATTTTTTCAGAATACTTAATACATCACACAAATAGACCACCAAAGACCGTATTAGTTTAGTACCTTTGGAAACATGGAAACATAAACACTAGTACATACGTGAGCTAAATTATCTGCCACTAGGTTCTTCATGACTTTCACCCTTCGTATACACATCATACATAATCAATATCTTTATAACATGGTTAAATGAAACATAAAAAGGGGTGAGTTCAGATTTTCAATAATTGTAACCAAGGGAGATATGTAAGCATAAACATGAGTATAAGGGTATGATAAATTACCATGAAAATAGAAGATCATAACCTGCATATCAAAAATCATAAACAATAATCATAGAATAAATTTTTGAAGTTCATAATAAATGAATCCTAAGGGAATCAAGAGCATTATCTATGAAAACATAACATAGTAAGAAGACATTTAATTGTGGAAGACATAGAATCATATAAAATTATTTCAATTTTAGTCAAGGCATCCCTTTCAAGGCCATCTTAGTAGTTTGGGTTAACTCCCCATACCATCTAGGTAGTCATGGTTCACTCCCCTATCCATCTTAGTAGTCAAGCTTCAATCCCAAGACCATCTTAGTGGACATCGTCCTTATCTTAACTGAGTTCACTCCCTATTCTATCCATATATATCTCATCAGATATAAATCTTTGTCCAATTCATTGGAGGGAGATATATGTCTCACCCATCTCATAATGAAAGCATACATATATATGACACTAGATCATAAAAATTATTCATATCATAATCGATGAGATGAAATGTGTATCACAAACATGTAACCATATCACAACCTATGGAAAATAGATAGGGTTTACAATCATTTCATAAAATCTTAACCTAGGAAAAGAAGCAGGTTTCATAAGTATATAACCCGTGAAAGTGAAATGGGTTTCATAAACATCATTCCATCTAATCATAAACCATTTAAATAAATAATATGAATGTATCCTTTAGATAATTTCTGGATAAAGGAATGAGTGAAACCAAAAAATTTCATCTTAGATGGAAAATAATTTATAAATAACTTTTTAAAATTATTTCTTAAGGAAAATATCCTTTATACTTTCAAAAACGTTTTTAAAAACATTAAACATTTTCTTGAAAACCCTTCCATTTTAAAATAGCTTTGAAAATTTATAAATTAAACTTTTAAAACCATAGAACAATTTTGAAATAATTTTTCCTTGAAAATGATCTTGAAATATTATTTTAAAAACATTTTTTTTAAAAATATTTTTGAAAACATGGTATTTCGATAAAACAAATTTTCGATTGAAGAGAGAAATGATGCTAGATTTTCTTCAAAACATTTTACTAATTATATTAAGTGGCAAAGAGTGAAAAAATAATACTAATAAATGAAGATATAATGACTAACCAGAGGATAATAAATGTCAATAGTGTTCTTGAGATATGCATCATTATTTTTAATCAATATAAGAGTAATCATAAACTATCCCGATAAATGATGACATTATTGCAATAAACCATAACCACTTGGTAACATTGAATCATACTCCCCATGTAAAAAATAAAATTAAATAATGCTTAAAATATCATTAAAATAATTAAATTCATGATACACAATGCAAAATGGCAGTGTATACACCTCCTTGAAGAATATAGGTGCATAACATGACATGTGTCTCAAAGAATGCAAATTGATCCAAAATTAAATTACCGATTTGGTAACTTTTGAAATATAAACCACATGAAATAGAGATCATAAAACAGATATTTAAATAATCATAAATTTAATTATTATAATAATAGAATATATTCATGGGAATTATATACACAATATAAAATAAAAAAGCAGTGAATATGGCATAAATCTCATGGAAATAAAAGTTAGACGAGAAAACCCTTACCTCAAGTCATGACTCACATATTACTTATTAAAACCATATGTATAATAAATATAAGTTTATTATACCTATATAAAATAAAAATATTATTATATATCATACCATATATTATTTTATTAATATTTTATATTACATTTGTATTAAAAATTCATTGCTAATGTTATGTTTCAGGTAATAACTTCTTTGTTTTTCGTATATGTGTTGACGTTGTTATTCTTGATCCTATCAGTTATATATTGCCTTAATTTTTTTTCCAGATTTCAAAAAAATGATATAGATATCATATATATTCATTAAATTATTATATATAATAATTTATAAATGATAAAAATTTGAAATGAAACTGAAAATTCATAGAGACGGTAAGCTGTACATACATATGAACGCTATTTAATTTTTCTTGTCGTAGAGAAAGAAGAAAATTAAATGATATATATTCATGTATTATAATTATAGTGAAATTTTTATTTCACTTTTATTATATATGTTTACTCAAACTATCCTTAATACATTCCCTATAGAGTGTGAACGAATCACATCTCTTTGAGGAGGTAGTAGTCCACCCGTCCCCAAACAATGGTGTCATATTCCCACAAAATGGAAAGCATGAAGGTATGTGTTATATAATAATTAAAAAAATCATAAAAAATCATAAATATAATATACATCATAAAAAAATTATTTACATCATAATTCCCAATCATTATAGGAGGTAAAGTAAAAACGAACGACATTCTTTTGTGAAGCGGTACTCTACTGTATAGATGAATGGTAAGTGTGTTTACCATTTTATGAACGTGTGTGTAGGTGTAGAAAAAAAAAATTATAAAAAAGTTCATTATATTTGGGATATTTAGGTTATTATATAATAATTTAATAAGAATAACTAACGGGGTGGAAAAAGAGAATAAAACAAAAGAGCTTGTGGAAGGATGTTACCTTTTCGTTGGGAAACTCATATTGGTTTACATCAAAGGACTTCCTTGGATGAAATTATTCACAAAGGGATGATTCTAGGATGAAGGGAGTGAATTTGGTAGGATATTAGTTTAGGGTTTATCCAATCCAATTTTTCTTGATATCTGTGAGGAAGTGAGGGGATGAGTGCCCTTTTATATTGGAGGAGGAGTGACATTCTTGTAAATATGAGAAGGTAAACACTACTAAGAGGTCTACCTTAGATCATGTGACTACAATAATTTCCCAATTTATAAAAAAGTAAAAAATTGGTAGAAATATTTCTATCAAATGGATTTTGGACTTGTTTTTTATGTTATTTTTTTCTTTAATATTAATGTTTAAACATTAAGTAAACATGTTTTTTTTACTTTAATCACAGTAATTAATCTTAATTACTTTCACTAATCCTTTTGGAAAAAAACTATGATGAACTCATTATAAATTATAAATTATGATGATTAAAAATATGGAATCAATTTTTCCAAATTCTAATCATATAATTAGAATAAATTAATTTAAAAATAATCCCCCAGATGTGTCGTGATAATGAGTTTTTTAAGTGAAAATGATTAATAGTTTGAAATGTTTTTATATCCAATTTCAATGTAATTTTTTTAAAGTGGAATATATTGGATTATGCTATGTAAAATTGATGTAACTAAAATTCAAAAATAAAAAATAAAATATAATTTTAAAAAATAAATAAATTTGATGGAAAATAATTTTTGAATTCAAATTCAGTATTTTCACTATTCATCCAAAAATGATGTTTTTCAAAAAAATACCAAAAATTCACCCTAATAAAATTTTGAAATTATAAATTAAAAGAATATTTTTATTTTATAAAATTAAATTTCAAAAATTTTCTAAAATGAATTTTATTATTGTTCATAGAATGATATAAAAGAAGTTCATTTTAGAAAATAGTATTTTCAAACATATAAAGGCTTTACAAAAACCTATATGTTTTACTATAAATATATTTTATTTTTATAAAACCATAATAAATAATATTTAAAAACAAGTTAAAATATTAATATTAATATGTTTAACAACTATGTTATAACATTCTCATTTAAATAATTATAATAATAAAATTTTGTTTTGTAAAAACTTATTGTTGCTTGTAATTCAAGCTAAAATAATGTTGCATGTAGCAAAATATTAACTTGGTGTAGAATATAATGAATTTTTAACTTGGTTTCATGTGAAAATAAAGACACCAATGAAATTAATTTAGTCAAAAAAATGTTTATAAAAACTCGGTGTGTTAAAATTTGTTCAAATGGATATATAAGAGGTGGAGAAACAAATTCAAAATCCTTATTCCTAAAAAATTTCAAACTAATTCTTGAGGAACTATAAGAAGAGAACATGATTGAAGATAAAAATATAAAGGGAGTAAATCGTACCTTAGATTCACTCTTATTTGATTATCACTAAACTGAAAAGATATTTAATTCCATTAAATTTTAATTTTCAAATTAAATACCACTTCTTTAGGTTTTGGATATATATGGAATACAAATGGAGGCAATATGATTTAAAGATAGTTTGTAAGATGCATTTATTACCTGAAAACATTTTTGTAATTTGTAATACGTGAGGAAAAGAAAAATAAGGATGATATCGTGGAGGTGTATGATAACATTTTGAATTCATTTTTTTTGAATTTTCTCAATCTATATTACAAACTAATGTTCTATTTGTTGAAATTTCAGATTCAGTACAATGGTATCTGGAAGTATATTATTTAGATAGAATGGATGTGTTCTATTTTCAAGAAAAAATTAAAGATCCTAAATCTCAAAGAATTATGGATGATTTTCCAATGGAATTTCCAGAAGAAAAAAAATCTCCAAACTAAACTCTTAATGGGAGATGATCATTCCATGAATTTTAATAATTTTAATAATTAATTACTTGAATTGAAACCTCAATTAATTGTGTTTAATAGGAATCATTTAATGATATTTAAAAAACTCTATAGATTATAGATAAACCTGATGCAACTGCCTCAAAAGGAAAACTGGAGGTTGAAATTGAAGATAAGGACACCCAAAATAAAGAAGAAGAGATGGATGAGAATCACTTTGAAAATTTTCTCAAATCTAATCTAAAATAACTAAAGAAGAATATGGACCAGTGGCTGGATAATCTAGAATATAATTTAAAATGACTTATATTGGAGGAAAATTTATGCAATTAGTCTTGGAAATTGATAACAAGACCTCTTAAAAAGTTGATGAAATGGTGGAAGAAGTGGAAAAATCATTTTATAAGTTAGAGACAAAGTACAAGAGACTGTCTACCTACTTCCAATTCCTATGGACAAAATATTTTATTAAAGAGATGTTATAAAACATTCACTATAAAAAAGGGTGCCTAAAAAGGATAAATGAAAGTTCTATAGGAAAAGGGAAATGCGGTATTTCATACTACTCAATCCTAACCTACGAATAGACTGTTGATAATTACAAGGTCATTCAGTTACAAATAGTAAATAAACCACATATTGGGGGTCTTCTACCCAATAATTATATTCCCTTATCTTTATTTTTCATTTTATAGTTATGAGTTTTACTTTTTATTAAGAAACTAAATTCTAATTGTTTTTCTATGCAATTCAAAAGTGGAAAATAGATTAAACACCTTCTTAGAGACAATTAAAATCTAAAAAAGTGGGAACCACATACCTCTAAGGCCATCCACGCATATGAAAAATCATACAGGTGAACTCCTTCTATAAACACCTTTTATTCTATCCTATTTTAATATACTATAAATATTAATGATTATGATTGAGTTTTATTGAGGATATAGTGTAAATGAAGTGTCAGGGAGGGTATAACTATTGGTTACCAATTTTTTCCCATTTTTTCTCTTTTTTACTGAGTCTATTTCTAAAACATATATATGTAACCAATAATTTTTATCTATTTATGAAATTGTATGAATATTTTTTGGTGTGTTTTTAAAACTTTCATTGAGTTGAATTGAAACCTCCAATAATTTTTAAACTCAACGTATTTTATAAGGATCTTGATCATATTATCGAAGCCTTAAATTTAAAATAATTCTTTTAATAGTTTTTTCATTGGATTTTTTACTCATTTTAATAATTTTTTAATGGAAATTGAAACCAAAAATCCATTATTGATTGTCCAATATTTTAATTCCCATCCCGAGAGGTTTTTGAACAAGTCTGACATAATCTTTTTGATTCCCTCACTTATTGAGAGGGGAATGGAATATTTTTATATATTAGAACATGTGTATATTATTTTTCAAGTCTTTAAAATTCATGAGATACTTTCAACATGATTGAGGTATTCAATTGGATAGCCCATTGTTTATCCTTGATGGTTAACTTGAACATCAACCATTGTTATGCTCTTAGATAATCATGAATGAACTTATAGGTTTAACCTAAATTAAAAACCTAATTATCCCTTACCCACCATAAGTCTAAAATATATTTCCATGATTAATTCATGTATAAGTGTCAATAAAAGTGGAGTCTAATGTGTTTTTATTTAGAATTAATTACAGATTAAGGGGAAATTTATGGGGTTTTCTTCAATTGGGGTGATTGAAATAAGGATATGGGAATGTGTCACTATCCTCTATTGAATTCCATTTTTATTTATTTAATCCTACATTAAAATGTATATAAAAAAATAAGAGATATTGGAACCATCATTATTCCTTATTATGTTATATAAGTCCCTAATCAAG
The DNA here is from genome assembly GCA_963277665.1 of Viscum album. Classification (NCBI taxonomy): domain Eukaryota; kingdom Viridiplantae; phylum Streptophyta; class Magnoliopsida; order Santalales; family Viscaceae; genus Viscum; species Viscum album. Next base: position 939,847,263 of record OY728141.1, read on the forward strand.
AAAAGGGCTTGAATCTCCATTAACTATACGAAATTGACAACATATCCTCCTAAAAATTAAAATATATAAATTTAAAATAGAAATATATAATAAGTATTATACATTCATTATATTAAATTTTATAACCAATGGTCTATTGAAAACAAAAATAAACAAATGGGGGGTGAGTGTCATATCTTGATGAGGTATTGAGTGAGGGATATTTCATTACTTTACATGTTTGATCCTGAATTGTATTTAAAGATATAAACCATTCTTATTCTAGATGATTATGTTTTTCAAAAACTATTCCATAAACATCAACCCCTATAAAAACATTATCAAGCTATAATGATTGATTAAATATTCAAGTTTCATAGTGTAGAGAGATTAGAGTTTTCACAAGTGTATACTAAATATTCACTTTAAATGTATGATTATTACTCCATGAAAAAACATTATTTTGAGTGAAGAGAGATATTTAAATTATTTTTAGGTATGTAAAAAAATAATTTAATGGATATTGAAGGTTCAATCTAATAGGGATTGGAAAATTTCATACCTTTGAAATTAAATTTATGTATAAATAATGATGAAATTTTTAGTCAAAATAATAAAGAAATACCTATCGTTATTTTCTTGGTAGAGAGAATTTTATTGGATAAATCTTTTCATTTCATTTGATTGATTTTTATGGATAAATTAATTTGATCTAAAATTGAAAATATTGATTTTGGAATCTATTTTCAAATAATATAGAATTGTTTTCTGGAACATGAATTAATTTTAATAAATGTTCTTCAATTTGTGGATGTTACTTTTAATTTCAATTTCAGATACGAACTTGTTGTTGATAACTATTTTTTTGAGTTGAAAAATTGAATTTATTTATGTTGAAACTGGTTTTGGAACTATTAATAGTAAACCATTGATCATGATTTTAGATGATCATTGTTATGAATTTCATAGGAGTACAACATTATGTGATGGGTTGTGACGAATTATGTAATTTCAATTTTTTATCAATAAAATCACTAAAAATGTCCCGTATATTTCCATAATTATAGTGAATTTTCTTCATATATATTTTATTATATGATTTTATATTAAACTTTTAAATTTAATTAATATTTGAAATATATTCTTTTGAATTATAATTTGGATATTTGATAGCTAAAATTAAATACAGTTTTGATTTTTTATAAAATACATAAGGGAAGGATAAATGAACTAAGGCTCGAAAAACCAACTTCCAGCCTCAGGATGTTCCCTTGAATCTATAGGTTTCCTAGTCTCGAAATTATTTTGCATGTTGTTTTCTTCTACCTAAGTAGATTTCACATTCATAGCTCTACATGATCACTTAAACATCCAAGTGACTGTTCCTTCCTTGGTCGATTACATAAAGCCACTCAAGTGACTACACCATATGAGTTGTTGCACCTGTCTGACCTACTGAAATGGAACTCTTGAGTTACCGTGACTCCACACCCCAAAAACCACACACATCCTCTTAATCGAACAAAATATATGCCATCAACCATTTATTCATCATCTTATTTCACTCTCTCCAGTATGTTACATGCCTTCATTAACCTTATTTACATATCCACCTAAAATATATGGTCGAACAAGCTTCAGGTGACCACACACTCCTCTAAATAAGTCCAAGTCCCAACCAACCACATAATTTTAAAAGGCTGGTAACTCCACCTTCTGAATTTCTATAAATGAAGAACTCCCAAGCTTGATATACTATTCACCTAACATCACAACAAACCTTTCTTACTATGTAATGTGATCCCAGTTCTTTCTGACATGAAACTATACACCAAACAGCTACCATGAAGTCAAATTTTCCTTGTAAAATCTAAAAACCATGATGTCACATGATACTAGTGAGATCAAGCCACTGATCTATATCACATTGAAGAACTCTCGTCAATATATGATTAAAGAACCAAAAAATATGTTACAGTAATTATGACTAGTATTAGATGTTTCTAAATATTTGAGATGTTTAACCCAAAAGAGATTTGAGTTGAATGGTTTTCCACACTATATGTGGAATTTGTTCCTTGTGTAAGCTTGATGATAGGGGGTTCTCAAACCTTCCCAACCCAGTAGCTGTAAATATTGAAGAGGACACAAACAATGTGCTCAGTGAATTATCCAAGTAATGTCTCAAATGTTCTGTTAATCTTATCCCACTTAATCATCATGTGTTGATTAGCATGGCTACATCAATGGTCACCACTTCCCAGATTCAAAAACTAATTCTTGTCCATGTCACTCTAAGAATACTCTCTTAGAATATTCAAAGATACCACTCCATTCTATAGAAGACAGGATCCAAGATTGAATGAGTAAACCAGCTTAAATCTCTCCACTATACATCTCAACCAGACCATGAATCCAAGTAGAATACTACATACACTCAACTCTTCCATCCATACCTCAATGAAATATTAGAAAATGTATAAATAATGGTTCCATCATCATTGAAATTTTTGTTTCATGCATGGTTATTGGTGAATATACTCAAAAAAACAATAAGTTGATTCAAACAAGGCCTAGTTCCAACCACGTCCTAGGATTGATGTCACTAATCCATTATTAAAGCTCAAGTACAGAACCAATCTTGAATATATCAGATTAGGCCCCACATATTTTAAATACCATCTTATCACTGACCACTATTCTTGAATCCCAACCCAATGGAACACAAATCAATTTTCTTAATTTCATTACATGATCACATTAAGCAACACTTGTCTTCTATTGTATCCATGACACAATGAAGAACTACCACTTCAATTATTCTAAAACAATCATGGTTCTTAATCATGGGGTGATTTTTTAATATGGGTATGATTATTCTATAATTTAATGAGATAAAGAAAATTTGGAATAAGATATTTTATAAAAGGGTATTATAGGTTTATGGTGAAGATGATCACCACTTCAGAGGATGGCTTCCTTAACATTTTCTTATTCTAATTTTTGTAATTTTGGTCATGTTATAATAAGTGAAATTATATTCCTATTTCTCAATTATAATTTTTATTTTGTGTTATATTCCTTCTCATTGTTATTATTATATTTCAACTCCATGATAATGGATCACTGACCTAAGGTTAAGTCAGGGGAAGGTTATAAAATGGTCTAAAGTCCCCTCTCATTTTATTTATTTATATTTATGATATGGATATGATAGATCAGTGAATTTTATAAGATATCTAGATAATATATACCACTTTATATTATTAATTATCAATGACCCATTCCAATATCAACTAAATCAACTCCCCTCCCATATCACAGTAAACACCACATTAAATTAGAGTCTTGTAGATCGAGATTTTAACAACATATGCTTAATGTTGGGTGTTGGAATAGTTGGAACCTTAGTTGAGTGTGTCCAATAGTTTGATACTATAGAGGAGGTGAGCATATATGTGCCTAGGAGATTTCAAAATGTTCACTAATAATCAAAAATAAATTAGTGAGTATAGATTCATGAATCGTATTGAGTAAATTATAAATATATCTTAAGAAATAATTCTGGACAGTGAAAGACCTGTATTCACCTAATTTTGAACTAACCCTTTACCTGAAAACAATTAATGATGTTTTGTGCTAATTTATTTTAATTATTCATGCACATAATACAAAAAAATCACCCATATCTGACTATTTATACTTTAGAAGAAGAAACATAAAAATATTAATAAATGATTGAGATTAGAGATAAACAGAACCCATTACTCCTTGAGAAAGACAATGGTCAGTCCCACAAGACTATATTCTAGTTTAAAATACGTTTTTATTCAATTCCCAAGACAACCATTCATATAAACCTCATAAAACTTATATAATAGTTATTATTATGAAATATACACCATAATCATATCATTTATATTATATATGATATCCCATGTGGTATAGTCAAGTGAGTTAGTCCAAATAACAAGCCACATTTGTATCTCATGAGTGAACTATATATGTCAATATTACCCCTACTCATAATTTCTACATATCACCACAAGACATGAATTTACATGGATATAATTTATTAGATGAAACTCATAGTTTTTTATTATGAGGGGTTATTTATCATTCAACTATCATGATATATATGAATCATACCTAGAAAAAAAAATAGAAATCTAAATTTTTTATAAATCATGATATATTTTTATATTCATATAAAAGAATCATATGAAAAGATTAAAAACACATATATAGACAAAACCATATTTATAAGATTCAATCCTACCATATATTAATACATAAGAACATCAAATGACCCTATGTTTTGTTTCATTTATCAGTTTCAATAAATAACACAGTACAAAAAATTGAAAACCTTTCTACATCACTATAAAAAAAAATTAAAAATAATTTCATCAAATAAATCACTAAACTCTTTAAAAAAATAATGTATTTTGAAAAATATGTTTTAATAATGGTGAGATTATAATTTTCAATCATTACGTTCAACCTTTTAACTTTCTATCCAATAAAAGTTCTTCATTACACCTAATCTTATTATTTACCTAACTTCTATTATCTAAAATATACTTTTATTTTTTCTAATCTTTTTAATTTGGATTTTTTAACATTTAGACTTTAATTATACAAATTCAAAATGAAAAAAATCATGCAAGATCAATCATCATGGTAACAAGACTCAATGTAAATTTTATAATGATATTTTATTTAACATTATTTTTTTTTATTTCATAGGGTTTTAACCAACACTTTTTTAATTATTTTACGATATTTAAAAACAATACCAGTATTTCCATGTATTATAAATATAAAAACATTTGTCTAAAAATTATGAACTTATAGATATGTGCATAACTATTGCATAAGATAATCAATAGGTTTAATGGGTTTAATGATGATCATGAAGTGGTAGATGAATTATTTCCACCTCTGGACATATCCACTAGTTTATTGCATCACACATCATATGTGTGGGATCTTCTATCATAATAGTATGCTAGTTCATCTATAAAAAAAGGTGTTGGGAGAATATAGAATAGGGTTAGGGTGTCTAGACCGAGAATTCACTATATACCCACACACCATCCATCATATAAAAGTAGTGTTTATATAACCCATAAGGTTTATACTTGGTTATGTATATATTAAATAATACCTTTATAATTAATGATTTTATCCCTCAACCGATACATACATCATATGAATGATATAAATGGAAACTATTATGTTACATCTAATGTAATATAATTATAAATGATCACTTAATATAAGATAAATATAAACCTTATCAAGCTTAACATTGAAATTCCAATGGATCATTTCCTTTAAAAATGAATCATAATATACAATTCATGGAAATGAATTCCATGGGGTTTCCTGGATAGTGACATATCCATGCATAAGAGTGTTTCATGATCCCCTCTATTATGTAATACAATAAAAAGGGTAGAATGAATCATATCAGATAACACACCTTATAATTTCCCACTCAGTCATATATTATGAAACTCATTATATGTATATACAAAACCATTTTGTAACATGAATGTCATATTATATGTTAACATAAATCATAATATATGATATAACTTATATATATATATATATCATATATACACATATAGAAATTATTTCATATCTCCTTCAATGTTCCACTTGCACTAAAGCCTAAAATACATTATTCCATTTCCCCATATATTGTATCATATACAATAACATAAGAAATTATATCTATAAATCTATTGGATCGCCTGTAAAAATTATTCAGAAATTTTTTTATTGATTCCGTATTTGTGATTTTTCGATTCCAATCGAAGTCTCTAGTAATGTTAGATGATGGAACTCAAGACTACATTGGATGTTTTTTTTAGTGATTGGTATTTTGGATTTCATTATGTTTTTTTGGTGAACTATGAGTGGGTACAGATGATGATGTTACTATAGTGATGAATTTATGGTTTCTGGTGGGGTTTTTATCATGATGATGATGGTGATTCGGTGCATATAGGGTGCATAGATTGAGGAGGAAGATGGATTGTGGTTTGAAACTCATGGGAGTTGCATATAACTTTTTTTCAGTTCTGTATTAGGCCAAGTACCCATGTCATGGAGTTAACATGTGGATTGTTTTTTTAATTTTAAAGGGTTTTTGTGGTGCTTTAATTTTTTGGTATCTAGAAATTATTGGGCTCCAATTTAACCCTAAAGTGGATAATTAAATATATATATAATGAATTTGGGGGATATTTCATAATTTATGAATACTCATCCAAAACACTTTTGTATTAACTTGAAAACATTTTTATAGTATATCTCTAAATTAAACTCATTTCCCATTTAGCTAACCACAAAGTGTAACTCCATGGGAATTTATAGCATTGAAAACAAATACGAATAAAAAAATCCATAAAATCTAGAAAATTGTGGCCTCTTGCAAAGAATCAATTATTCTGACTCTATAATGGGATCTCACATGATATCCATCAAGCACATGTTTCTCTATTCCTATGTACACCTATCAAATGTCATGTTATCATGCATTATCATATGTTCCTATTTGCAAATATATTCAGTGACCATGAGACATGGTGTATGTCAATCCCATATAACCATGTCATATGTTTCTAACTCTACCGGGAGAGACTAACTTGGATAATGAATATATCAAATGTCACTCACCTTTATGGATGAGTAGATCATGTTCCCCTCATCCATATAGATAAGTATATTATATTTACTATCTAGGCATGGTCGTACACCTCTAAATATAACAGATTTGAGGGCCTAGATGTCATACTCATCATAGGAGAGGAAAAATCCTATATGGATTGAGATCCAAGATATGATGTTATCTATAACATACCAAAAAACCATCTCATTAGTTAAGAAAAAATGAAATATGTAATAAAGGTATTAATATATAAACATTACCATGCTAGGTATCCCAATAATGTTATTTAGTGGGGATTGAATATGATCTATGCACTCCTATTATACCAGACACATAGTGTATGACTCTCTATGTGTTATACCTAGAGGGTCATCTAGTGTACAAAAAATAAATTTTATTTTGATTTTGTGTGTTGTAAATTATTACATATCTCATACTATAATATATCTCCCACAAACCTTAATATTTCATTATAACATATACAACTCCATGATGTAAATGAGTTAGAGATAACTCAATTTCAGAAATTAAAACGTCAAGTTTAATTACACATCACAAAATGAATATCTATAAATAAATTTATACATCCAACATGAAAGTATGAAAAAATAAATATTTCCTTTTATATGATACATTTTACATTCTAAATATACTTTTAAGAATATTTATCAACATTAAACATAATCATAGGTCTATAATATCGTATATGATAAACTTCCATATCAGCCATATGTTTTCTTCACTTTCTGAATAAATCATATCTAATTATATCTATATTTAATTCCTATGACATATATATATATGACCATTAGATAAAACCCTCCCACCAAACACTTTTCTAAGAAACATATATAGAGAAAACAAGATTGATTAATGGTGTTACTTATTAATCATATTCTTAATATTAAAATCCTTGAACATATTAAAACATTTTAACTAAAAAATATCCAATTTTATGATCTCAACTCCTATTATATAATTAAAACTTTTTCTAAGTTTAACAGAATAATCCATGGAACCCTATTCAATCAAATTTTCCTTGAAATAATATAACTATTTTTATTATTTTTTACCAGCACATCCTAAACTCTGTTAAGACGAAATTACATTTACTTTATTCTTTAATATCATAATCCTCAATGAATATTAAAATTTACCTGGCATCTAAATGTAAATAATATATTTTCATTTACTATCAAATATCTAAAACTATAAATACTTGACCTTAAACATTACATAATCTAGTAAATTCTTTTAGAATTCACTTTCTTACATTCCCAATGATCTTTTCAGTTTAGATTTTTAGATAATTTTCACATAATTAATGAATAGTATACCATAAGAATAAGAAGTGGGTACTACTAAAATATTATCCATTTATTCCATAATATATATGTTTTCACTAAAACAGGAAATATTTTCTTGAAAATTCTGCACAACATTCACCATGGCTTCTTTGGTTCTCTTACCCATCCTTAAACCCTCTAAAAAACATTATAAAACATTGGATGAGAAAAAAAATCTCAGTGAGGGACATAAAAGAAATGTACAGTTAGTCCATGAATACTTATAAAAAAATTAAATCATTAACACAAATACATACTTCTTACCCAAAAAGTATCATATAATTTGTGAAAATTTGAGATTTCCATAAAACATAGAAAACATAAATAAACTATTTAGATAATTTGGGAAATTAATTACTTATGATTATAACCCTCATGACTTAAATTTACTTTGTAACCCTCATAGATACGTTATAATTAAACCCTTACAACTACCTTATGATGTAACCCCGATGGAAACATTATTGTGTAACCATCGCTATTACACTTGGAATAACCATTACAATAAACTTCCAACATCGTCATACCCAATGAATTGGAGGGAGATATTGGTCCCAAAATTTATTATAAAAATTTCACAAGATCCAAAACATAATCATAAAACATGAATAATTTCATAATAAAATCATTACTTTTGAAGTTTTGAAAAATAAAAATTTAAATGAGGATTTTTTTTTGAAAAGTCCCTTACCTCAAGTGTGTCTTACTTCAAACGAATTAAAACCTCATGTATAATGGTTTAAAGAGTGTTATTAATATATAAAATAAATATATTAATATTTATAATACCTTATATTATATTTTTATAACATCTTTCCACCCACTCATCAATAATATTTTGTTTTTCTCATTGTTTTTGGTGTATTTAATTTATGGGTTCCATGGTTGGTTCATTATGGATTTTCTTGTCAAATAGATGAATAAATATAGAAGTGGAATGAAATGGTGTTAATTTGTTTCCATAATTTTAAACTATTAAATAATTTATTTTTTTATAATATGATGATAATTCATTAGATAAAACATTAATTGAAAAAATTTAATTTATTTATACAGTTTTTACGACCATCAAAAAATCATATTTTTTTGAATATCAGGTTTATACATTGGTTCCAGAATATTATATAACATATCATGTGTATAATACAATATTAATTAACCATAATAATGGTTTTATGACCAGAATTGAAGGCCTTAAAATAAAATAAAAACACATCATCCATTATGATGACAAATCAACATATCACAGACAATGATTTCATTTTTTTAGAATAAGAGGAGAAGAGGTGAGGTTTAATGATGAATATTCCATTAACGTAATAAAATTTCATTATATGTAATATAATTTAGTTATCATGTAACTTCATATAGTTTATGTGAGGATATAATAATAAAATAAATGAAATTGGAATGAAAATAAAAGAAAATGAATGAGGATTTTACCTCTTGAATTCTTCTCATTGAGAACCTCTTTAAGGGAGTCGATTTTGGCCTTTTGGTGATACCATGAGGTCCTATACATGGAGAAGTGGATTGGTAAGGTAATTGGGAATAAATTTAACATGATACAAGGATTTAATGTTTGAGGAGAAGAGACATAGGGGAGTGGAATTTATAGCGGAGGAGAGGGGTGCTTTCTCTTTATTTTATTGATTAGTTTATTATTTTGGATGAAGACTATGGATAGTCTTAGAATTATTAGTAAATATATTAAAAAATGATGGATGATTTTAGATCATGGTTCTTACATCATTGATGACTCAAGTAATAGTTTATTTGACTTATAATGTATATTTACCATAAATTACCATATTTCACTATTCATAAAAAATTAAACTATTTGAAAAAAATCCCAAAATATACCCAAACCATTTTTTGATGTGTATAATTAAATAATTAACTCCATTTTATTACAATATGAGAAATTTAATTTTGAATTAAAATAATCGTTTACTTGAAAAATTCCAATTTCAAAACGATAACTGATTTTATAACACTTTGAAAAATTAATTAAGGTCTCAGAAAATTATCTTATAATCATATGACAAAAAAATATTAATTTATGAATATATTTTATAAAGATAAATTTTATATTAAATCATTACATTAATTATAAAATTTTAAATAAAAATTTATGTGTCACAAAATACCAACACTTAATTTATCATTTTGAAAACATTTGTTTACTTATTCCATGATATTAATAAATCATATTTTCAGTTATAAGATACATAAATTTTATTTATAATCTCATCGGTGAGGTTACTATTCTATTAGTACAGATTCCTTATTTTCTATAAATACAACTTATTTAATTAAAAATTCATAATGAATTTAAATACATAATTCTATAATGACAACAAATTATTTTATAAGTTCCTAGGATATTAAAAAAACTCTTTAAGATATAAATAAAAATCAACTTAACTTTACACTAGTATAATTTCATATTTGTTAAACTTGACCTTCTCTAAGTTAAAGAATACTCATACTAGCACCTTATGTTTTATATTCTTTTTAAATTGCCATATTAAGATACAAAAACTCCCCTATGTTAGTAAATTACACTTATTTCATTTTAGTAGTAATATTTAACAAAAAACTATTATTATAATATCTTATATAGTATTCTATGTTTTTGGGGGAATTTTCATATGAGTATAAGATCATTCATAAAAATATTCAACCAATTAGTTGTGACAACATCATCCCTCATATTTTAACAAATTTATAGATAAACACATTATCCTAGATAATTATATTAATCCTTTTATACTTTTAAAAATATCATATAGAATCTTATGAATTATAAACCATGTGTATAAAATTAATCATCTAACTTTATTTATAATAACTCTTTTTAATGAATAACTTCTATTATCACATAATTGAAATGAGATAAAGGTACACATCCTTTTAATACCCATTTGATCTTGATATATTCCATTATATTTAAATCATTAATTTAGAAACTATTGCTTCATTAAATGAATAAAAATTATAATCTCAATCAATTTTTCCATTTTTTTGAACTCCTATATATTTAAAACACTTTTAAATTATAAAATTTTCATCACATACCTATGAAAACCAATGAATCAATTTCTTTAACATTGACACCTGACATAGAAATTCCATGCAGTTTTCTAAACCCATTCAGGTATTTTAGATAATTCCATTTTATGGAATCATAACTCTTTCCTAATAACATCCTAAGGATTCAATTATCTCTAATGGTTTCTTGAATAAATATTATTGGACTCTCTAACCAAATTTCCTTCTTTTGGTTTGAAATTTTACCCACTTGTACTATCTACACAATACTAGAATCAGGACATCACAATCCTTGTTTATTTATTATCAACATTTGAGAATATCTGGTAAAATTTATAGAACTCAAATATATTTGCAAAAAATTTCCATATTTGAAAATAATATGAATTCAAGAAAAATAATAAGTCTTAAGGATACCTCATAATCTCACCAAGTTTTTATCATACTCAATAATATTGAGTATATTAATGGATTCTAAAAATTCCATTTTTAATTTAGCTTCTAATTACCTTTAAACCTTAAGTGATTCATTCCATGCTTATAATATAAATCTAGACTCCCCTATTGAACAAATTAAAGACTTGGTTATTTAGGAAGGTGTTACTCTAACACATAGAATTTTCCTTATACTAAATAAATTTTCATAAGTCACTAGTATAAAGAGTTTCTTACATTAAACTTATACTTCCTAAGGATTAATGTTATAGATAAGTTTGATGATGATTAATATTCTATTTATCTATAAAATAATCTTTTATCAGATGTGTATAATGATTTATTAACATTTAATAAGGAAATTTTATTAAATAAACTCTTACTAAAAGGATCACCCCTTTCAAACTCATCATATCAATTAGTGAGTCGAGATCTATATTTCACTACGATTTGAGTCCACTTTAGTGTTCATATCATCACTTAGTTGTTTAGGTAAGGAATCATCCAAATCATATCAAATATTTGACTTTGATAGAAGATCAGAAAACTCCATATCTAATCCAACAAGTGGATAAACTCAACTCCATTCCTATAGTATCATACCTTTTATTGTTTCCCAACTAAGTGTAACCCAAATCTCATAGAAGGATTTGGTTTCTTATCCGTAATAAATATCTATTTACAGAATGAGTGACACATGATAATCCATGGACACCCTATTTTAATTGAAACTACTAGGTTGATTGATTGAGGTCTTAAAATTTGTTGCCTTGGAAAGAATATGAAACAATATTTTTAGAAGGTAATTTAATATCCCCATTTTATATCATGTTATTCTATTGCATATAGGCATGATTATAATTAATTTTTTTTGAATACTATTCAATCCACTAAATCAAAATGTTTAAACCATATTGATATAACACTCCTTACCTAACCCACAGTTTGTGTTACTCACCCAAAAATAAAAACCAAACATATTTACACATATCAAAATTAATCATATGCCTAATTTTTGTGGAATCTTAATGTATATACTTGTAATTATATGATATTTAAAATCCCTACATGATTAATCTTAGAGTGACAAATATAAAACCCATTACTTTTCTAGAACAAGGCATAAGCCTTCTAGCTAGTGGGTAGCCTAACCCCAAGTCCCTCTCCCTAGGGAGACTTTACTCAAGAGATAATTCAATTCGTGATAACTCTAACACCTAGTATGTATAAACTACATTCAATAACTATATTTAAGATAATAAACTCAACATCAAATTGAGGTCAAGGTAGATGAAAAATAAATATTATGTTGACATACATCTTATATAATTTAATGATTAAAAATTTAATAAGAAATAGTTAAACAACATTAATCTAAAAAATACACTTATTCACAATATATAAACAATTTATATTCATGAATAATAAACAAGGTAATACCTTTCAAATAGATTAAAATTTCTTAATTTAAACATGAGATAATCATTTATGAAGAATTCATAAAACAGAGGTTAATCATAAACCCATAAAAATTTTAGCTATTTAGTATGGAAATTATATAATATAGAATATAAAAACTTTTCCTTAATAATATGAATATTTTATAGTACTCATTATATGGAAAATTGATTTTAAGTATATGTGATATTTAATCAATTATAAACATATTATAATGAAATTATTATTATGTAAATTGTTTTCATAATATATATATATATATATATAATAAACATAACATTATTTAAACCTTTGATTAAATCATTAATTGATTTTTTATGAGTTTTAAATAATTTCTCAAGTAAGGCCTTCTTTTAATTTGAACAATTCAAATTAATTATGAACAATTCATAAATAGATATACACTATTTATATTTTGTCCATATTATGTAATTTATAAACACATAATAAATTACCCCTTACGATTATTAAATAATCACATTATTTATAATCCATAAGGCATATCAAATATTTTTATAAAAGGTATTTTATATACTAACTATTAATATTATGGAATATTTATTAATAAATTATTTATAAACATTATTTAAATAATTATAAACTATTTAAAAATAAATAATTTATAAAATATTTATAAATCATCAAATATATCTAAAGGACATTTAATTATTGTTTACAAACATTTTATAGATAATTAAATCAATTTATAATTTAATATAATAAAAAATAAAAATATTTCTTCTTAAATCGTATTATATGATTAAGGACATGTCGTAGAATACAAATGGTAGGCTTTCATCTAAAATAAATATAAATCATACTCTATTCTTCCTAATTATATCCTTGAATAATATATAATAAAACATGATTTTTAGCCTTGTTTTATGATTGATATGCCCGTATTTATCTAGGATAAGACATATCATTTTTAGCGATAGATGAAAATATCATTTTAACGATTCGACACAATGATTTATAAAACAAAACTAAACTACTAAAAAATAGGCCTTTAACTATGCTAAAATTAGCCTTTACCAACACTTTAAATGTATGGAATATTAGAGTGTGATTAAAATACCTAAGATTTTATCAGTGCTAGAAAAGTATAGATAAATGGGTCCTTTATCAGTGATAAAAATCACTAATAAATCAGTGCTAAAAAGTGTTGATAAAGGGCCCCTCTATCAACACTTTTAGAATCACTAATAAAGGGACCCTTTATTAGTGCTTTTAGAAGTCTCCATAAGGGATTACTTTAAAAGAGAATTTAGTAGTGCTGATAAAGGGGCACACTGTAGTGTGATGTGACAACACACAATAACACTAGAAACAACACTAAAAAGAAGAAAAATCTTGTAAAAATATAAATTTTAAATGAATGAAAATTTAAAACACAAATATAAGAAAACCACAATATTATAAGCATTTCAGAATTTTTTTATACAATTACTTGAGTAAGTAAAAATAATAACATAAATTCAAAAACTTCAATGTTCCGTTTCCATTAATCCCTGACCCTGACTCACACTATTCCCAAAAAAACCACCCCTACTCGATCAAAAGAACACACCTCTATAAGAAAAAAATTATTATGTTAGTAATAACATAAATAGATAAATTAATTAAAAAGTGTTAATTGTAAATTAAACTTTGATTCAATCTCAGAACACTATATATCAAATTGATTTGTGCTTTATTCTTACATATCACACCTTTTCTTATAAGTCTTCTACCATTATCTCAATGAAAATTAAATAAATAAGTTTGAGATAAAAATGATAATTAAATTAATTAAGTAAAAAATAAATAATGTTGTGAAAATAATATAGGTTTGTATGTGTGTTTTAAACTAAAATGACACTTATATATTGAAGACACACACTTGGAGTCATACTGGTCACACCATGCACTGGATTGAGGTGTGGCTAAAACCCAAATGTCCCAAATGAATTTTGGATGATTGTACTAAATAATCAAAAAAATATGAATGTGTTGGCTCGGTTTTGAGTATGTCAATTTTAGTTTTTAATAAAATGTAATTTTAAATAAGAAGCACCAAACTTTGAGTCATACCAGTTACATCATGTGTCAGTTTGATGTAATAATGTTTCCTACATGTCACATGTAATGAGTAAAAAAAATTATTAATGGAATTTAACCCTTCTTATAATAAACTCATACAGTAAAAACAACATAAAATCACATATTCAATATAATACAATCTTTATAAATGTTTAATGAATGAAATTAGATGTATTTCTAGAAATTATGGAACTTATACCGATTGAATAGTGACTTGACCTTTAGAATAGTAACAGGAATGTAGGAATAATAATCCATCCTATAGAAAATTAAGTCACATTTGAATGTATAAATAAAATTTGGGTATCTTAGGAATGAAAATATAATATATTTATATCATGAAATAAGGAAATAAATATTTTTAAAATGATAAATTAAATATTTGTATTTTTATAAGTAATAAATATTTGTTTATAATTTTATAATTATTATAATTATTTTAAAGAAAATTTCTTTTCATAAAATACACTCGTAAATTAATATTATGTTTTATTATGATTATAATATAATTTAATGAGACCTTAGTTAATTTTTGAAAGTGTTATAAAATCAGTTACAATTTCAAAATTGGTATTTTTCGAATAAATGATCATTTTAATTAAAAAATTAAATGTATTATCTTAATAAAATTAATTTGATAAAATGGATTTCATTTTTAAATTCTAAACATCAAAAAATGGTTAAGGTGAATTTTTGGGAATTTTCTAAAATATTTCAATTTTGGTGAATAGTAAAATATGATAATTTAGGAGAAAACATCAATACATGAATTATTGATTCATGGATTATGTATGGATGATGTGAGGCCATAATATCAAAAATATCCTTCAATAATTTAATATATTTAGTGTTAATTCTTAAAATATTCATAGTCTTGAGCCAAAATAATAATCTAATGAATACAATAGTGTGAAAACACCGCTCTCATCCCTTATAAATACCACCCATCACCACCTCTTTTTCTCATGCCTTCCAAGCTTTGATCCTTGCCGAAATTCTGAAAAAATATCTTCCCAGGACCCTTAACCACATCTAAGAGGTTTTAGTATCAATAGAAGACATAACCATGGTTATTTAAGGGGGTTCTCAGAGATGAGAATTAAAGAGGTACAATCCTCTTTCTTTTACATTTAATTTGTTTTAATTTAGTTTCATTTTCTTATTATATCCTCACCTACTATATGAAAATGTGAATTATAACTCTAGTATCTTGTATATAATGTAATTATATCATGTTAATGGAAGATATATCATCAAACTCCATTGCCTCTATTTTATTTTAAAAATGAAATAATTTCCCTTAATCTGTCAATTTACCGACATCGTGGATGATGGATTATCATTTTCATTTGATGACTTCAAGTATGTTTATAAAACCACTATAATGGTTGATATATAATTTAAAATTTATTCAATAACTTTTTTCTTTGTTCTGGAACAAACTTATATACACAATAATAAATAATGGAACAAAACTAGTCTGTGATGCTCGAAAAAATGCCAAAAAATCAAAATGATAATAACTATCCTTTTACCTAATGGTTCACCCTCATATAATTAAAAAATATGAAATATATAAACATTTAAACCTCTATATTTTCATTAGTATCATATAATTTCAATTCCTGATAATTATAACCATTCTACATAAACTTCCATACTCATATTCTAGTGAACCGATCATGAAAACCAAGTAAATGAACACTCTCGAACGATGAAATTGTCCTCTAAAACTCATCTAAGGTAAGGGGATTCTTGAACCCAACACCACTTCCTTAGGGGTTCCATCTTTCACCCCATTTTTAGTATGAATATTAATTTATTGTTCCTTAAATGTCATAATTTTTTCTTAACATATTAATTTCTGGGATATAAATGTTTCCAATATGATTTTATAAAAAAGGAAAAGGTTTTTCCAAAAGAAATATTATTTCCAAAAATACGTCTTTTACTTCTCATGAGATAGTTTCTTAGTGATTTTTCTTATACCATGTATGTTATTACCTATTTATTTAGGGAATCCCAAATTTTATTCATGGATTTTTTCTTTATAAGATGAAACCCATTTCGTTCCCTATGTTATTTATGTTCAATATCTATATACATTCTATGTGGCATGCATGAAAATTTAAATGTTATAATGTGACAGGTGAACCTAGAATTATATAGGACTCTAATGCATTGGGTAATGTGTCGAATATCCTGAGATAAAGTTAAATATGCATGAAAATGATGATATCTTTGTTCACAACTATGTATGGTAGTTTATTACTAAGGCATGATGTTTCATTTTTTTGCATTGTCACATTCCATGCCTTTATCTAATGCTACATCTCATGATTATGATGATGATACCATGATTATATTATTATGATGATGATTAGGCTCACCCCATGTTATATTGATCTATGTTATCATATATCTTATTACAAGGATTTTTCTAACTCCTTTGTTTTATGTATGTACTCAGTTGATTAATTGTACTAAGGAGAACACAAGGACCACTAAAAAGACAGATTAGAAAGAATTAAATAAATAATTATGTTTTATTTTTTAAATGTTATGTATGGTCCTAATTTTACCAAAAACTAAACCTTTGGATCCTAGTTATGTAATGATTTTATGTTGTTTATCTTTAAATAATGAGATAATCATGTAAGGAAAATTAGGGTTTCTCTATTTAAATTTAATTATGAATCATTTTCCTAAATTAACAAGATAATCTGATCGTGTTTTCTAGGTTTTTAGCGAGTGATAATTTTTGAACCAAAGTATCAATTTTAAATTAATAACCAACACTTTGAGTTATATCAGGAAAATATTGTATCATAATTAGATGTGGATGATTATTATTCATCCCAAATTACTTACAGATAATTTTTCTAAAGTATTAAGACAATCTGAATAAATTTTCATAGTTTTGAGTATGTGAGTCATCTTTTTTACTAAAATTAAGGTCAATTTTAAATGAAAATAAACAAGTGGAGGTATACCAATCACACCATGTGTTGGATTGAGGTGAGGATGATTACTACAAATCAAAAATGACTTATGGATAATTTTACTAAATTATAAAAACAACCCAAATGCAATTTACCAGTTTTGAGTATGTCACTTTTGGTTTTTTACTAAAATGATATTTTAAACTAGAAATATGCGCTTTGAGTCATACTGGTCAGATCATGGGTTGAATTGATGTGATACAGATCCCTAAATTTTGAAAATGAAATATGAATCATTTTACTAAATTTCGATGACAATTCGACTGTGTTTTCTCTATTTTCAATGAGAGACACTTTTTGAATGAAAATGCTAATTTTAAACAGATAACAAACACTTTGAGTCATACCAGTAAAATTATGTATCATATTTAGGTGAGGAAATTTACCACTGGTCAAAAATGTCTTATGTAACATTTTACTAAATTATAATAACAATAAAATTGTGTTTTCTTGGTTTTGAGTATGTTAGTTGTCTTTTTTACTAAAATTAATGTCATTTTTAAATAAAAATACATACATGGAGTCATATTAGTCACACCGTGATTTTGATTAAGGTTATCCTAATTAATAAATGTCCCAAATTACTTATGGATCATTTTAATAAAGCATTAAAAATTATAAAAGTATTTTATTGATTTTTTGTACGTCACTTTTCTTTTTTACTGAAATGTCACATTAAACTAGAAATACAAACTTTGATTCATACCGGCCACATCATGTGACATTTTGACATGAGATTTATTCCTACATGTCAAAAATTATATGTGAATCATTTTAAAAAATTATCAACTCATTGTATGTGTTTTTTCTCGGTTTTCATTGAGTGACACTTTTTTAACTAAATTTTCAATTTTAAACTGATAACAGACTCTTTGAATCACAATGGGAACATAGTGTATTGGATTGAAGTTCATTTGATTTCTATACATAAATAAAATTTACCATGGATTATTTTAATAAAGTATTAAAACAATAATAATGTGTTTTCTTAGTATAATCCTTTTCAGTTGTCTTTTTTACAAAAATTATGGTAAGTTTTAAATAAAAAGACACACTTGGTGTCATACAAGTCACACCGTGCATCAGATTGAGGTGAGGATGATTCGTACATGTCCAAAATTAATTATGGACATATTTAATATAGTATAAAAACAATATGAATGTTTTTCATTGTTTTTTAGTATGAATTTTGTTTTTACTAATTTTTCATTTTAAACATGAAATACGCACTTTGAATCATACTAGTCACATCATGTGTCATTTTTATGTGAGACCAGTTCCTACATTTTATAAATGACTTATGATTTTCTTTTCCAAAATTATCAAGATAATCTATGTGTGTTTTCTTTTTTTAGTGAGTGACACTTTTTTAACTAAAAAGTCAATTTTAAACTAATAACATATGCTTTGATTCATACTAAGAACACCATCTATAAGATTGTGGTACAATAGATTACTACACATAAAAATGACTTATAAATCATTTTATTGAAGTATAAAAACAATACGAATACAGTTTCTCAATTTTGAGTATTTTGGTTGTTTTTTTCTAGAACTATTTACATTTTAAATAAAAAAACACACTTAGAGTCATACTGGCCACACTATGCACCAGATTGTGGTGTAGTTGATTCCTACACATCCCAAATTACTTATGGACCATTTTTCTACTTTTAAAAATAATCTGAATGTGTTTTAACTATTTTGAGTATTCCACTTATAATTTTTACTAAAATTTCATTTTAAACTAGAAACACACATTTTTTGTCATATCAATCACATAGTGTGTCGAATTGATATGATACTTATTCTTAAACATCAAAAATGGAATATGAATTGTTTTCCTAAATTATCAACATAATACAAGATCATTTTTATGGTTTTATTGAGTGACACTTTTTAAACTAAAATTTCAATTTTAAACTGATAATAGACACCTTGAGTCATACCAGGGACATAGTGTATCCTATTTAGGTGAAGGTGATTTATAAAAATTATACATGGCTTATGGATAATTTTCCTAAAGTATCAAAATAATATGAATGTGATTTTTTAGTTTTGAGTAGGCCAGTTGTGTTTCTTAAAAAATTTAATGTCAATTTTAAATAGAATGACGCATTTTGAGTCATACCGGTCACACTATGAATTTGATTTAGGTAAGGATGATTCGTACACATCCCAAATGAATTAAGGATACTTTTCCTAAAGTATCAAAATTTTATGAACTCTTTTTTTTTGTTTTGAGTATATCAATTTTTTTACTAAAATTTCATTTTAAACTAAAAGCATGCACTTTGAGCCATGTCGGCCACATCATGTGTAGGTTTTAAGTGAGACTTATTCCGATACATAAAAAATTACGTGGGAATAATTTTCCTAATATTTCAAGATAATCCAATCACATTTTCTTTGTATACAATTAGTTACACCTTTTGAACTAAAATAACAAATTTAAATTGATAATAGAAACTTTGATTCACACCATGTACATTTTGTATTGGATTAAGGTGATGATGATTAATACACATAAAAAATGACTTATGGATCCCTTTCCTAATGTATAAAAACAATCCAAATGCGCTTTCTTGGTTTTGAGTATGTCAGTTGTATTTTTTACAAAAATTAATGTCAACATTAAATAAAAGGACACACATGGAGTAGTACCAGTCACACCGTGCATCAGATTTAGGTTTGACTGATTCCTACATGTCCAAAATGACTAATATATTTTTTAATAAATTATCAAACCAATATGAATGTGTTTTATTAGTTTTGAGTATGACATTTGGTTTTCTTACTATAATGTCATTTTAAACAAGAATCATACACTTTGAGTCACACTAGTAACATCATGTGTCAGTTTGATTTAATATAGATTCCTACATGTAAATAATGAATTTTGAATCTTTTTACTAAATTATCAAGACAATATTATCATGTTTTCTTAGTTTTTAGTTTGTGACACGTTTTGAACTAAAATTTCAATTTTAAACATACGATAAAAACTTTAGGTCATATCAGGAAGATCAAGTATAATATTGGGGTGAGGATGAAAAATAAATGTCAATAATGAATTATAGATCATTTTACTTAAGTATCAAAAATAATGCAAATGAATTTTCTCAGTTTTGAGTATGTTAATTGTATTTTTTACTAAAATTAATGTCAGTTTTAAATAAAAAGACACATTTGGAGTTATACCGATGACCCTACATGTCAGATTAAGGTGAGGTTGATTTCTACACATCCCAAATCAATTATAGATCACTTTCCAAATGTATCAAAATAATAAAAATTTGTTTTATAGGATTTGAGTATGACATTTTATTTTTTACTAAAATTTCAATTTAAATTGGAAACATACACTTTGAGTTACACCAGTCACATCATGTCCCATTTTAGTGTGAGAATGATTCATACATGTTAAAAATGACATATAAATCATTGTAAAAAATTATCAAGGCACTAAAATCATGTTTTATCAGTTTATAATATATCACTTTTCTCTTTTACTAAAATTAATGTCAATTTTAAATAAAAATACATGGTTAGAGACATACTAGGAACAACATGCATCATATTGAGGTAAATATGATTCATACACATCAAAAATGACTTATGCATTTTTTTCCTAATGTATCAAGACAATATTAACATTTTTTCTTAGTTTTGAGTATGTGATGTGTGTTTTTAACTATAAAGTTAATTATAAACTAAAAACATATAGTCTAATTCATATCTGGAACACCGTATATTGAATTGTGGGATGGATTATTGAGTATGTGATATGTGTTTTTCTTTCAACTATCTAAAAAAATACATAAAATAGGGAATATGGTCAATTATTATTGAATTGGAAAACTTATGCTACCTTGAAAAATTCAAGTTTGAAAAAGCATGGGGTATCATCTTCTATTAGAAAATAAGATGCCTGATCTTTTCAAGATTATTACTGATAATTGAGAGAAAATTATGAATTACCAAAATATATGTGAAAAAACTAAATGAGTATTATATAAAAAAGATAAAGAAATTAACTTTCAAATAATTGATAAAATTAAGAAAAAAATAATTCAATAAGTTATATGAATTCACCTTCTCGTAATGGTTGTATACATTTTTAACCATTTTCTTTATTGTTGTTATATATGTTATCGCCTTGAAGTCCAATATCTAATGATCTTGAGCAGCTTAAAAAAAACCACCCCAACTCAAAAAAAATAATCCACACGTATAAAAAAATTCTTACATTAGTAATACTAAAAAGTAATAAATTAATCATAAATATGAAACAATACATTACTTCAATAGATAATGATTTTACATTAAAATAATCCAAATTGGAAAGCCATTATGAGAGAAGAAGTTTTTGAAATATTCATAAAGAAGTAAATAACTAAGTTTTATTTCACTCACAAAATTTATTTGATAAAATATAGATATAAGTGAATGTAGTTTGGATCTTGGGGAATTTGTTTGCCCAGTTTTGAGTATGTGATGTTTGTTTTGAACTAACATGTAAATTATAAACTGAAAAAATATTGTTCAATTCATACTGATAACAATCTGAATCAAATTCGAGTTGAAACTAATTGATTATGTGAATTATTTTTTTATTTAAAATTTCTACACCATACATAAAAGAAATAAATGTTTGATTTTGATGGGAGAGGTAAATCCATGCTACCTAAAACACCTTATCCAAAAGAAACATGTTCTCTCTATTATGGATTACTATAGAAAATTAAAGTAAAAATATCAATTAAAAAAATCAATAAAAAGAATAAATTATTTTTAGATAAAAATGGTAAGTACATTTACTTAAATATTGTAGATAAAATGGTGAAAATATTAACTTAATAATTATTATGAGTTCATAATTTCATGATCATAATAATGAGGTAATCGGCCTTTTTTATGAAGGAATTTTATCATTATCTATGTGAAAATTAACAAAATAAGTATCGGATAAAAATGATGAAGAAATAAACTAAGAAAATTAGATAAAATTATGATAAAGTCATATAAAAGTTAATTTTTTTTTCTAGTTATATATTATTAAACTATAATATAGTTATTCTTCTTCATATGAAAATAAAATAAAAATAATTTAGCTAATCTTACATGACCGTAAATGAAAATATTTTAGATTAAAAATTCCAAAAACATGAAATATTTAACCACTTTAGAATAACATAACAATCATGTTTTACAAAAAATTCATATGAAAACTTTTATCCTTTTGGGTTGGTGTAAAACTCATATATAATCATTTTACTTATTATTTTCAGTAAAAACTAATATAACATAATAAAATTTCTTAGATTATTATAAAAACTAGTGTATCCATTTATTTATTGATAGAAAACATTATATAGTAGTGTAAACCTATTAACACTCCTTGATTGAACTAAAATAAATATTTACATTTGAGTTTTTATTGAACATAATAAAATATAAATTTCCCTTTAGCCACCATAGAGAGTAAAAACTCCATGAAAAAATATTTAACTTTTCTTATGGAAATAAATATAGTGTGACCCATTATGTATGTAACACCTTGAGATTTTGTGAAATATTTTCAAAAAATAATTTAAAATATTCGATAATTTTAATTTTACGCAACATTGAATATAGCTTGTGTTATATAAAAGCACCAAGTTATTCTTGATATGCACACAACACCATGTCAATATTTTGTTGCAATAAAAACTTAGATTATATTTCAATACATCAAGTATTATGTTTGGTTAGTGTAATAGATAATGTTGAGTCCCTTCCATAGATTGCGCTACATACAAGACTTAGTTTTACAACGCTATAATGCACTATTAATTTTATTATTAAAATATTATTATAGTTGTCACCAACCATTGTAATTGTTTTTATGTATAATACTAATTAAAATTTTTTATTAGGGGTTACACATGTATATATAAATAATTATTTGGTTACTAATTAACTAGAAATGAAAATAAAACTCATTTGGAAATACAAGAAATCGTTTCTTGGGAAACTCTATTTATATAATCAAACACATTTTCCCTAAATAAATTAATTAAAACACTTTTGATAAATTATTTTAAGTATATATATATATTATATTCATTCAACTAATTAACATTCATCTTATGTGTTATGTAAACAAGATATAATAATAAAACCAATTTTATGCATAAATTATATTGTTTTTTCTAGAAGGTAATTTTACCACCTTATAATGGAGAACCCATTTTAAATATAATATTTTATTATTTTATAATTTTTTTTAAAATAAACATCATTTTTAAAATAATAATATCAAATTTTACTTCGGTATAATTTTTGGAATTTTTTTGAGAAGCTTCATTTTTCAAGAATAGTGAAAAACACTGAACATTAATCAAAACACGTTTTTCATATAATTTATTTATATAGATAAAATATTATTTAATTCAGTATAAATGTATAATTAGATAAATTATGTATAAATTAATACAATTAATTTCATTTGTACTAATTTCTAATAGAAATTGGATATAAAAAAATTTCAAACATTTGAACTTTTTTACTTGAAAAACCCGCTTTCTAGTCACATATGATGGATTAATTTGAAATTAATTTATACCAATTTTGTGATTGTAATTTAGAAAAATGGATTCTATATTTGGAATCAGAATAATTCATCATTTATAATAAGTTTCAATTTTTTTAGTAAAATAATTAGTGAAATTAATTAAAATTAAATTCAATGATTATTGTAAAAATGAGTTTACATAGATGTTAAACCTTAGCTTTACAGGCCCAAATACCTATAAACATATAAAAAATCTATTTTATGGCCAGATATATACTGAATAATATTTTTATAAATAATGGACCATTATTGGAGACTCATGATTTAAGACCATTTTATATTTACAAGAATACCACCCATCCTCCACTATAAAAGGGAATTCACCCACTCACTTCTTCACACCTCTAAATACCTTTGGATAGTTAAAAACAATAAAAAAGAACCTCAAAAAATCCCTCCCATCAGCATATAATATTAAAATGTGGAATAATTCCAAACAAGGAATCCCTTTAGTGAAAACCAAAAGTACTCCCCCGAAAAAGAGGTAACGTCCTTCAACTTGAATTTCTATTTTATTTATTTCTTCACTCATTAAGTTAGTATTATTATATTTTTATATAATAAAATCAATATAATAATTATAATTTTATTTTTTATTATATTTTTTTCAACCTACACAAACACAAACTTTCATAAAATGGCTAACGAACTTCTTCTTCGTGTGTACAAAGGACTACCAGCTCACGAAATGATGTCGTTCATTTTTTCCATTACCACCTATAATGGTTGGTAATTGTGATGGAAATAATATTTTTATAATATATATAAGATATATATGATTTATTTATTACTCTTTAATTATTATATAACCCATACCTTTTTGTTTTCCATTTTTTGGGATTACAATAACTTCATTTATGGACGTGTGGACTACCGCCTCCTCAAAGCAATGTGATTCATTCACACTTTACAGGGAATATATTAAGGACTAGTTTAGTAAAAGTATATTATATATATGAAATATTAATTATAATTTAATTATGGTATATATATTTACATATACTCCATTTACTTTCCGTCTTTTAAAAAAACAAGAAAACGAAAACAAAGTTCCTTTATACATACGGCCTACCATATCCATGAACGGTGTATTCCATTTCATGATTATCTATTTTATATATTATTATAAATAATTATATACTGAATATATAAAATAATTATATCATGTTTAAAATTCTTTAAATAAGTAAATCATGATCCAATTAGGAGTATCAAGAATAAAAAAGTCAAAAGAAATATGAAAAAAGAAGTTATTACTGGAAACATAACATTAACATGGAATTGTTAATAATCACATAATATATTAGTAAAAATTTTAATTGATGGGGAATTGAAAATATAAAAATAAATAATGAAACACAAATATGCATGAAGCTGGGGAGACTTAAACTCGAGACCTCTCCAACACCCCACGGGGCTGCTACCACTAAGCCAGGCTCTAGGGGAAAATAACCAGTTAATATAAAGTCATATTAAAATCATGTATGGTATTAGATATAAAAATTTGGTTCTATGTTATATTTATAATAAACATATATTTATTATATAAGAGGGTTTAATGTGTTTTAATAACGTCAATACTTATGGTAAAGGATTATCTCATCTCACTTTTATTTCTATGGGATTTATGTTATATTCTCCGCTTATTATTATTTTTTGGTGTACATACATCCATATGACATGTTGTATCAATAATTTACTTTATATAATGACATTAAATTTTTTAATTGATCTTATTATTTAATGGGGATCACTATTTAGAATTTACTAATATATTTAGGGGATTTATAGTCTCACTTTTATTTCTATGAGACTTATGCCTTATTCACCACTCATTTCATTGTGTAGTGTATATACTACCCATTAATGTATTATATTTTTCTTATAATTATATTTATGGGAATTTACATATACATTAAATTATAAATATTTCATGGGGTTTATTATTCAAAAGGTACCAAATCAGTAATGAAATTTCATCTCAATTTTCCTTCTCTGATACACATGTTATGTCATGCACCTATAGCCTTTTACTGGGTTTATATTCTACCATTTTAAACTTTATATAATGAATATAAAATTTTAATAATATTATATGCTTCATTTAATTTTATTAAATTAGTGTTAATATGATTCAAATGTTTCAAATTGGTATGGGAAACTTTGAAATGTTTAAAGGTTTTTTTCTTGAATAATTGTTTTGAGTGACTATTCAAAATTATTTTGCATCTCAGATGAAATAATTTTATTTAGTTTATGATTTAATGGGGGTATGGTCCAAGGGTAACATTATTATTATTTGTATGAATGGTTTATTCATTTCATGAAATGTTTTTTATAAGACCCATTTCACTTCCAAGGGTTATACCATGATAAAACGCTTATGAAACCCACTTATTTTCATGGTTTATTATATGATAAAATTATTATGAATCGTGTCTCTTTTAAAAAGGTTTTGTTAGGAATAAGTGTTTATAATATACATATCAATTCATGGGTTATGATATGATATTTATGAATCCCATATATTTTTACGGGTCCTGATATTTATGGGAGATTTTGAAGATCATTCACCAAAGGGGATGATATTTAAGAGGGGTGATATTTATGGGAGATGTTCTGAATGAAGGTTCTAAATACATATCTCAAATGGGATGAATAGAGGTTTTTAAGTTGGAGTAATAAAGAGGATTATATTTATGGAATATTTTTATGATCTTTCACCAAAATTGAAGAATGGGTTCCAAGATTCCAAAGACACTGAACTATTATGGCCCTCAGGCATGTATTTTTCTATTGTTAAGAATATTCATCTAAAATGATGTAATATGAATGTAGGTTAAGCCATGATATCTATAGTTAGTATCAAATTAATGATTTTTTCAAACTTTGGAAACTATTATGAGAAACATTTAGTGACATCCCAATGTATAAATATAAGGATATGTCTAAGGATGTCTCTAAGGATAATCCTAAGGCCTTGTAGATTTAAAAGTAAATGTCATAGTCTTAGTCAATAGTGGAAAATAGAAGGAAATGGGTTAACAATGAAAGTTTATAATGTGGAAATCATGGGAATTATGAAAATAGATGTCCCAAGTTAAAATATCATGAAGATAATTAGGAAGGTATCACGAGTATTTGTCATGCTACTGAAGATAAAGGGACCATAGACAACATGTGAAAGGTATGGAATGGTATAATGATATTGTTTAAATTATATTTTAGAATCATGATTATATTGAAATTGAGAAACATTAATACATGATTATATTTCATATTATATGAAAAGGGGCATTATGGAATAAGATGATGAAGACTGAGTAATGGTTTAAGAATAATGTTGGATGATTGATGTGAATATTTTTCTTGAAATTAAAAGATTATGTTATATGAATCATGAAAAATTTAAGTTTTGTTAGTATTAGTTTTTTATTGAGGATTTAAAATTATATATCGAATGTTTTTTAATATATTGAAAAGTTATTTAATAGAAATATGATATTTTGATTATGGGAAAGTTACCCTTAATTTGCTTCTAATATTGTCAAAATTGTTTTTATCTTGGATAAAGAGATTATTGATATGGTTAAAACATGTTGGATAGTACTGTTTACCTTGGAAAAATTTGTGGATTTGTTGAAAAAGTTGTTTATGATATCATGGATGGAGTTTATAAGATTTTTGATTTAATAAAAATATCAAATAAACATTGTAATAAGGAAACATGAATGTTTTTAATAAGTATTTATGGTAGTTGAGTTCATTAACATATTTCAAATGAGTACTTGATAAAGGTATTCACATGTTTAGTTTGTGAAAAATATGAGATAAATTATGATATATTAGGTATCAATGTTATGTTGGGTTAGAGAAATTTAGTGACTTTCTTTCTAATGATTTGGATTTTATGCTTTCGGAAGGATAATGAGGTTAACCATTTAAGGAAATTTTAAGATAAACATCATATGAAGTTGTTGAGATTAAATTATTATCTCACCAAATGAGTATTTATTCTAAATTGATAACTTTTTATACCATTTTTGATGTGATAAATACATAGACGACATATCATTCTATTTATGGATCTTATGATCTATAAATACTTTAGGAATGACACATTCACCCAAATTTCTTGGAATGAGAGATAAAGTGGAAATTGATTAAGGCACCACAAAGGGTGAGGTTTTCATGAAATCATGTAAGTAAATATTATTAGTAAAATACATTAAATTTAGGACAATGGGGATTGAAATAAAATGATTTCCTCTTATCAACATTTTTTATGATATTAATGAACCTTTTCAATCCTCTTTGGGTTATGTATTTGTGATCATTAACTTTATCTAAACCATGTTTTCTATCACTATAAATTATAACTTGATATTCAAGTTTCTATTTTATGTATAGGTTTTCACTTTCCAGATATTTTCTCTTATGTGGAAACCTAGTTACGAGTTACTTTGGGTAACTTTCATGTTTCCAACTTTCCCTTTTTAAAGGAAGTTTTAGTATTACTTTTTATGATAAAGGAACCTTCATGTATTAAACCATTGACAATGTAGATGAATTTTGAGGGATAATTTCATTTTAAGGGGTGTATAATGTAACTCTATGAATTTTTTGAAATATATTTTTTCTAACTAATTTAATATATTTGTTATTTTTCATTTCATGTAACACTGAATATAGCTTGTGTTATATGAAGCACAAATTTATTCTTGATTTGTACAAAAAACCAGGTCAAGAATGGGATACACTAAAAACTTATATTATCTTTTGGTAAATGTTTTTTTTCAAGTGTTACACACAATGCCGAGTTCCGTCAGTAGCTTGCACTACACGCAAGACCTAGTTTTACCAAACTACAATGTGCTGTTAATAATATTATTAAAATATTATTATACTTTTCCTATTTCCATTGTAATGATAGTTATGAATAATATTAATTAAATTTGAGAATAGGGTTTACATATTTATATAATAATAATTATTTGGTGACAAATTAAATTGAAATGAAAATAAACCCCTTATAAAAATATAGAAAATCTTTGGCTGGGAAACTATATTTATGAAATAAAACACATTTTACCTCAATAAATTAATTAAACAACATTTGATAAATTGTTTTAAGGATATATATATTATATTATTTCAAATAATTATTATTCAACTTACATGTTTTCTATACAAGAGATAAGAATAAAAAAAAATTATGATAATGATTTATATTTTTTCTAAAAGGTATTTTTACCACCTTTTAATAGAGAACCCATTTTAAATATAATTTTAGACACTTTTATTATTTTTATTTGAAAAAATAAACTTTTTTCGTGAAATAGTAATATCAAAATGTACTTTGGGTGAATTTGTGGTATTTTTCTGAGAGGTTTCATTTTTTGATGAATAGTGAAAAACACTGAACTTAATTCAAAAATTCTTTTCTATATAATTTATTTATATAGTTAAATTATAATATAATATGGTTTTAAATTATAATTATATCAATAATACATAAATTATTCCAATTTTGGTTGTTAGAACTAATTTCACCTTGAAATTGGATATAAAAACATTCAAAACTTTTGAAACTTTTTTACTTTAAAAGCATCTTTCCTGTCACCTATGCAGGTTTAGTTTAAAATTAATTCATAACATTTATGTGATTTGAATTTATAAAAATGGATTATAAAATTGGAATTATCATAATTCCTAATTCCTAATAATGTAAAAATAGTTTTTTTAAAAAAATTTAATGAAAATATTTAAAATTAATTTCAACGATTGAGGTAAACAAAAGTTTACTTTAGTGGTTAAACATAAACATAAGTGGCCAAATAATCTATAAACATGACAAAAATACATTTTAGGTCCATATTTAGACCATATAAAACGTTTTATAAAAAATCACCATTAATTTAGACACATTATGTAAGGTAGACCTCTCAATTGTGTTTACCTTTTTATATTTATAAGAATGCCACTCCTCCTCCACAATAAAAGGGAACTCACCCCCTCACTTCTTCACCCCTCTCAAGATATATTTTTGTCCAAAACCATCCTAAATAATCTCCCTACATTCCTCCTCTCACCCTATAATCATAAATATTTGAATAAATCTAACCAAGGAATCCCTTCGTTGAAAACCAAAAGAAGTTACTCGAAAAAGAGGTAACGTTTTTCAACATGAATTTCTATTTTATTTCTTTCTACACCCACTTAGTTATTATTTATCCATGATTATATAAAAACATAATTAAAATATATATACTGATATGTGGTTATTCTATGGGTTCTATCTAAATCTACACACACTTCCATGAAATGGGTAACGAACATACCATTCATGTGTATATCAAACTACCCCCTCATGAAACGATGTCATTTGTTTTTACATTACAATCTATCATGGTTGGAGATTATGTTGTAAATATAGTTTTATATGATATTTATGATATTTTTTATTTATATATACATTTTTAAATATTATATAATTCATACATCAATTCTTTCCATTTTTTCAGAACACGATAATTTGTTTATGGAGGTGTGGACTTCCGCCTCCTCAATGCGATGTGATTCATTCACAGTCTATATGGAATATATTAAGGATGAGTTTAATAAAATTATATGATCTATGTGAAATAATAAAAGTAATAAAATTTATATATATATATATGTGTGTAATTTATATTCTATCATTCAATACTATAAGAAAATTGAAACAATGGTCATATGTACGACCTATCGTCTCCATGAATAGTGTATTCCATTTCACATTCATATATTTTATTGATTATTAAAAATAATTTTATATACCAAATATATATGATATATATATTACATTTTTAATTCTTTAAATATGTAAATCATTATCTAATTAAGAGGATCAAGAATAAAAAAGCGAAAATATATATATAAAACAAAGCAGTTATTACCTGAAACTTAACATTAACATGGAATTTTTAATAAAAGTGAAATATAATATCATAAAAAATAATATATGGAATTATATATAATAATATGGTTATTTGGTAAATTTATAATAAACTTATATTTATTATATTGGAGTTGTGAAGATGTACATAGAATGTTAAGACTTGAGGTAAGGGTTTATCTCATCTCACTCTTATTCTTTAGAAAAGGGAATTCCCCAGTGTGGCCTTTTCGAACCATCCACATAGAGAAACCCCCCTCCCCCATGAATAGGTAGCACCCGGAGGTAGCTCCCCAGCCAGGGAAGGAGCCTTTGCCGGCTGAGATGGCAGAGCGTCCCGAGGGTAATGGCCCAATAGTGATGGTCCAACACAGCGATCCATCAGCAATTGGGCCACGCCTCATTTTGCCCGCCCAGATGAGTCTGGGCGACCCGACAAGGTGGGTGGATCCCGGGGGAGAGTCTCACCCTGAAAGTGGACTCCCAGGATTCAAACCCTGAACCACCCATAGAATGACCTTCTTTTGGCAACACACCTTCACCACCACACCACCACCGAAGTGGCATCTCATCTCACTCATATTTTTGTGAGATATATACTATATTAATCACTCATTCTTATTGTGTGGTGTATATATTTACCTATGAAATTTTGTATTATTTATTTACATTATTTAATTATATTAAAGGTTCCAATTGATTTTATTATTTCATGGGGATCACGATTTAAATGTTACTCATGTAGTAAGGGGATTTTAATTATCACTTTTATTTTTGCGAGACTTATGCCTTACTCACCCATTGTTTCTTTGTTTGGTGTATATTATGAAAAATAATGTGTTATATCAATATTATTATTATATTTATTGGTATTTACATATCCATTCAAGGATCTATCTTACATGGGGTTTACAATTCAAAGGTTACAATTTCGGTAACATAGTTTCGTCTCAATTTTCTTTCATTGAGACACATGTTATATTATGAAACTATAGAATTTTATGAGGTTTATATAGTACATTTTACAAATTATATCATCAATATCCATCATTTAATGATATTATAATAATCATTTAATGTTATTACTTCATAAGTATTATGATTCAAATGTTTCAAAGTGGAATTAGACACTTTGAAATGTTTAACAATTATTTTCCTCAAGAATTGTTTAAAATTACTGTAAAAAATTATTTTTCATCTAAGATTAAATAATTTGATTTATTTTAAGATTTATAGGGGTTGTGATCTAAGGATGCCATTTTTATTGTTTCTAGGAATTATTTATTCATTTGATGACATGTTGTTTATAAGTCTTGTTTCTCTTCTACGGGTTATACCATGATAAAATGATTATGAAATCCACTTCTTTACATGAATTATTATTTTGTGAAATAATTATGAAGCGTATATATTTTTTATAGGTTATTATAGGATGAAGTGTTTATTATATCCATCACATTTCATGGGTTATGATATTTTATTTACAAAACCCATCACTATTTATGGGTCCTAATATGATGAATATTTTATTATTTTATGGCACATGGATGTAAGATTTTATTATGTGTTGGGTGGGACCAATATATCCCTCCAATTCATTCGGTAAAGATTTATATCTCATGAGTATTATAGAGATAGAACTAGGAGTGAACTTGGTTCAGTATGATAGTGCCTGAATGGGATGTGAACCTAATTATGTAATACAGGGCTGGATCGAGAATTAAACTCGGTTTAGTATGAAAGGGCTTGAATAAGGAGTGAACTCAGTTCAATATGACAGGGTTAGAATTAGGAGTGAACTTAGTTCAGTATGATATGGCTGGAATGAGGAGTGAAATCATTTCAGTATAATAGGGTTGGAATGAGGAGTGAACTCAATCTAGTAATACAGAGATGGAATAGGAAGTGAACCCAGTTCAGTAATATAGGGATAGAATGGGAAGTGAACTTAGTTCAGTAATAAAGGTTTGGAACAGTGAGTGAAACCAGTTTAGTAAATAACTTTTTCCACTATGATAGTCTTGGAAATAATCCTTGACTACTATGGAAATCATTTTATATGTCTTCCAAAATTGTATGTATTATTCCTATGTTATAATTTCATGGATTATGCTCTAGATTATCTTATGATTCATGTCTAATGAAATTCTAATATTTATTCTATGACTCTTGATTATGATCATTGATGTGCATGGTATGATATTAAAATTATAAGATCATGTTCTAATGCCCTTATGCTCATGATTATGCTTACATATCTCCTTGTTTACCCTTACTGAGAACTTGATCTCAACCCTTTTTATGTTTCCATTCCTCATGTTATGTAGAAAGATTTTTACATAGGAGTACTAATGTGGAATATATTTATGAGATAAGTTTATGATATTTTACAAAACTATAAGAATGGGATCCATAATTCCAAAGAAACTAAAATATTATGGTCCTCAGGCATGTATTTTTATAATGTGTTGAATATTCATCTAAAATGATGTAATATCCATTTATGTTAATCTAGGGTCAATATAATGTACTTTTATAAGACACTAAACTCCATTATAAATTGTTTACACCTTTTAGATAGTACTAAATATCAATATAGCCATTTATATCTCCCAAATGACACTAAAATATAGTGCATATATTAATCCTCCTTGGATTGTTCTATAAATTAGTATATACTTTTAAATATTTAGGGTTACAATAAACTATAACATAACATCATCATTATTTGTTCATAAAAATGGGAACATCCCTATTCTCATAAATTTTTTATTGAGAATGATGATTATTTTTTTATTAATGAGCGTGTGAACATGGACAATTTTACATTATGAATGTGAACATTCATTTATGTTAATCTAGGGTCAATATAATGTACTTTTATAAGACACTAAACTCCATTATAAATTGTTTACACCTTTTAGATAGTACTAAATATCAATATAGCCATTTATATCTCCCAAATGACACTAAAATATAGTGCATATATTAATCCTCCTTGGATTGTGCTATAAATTAGTATATACTTTTAAATATTTAGGGTTACAATAAACTATAACATAACATCATCATTATTTGTTCATAAAAATGGCAACATCCCTATTCTCATAAATTTTTTATTGAGAATGATGATTATTTTTTTATTAATGAGCGTGTGAACATGGACAATTTTACATTATGAATGTGAACATTCATATTAGTGATGAAATAGTGGATTTTTTTTTTATTGTGAGATGGTGAAAAAGTATCTATACACATAAAAATGTTATGTTGAATACATCTTCTCATGTCATGATTTTGAGAATTTATGTGATATAATGGTGGGATGATTTAATTTCACATCATGTGAATTCAAAATAATCACTTTATTCAATCAATTTCACTAATGTAAACATTATGTGTTAATTTTATGTATTTCATAAGATTTTTTCATATTATATCATAAATCTAATTTATGAATGAATAGACCAATTAATTACACCACACACCGAAGTGAAACCACTGTATTGTTATTTTCTGAAAATCCATTATTTAGTCAATGAAATTTTGAATTTCTTTATCTTTTTTATGTTTTGGAACTAGCTACTAGCTTATTTATCAAAGAGGTGTTTGTGTTTATTTTCAGTGCTTCACAATTTCATTTGAACAAAGTTTTTCATTTTTAGTGATTTCTTCATAATGTAGTTTCTTTTCATTTGACGCCATGTTTCCTTTTACCCCATCCCTCCTCTATGACCATGATCTCTCAATGATGTTTTTTCTTATAATAGTTATCTCATACACCCGCTGGCTTCAGTGGTTGATTACACATACATTTATTCAAACATTTTTAGCTGGATTATATACCTATATGATGATTAGATTAGTGTTTTAGGAAACTCAAGTGACTATTTGATCCACTACTTAATACATAGATGGTTTCTATACAGTAAGTATTTGTGAACTTTTTAAATTTCTTATTGTTTTAATGTTTCATCATTGGTTTTATTTACATTTATATTCTCTATAGATATAAAGTGAAATCAATTTAATTCACCTAATAGATCTTTCTCGTCAATAAAATGAAAAGATTATTGAAATGGTGTAAGGATATTTCCATAAATTTTTGTTTGTATGCATTCATGAATTCATCCTCACATGTTTTATTAATAAGATTCCCCTTATATAATTTCTAACATTTTTATGAAGTTACCTCAATTATGTAATTTAATGATTATGAATCTCTATATTCCTAGTGGATATTTTGGTATAAGAATATTGAATAAGTTATTTTTTGGTTATTGTTTGTTGTTAATACCCTTTCTTTTCAGTGTAGAGATGCCATGGACAAGCAACTTTATTTTTTTGTCATTTTTCAGTTTTTTCTTAGTGAGGAGTTTCATTCACACTTCAGTAATATCTGATAGTAAGTGGAATGTTCTAATATAAATTTCATCCTATGATAATAAATTAGAAAAAATAAACAGTGTTTGTTTTAATTTTTTTTAAAATTCCTAAACTTAAATTCCTGTACAAAATCTCATAAACAAGTGGTAAACATTTTTTCCAATAAATAACATAAAACACTTGTACAATGGATCTTATATTAATTGATAAGTTTTTTGCACACTTTTAAACAATTTTTCTCAAACACAACCTTGGTATAATATCCGTTCTACTATATTTCCCATCAATTTTATTGTTTTCAGGACAGTGTTTTGTCTCCTCCTCCACCTCGATCTCTTCCTAGGCCTCATCCTCTACCTTGGTCTCTGACTCTGCCTTTGGATCCACCATTTCCCAAAAATATTATTGATTGTAGGCTGGTGCTTCTATGAAAATTGATATCATACATTATACACCTCATTGTGGAACATGTACAAAATAATATATAATACTTCTAAAACAAATTTTTTACACAACAGATATATTTTTAAGGTCATAGCCCATATTAGATCATAAACATAGCAGGTATTCACTTAATTTTTTTGTCATAAAACATTTCAAGCCAATGTATTCTTCCCACTATTCTCTAAAAAATTAACTTATTCTTTTAATTATAAAGGCTTTAAGTATTCTTGATAGTCCTACGAAAATATAGACAATAAAAAGATTAAAAAATATTTTTAATGAAATTGTAATTACCTTTAGAAATTACCTATTTGGGGATGATAGTATTTTCATTGTTTATGATATCTCTCATAAATTTACAAACATAATATCCACAATCATTGACATTATCTTCCTTCAAACACTATAAAAATATTGACCAAAATAAGTAAATTGTTTTGAAATCTATTTTTATAGTTAAATATTTCTATATATACTTTAATTTATTTCTATTTGAAGTAATCTATAGGATTTTTTTGTTTAGTCATTGATTTCATGATGTGAAGTAACCTATATTTAGCGATCACCCTATCAAAACTAAATTCTTATCAGAACACATATTGGAAGATATCATTCAAATTTTATTTGTAGGATATTGATTTTAGTGTATTAAAAATTCCCAATACACATCATTTGTGCTTAGTTTGTTGGATATTCATGCATTGGATCAAAAAAATAAATATTCGGGCTATCCCTATTAACATCGATAACCATCCAACGATGCCTAA
The DNA here is from genome assembly GCA_963277665.1 of Viscum album. NCBI lineage: Eukaryota > Viridiplantae > Streptophyta > Magnoliopsida > Santalales > Viscaceae > Viscum > Viscum album. The sequence continues at coordinate 939,884,454 of OY728141.1, forward strand.
AAAATAAAAATAAATAAGTAATTAATAAAATAAAAATATATTATATGTGATTAGATTGTAGAGTTTTACCCCAACATTTAGGCAAAAAATATTCTATCATCTATTATATTTTTCTAAAATGTGACATATATATCATATTTATTCTTATCAATTTCTTCCTCCATCAAAGTAGTATTTTTAATAGAAACAATACATGGATTAATGAATCCAAATCATGATATCCATGGTTTTCACTTTATATAATAGTAATATAAATTCCTATAGAAAATATGAATATTTATTAAATTTAATGAACATATTAGATCACTATTTGGATCTAAGTATTATGAAAATGTACCTTTTGTATGTATTCACAACTGAGGATCCTAACCATTCAAACCTAAAAATCTCATTTTTACTCTCGAGACCAACTGAATATGTAAGGAAAGAGACAAATATTTCATCTTCATATAAAATATAAGAAATATTTTTATCTTTAAATGTGGTATCTAAATGATGTTTTAATGATAATAAATGTTAATTTGGAACTGGAAGGGAGAAGGTACACCCGAATTGTCTTTTTGATTTCTTGGTCAACTAACTTTATTTTATTAAATCAACCTTTCATTTCTCTATCGCTTTATTTTTATATAATACCATACCTAATTTCATACATTACTTCATCAACTATTATGGTATTTTCATAACAAAAAATTTGTTAAATACATACCTCATGTATCTTTATAAGATTAGACGTCCATGATGTAAAAGTTCCAATAGAATCGTTGATTGTTGTAATATCTAGATCATCATTTGGAATACAAAACTCAAAGATCTGATCCTAAGTAGCTTCATTCCCCACTCTCATGTGATATTTTGGGTTTTATTTATTGTGTATCTGGTCTCTTGGGATATTATACACCAAAACCCTCACAACAAGGTGGTGTATGAATGCTGATAGATAGAAATCACATACAACGTTACCGTATATAATGTTATTAATATAAATTCATAAGAAGTTGTTTGATTCACATTTAGGAGAAATATTGTTGACAAAATTTATTTCTTCAGGTAAGGTATGCGGTTGATGTAAATGGCTAGCCTCATAGCTAGGGAAATCATTTGGTTATCTATGAATGGATCTATACTCCACCATCAGTTTTCTTTGATCCATTATCATATATTAGTATGTTATAATATATCAAAATTTAATATCATTCAAAGCATCTACTTGTGTCTGCAATCCTTTTATTATATTATATTCATCTACTTGTGGTTTATTATTCTTGAATTTTTTTTGAGGATACACTCCAAAACCAATTCCTCTACACCACCATATTGTTCTGACCGCTTCTAATCCACTGAAAGTAGTTTTTCATCTAATATGGTATCTTCCGATAATTTTGTCTAAACCGTATATAAAACATATGAATATGAATATTTAATTTTATTTAATAATACTATAAATCATAATGAATTACTATTATGTCATAATTACACATTTTCCCATACTATTTTCTGTCTTTTCATCAACTAGTTTATCCCCCTTATTTATGCGAGCCTCCCTTCACATTACATGATGTGGGATAGAAGTGGATTCAGATTTTAATTCCGCATTCCACATATGAAAAAGAAACATAGGTTGTTTCATATCACATAAAAAAATTTATTAATTATTTAAAATTATCACCAATATCATCTCAAGTGAATAATACCCCATCCTTTCTTTGTGATAGGGGTACATTGGTTTTGATGCATGTTCTTTATTTTCAGTACACTTTTTCAATTTCATAAATTAAATTTTTTAAATCCAATTGCATAAAATAAATAATTTCAAATAATATGTTCTCAACTACAATACACCTGATATGATTTCTCATCATAAAAACTAATGAAATCATTTCACGTTTTTTACTTTATAATGTGTGATTAACAAAGTGTTGGGTGGGGATTACATTCCTCTTAAAATCCCTAAGACAAAACTTGGTAAGAAGAGTCTAGAAGCCTCTATGGGATTTTCTATCAGCCATTAAGACATATTTATTATGGAAATATTCTAAAATAAACTAAATCTATAAGGAATAGTGAAACGTAAATTATAATTTTATTATATAATTTTCCTCCAAAATAAAGAAATTATATCGTAACATTAAATCTATATCTTCCCAAATGGGTTCCTTCATTATAGGATAGACATGGAGCCATGAATATATATCAACTGGCACATTCATCCTCTTTATAACCCCAACATATCCCATGAACGTCATCTTTTTGGGTTCAATAGGTTAGTTGTGTTGATATTAGCCAACCTAAAATTGTATACCCTTACTTCTTACCTTAATAATTTAATTCAACATTGGGATGTTGCATTGTTCTTGTTTTTTTCTTCAACATGGTATTGATACCCTAATAATTACACAGATTCAGCATCCATAGTCTATTCATCCCCAAAATTGGTAGAATCTTCATGTGAAGAATACATTTTTGGCATGAGTAGTCAAACATTTAACTTAGATTATGTTAACGTAGAAGAGAATAGATAATATTTTGAAAAAAATAATATTATATTAAAAAACACTTTAACCTTCTCATTAGAATCTCTTCCTTTTTTAAAGGTTTAAAGGATTTAGATCCTCTATTGAGAATCCAAATCTTCTATTTATGTTCCCCTTTAATATACAACACATTGTCAATATTGGGACCGACATGAATTGACAATGATCTCCCAATAAGAGGGCCACCCTCGATTGAATTTTCATCTTGCCCTATAGTTAATTTATTGACCAGTAGGAAAATTAACCAATTATTTTTTTCAAGATCTGATACATAAAATTCTTGTAATTCTTTTGATCCCATCATGAATAGTTCATCCTTTTCTCCTTACACACTAAAATTCACCTTCATGAAGCCCATTTCACCAAATTTCACTACACTCCATTTGTCAACCCATTTTCAATAGGAAATTGGCGCTTAAAATGTTGTATAATCCAAATTGTATATCATTTTGATAATGATGAAATGTGAAATATTCACATAAATTTGATCTCTATACTTAGAACCATATATGTTCATCACTTCCACCACAAGAACAACTACACTGTTTTCATCATATTTTAGTCATCATTTTCTTTTGTGTATAACTTAGTACCTTTGATTACAAAACTAGTGTGAGATATAAAATTTGTATTTAGTCCCCTTTCTATAAATTGAAGTCATTCATAAATTGAATTCATAATTTCATATAACTCTTTCTAAATTTGATATCAGAACTATCCTATAAATTGATGATTATTTACATTTTATATCCATCCTTCATCACTTGATGGATACAAATCTCTAAGAATTTTTTGTGGGTTTCAATGTATGGATCAACATCTTCACTATTATGTAAAATTTAATTGTGTGCTTGATCCCATGTTGTGATGAAAATTATAAAAACATATATTTTAGAAACCTCTTCACCCATGATAATTTTCATATGATTAGACTTTGGGAGACCAATGCTGTCAACTACCAAGAAATAATTGGTACAAAATTATATAACTACTTTAATAATATATCATTACATAATACAACCATTTATAAGACTTAAATTATTGACATACCCTTTTAAAATATTCATATACCATTCAATGGGTTATATCCATCTCTAAATGATAGGACCACATTATTGAACCTCTTTAACCATGTGAACTATCAAGTAGACCATTATATAAAGGAATAATGGTGTGAAAAACATCTCTAATTCATATAATATGATTGAAACCTATTTATTTATGATTAAAAACTTGGTCGGGTCTAAAATATTACTGCATATGGCTTTGAAAAAGAAGAATAATCTTGTTAAGGTATATCATGCATTTTTGGAAAAAATGTAACAAAAATAAATTGGCATTAAATCACGCATCAAAACATGACAATAATGTGATTTTAAACTTGTAACTTAATAATAGACATTGAAATTAAATTATTGATATTTGATGAATACCCCTATGAAACTTTTACACCATTAAAGAAAATAATAAATTGTAATTTTTCCTATATGAAAAGAGTGTAAGCTACTGAAAGAAGAAAATTATGCACATTACCTTTCATTGGTGCTGACTATTCCCTTATCCCCACATCAATCACGTCCAACCTAGCCTAGATTCCATGATTCATTTTCTAGGAACATTTAGTGACATGCCAATAACACCACCAAATACATTTTTTACATGCATGACATCAAGAAAATGTCTTAGGTACAAACAATTCCAATATGAAAATGAAAATAAATTTTTTCTCTTCTTCTAACCTGATTTCATAATGTTTTTCAAAAATCATTTACCGAAAATAATGTGAATATATTTTACATTATTGAATAGTTGATCACCTATTAGTGGAGATGGTGTCGTACCTTGTTCATTATATACATTGAATACTAATATACAAGATCAATATTTATATCTCTGAGGTGAAAATTTCTGATGTTTTAAATACAAAGACTAAATATTTCAATTGAACGTAATGTATTCATTTTTCAGAAATGGGACACCCCAACATTTATTTAATGCTATAGCCTAAACAATTTTCATAAGAAGGGATGTCATTTTTCATCCCATACAACATGGACCTAAATGTGAATTCTTTACTTTTATGAGAATCATACATTGGAACACGTGTATCCCACATAAATTTCATATCTTTGGTCAGTGGATACAAATAGACATCAATATAATTATGATGATTCATTAGTCTAGACATAAGTAGAGACAACATAATATATTTTCGCTTCATGTATAACCATGGGAGAAATTTTTAATTTACCAACCTGACGGTCCATGCAGTATGATTACTACTCTATAAACTAAAATGATTTATTCCATCTATTGATAAGGAAAGATAAATGTTTCTCATCTCATTTTGAAATTCAGGATACTCATAATAAATTTTCTTTCAATGAAGAGAATCTGTTGGATGATGTAGGTTCATATATTTTATTCTTGTATATATATATTACATACCAATTTTTTCATGGTTTATAGACATCCATATATTCTTCTAAATCATGGAATCATTTGAAATTACCATACAAATTTCTAAGGAATTGATTCATTTTCCATGTTTCGATCTGCACCACAGCTAGGGAATTTTATTTTTGATTCATGGTCCTTGAAAAATAATATTCCATCATTTGAAAAAACTATTATTTTTTAAAGATCATTCCCATTGAATGTATTATTTTTTAGCATCATTTGTTCTACAAGGAAGTTCATTTTTGACAGGTAGAATACCATTAAGGAGACCAAGTAGTTCTATAAAGCTAGTGTCACTCAGTCCACTACCATCCTTCAAATTATATAAATTCAATAAAGATGTAAATGTTGAGTATTTAGTAAAACTAGTATAAAAATGACTCTTAGAATAACTATTTAAATTCTCATACAACTTTGGACAATCATAAAGGTCATATTAAATTTCTATTGTCATTTCATCCATTAAATTTTCATTATCATTTACACTGCACTCACATCAAATAATCCATAAACCACAATATCATCCCAATCGGTGTGGACGTTCAATTTTCCCCATGTTTAGTCCACAATTTATAATTTTGAGATATTCTTGGACAAATGAAATGTTCTTCCAACTCTTCCAGACTAATTTTTCTTAAATAAAAATAATTTAAACTCAGACAAAGTATTTGAGAAGGCCCATATGCATGCTATATTAAATTATTGATGAACTCTTTAATTCCATCATCATACTCTTTTTTCAAACAATTAGCATGAATCCAATTTATATTAATATCCATCTTATTAGGTTCATAAAATATTTATTGATTACAATAAATAAATAACCACAAATAAGATATTCATTATCAATGGTAAAAGTTATACATAATTATAATAAGGGTAACCCAACATTTTATTGTTTCATATAATTTAATATTCTTTGAATAAAATGGGTAATGGAATTTATGAAAATAATTACTCCACTATGGTAGGTATTATCCTTTGAATTCATCCAAAATGATCAATGGTAATGGGTACGAGATGACTATTGCTCATAGTAGTTCAAGAAACATATGTTCATGTCCAGAATAGATGGGGGATGAATCTAAAGATAAAAAATGAAATAATAACAATTCGGAAGATAATGATTACGAGGATGAATATTTTCTCCTTAAATGTTTTAAATAACCACATCTTAATTTAAAATTTCAAATCACTTCTCAAAACCACTTTCAAAATTCAAAAGGCTGATTTTGAATTTTAAAAACATGGCTTGAAAAATATTTTTTAAAAATTAAACCAGAAAAGTGACCATTTTTTTCCCAAAACATAATGGGATACATACCCCATTTAATATAGAAATTGTTAGCATCAAGTGAAAAAATTTACAATCATATTCAAAAACTATTATTGATGAATTATTAGTTTAAAAATATTTCTATGGAATGATGTATGCTTCAAAGGGTCTAAAACATTACAATTTTACTTTGAAATCAATTCATGTGTTTCAAAACACCAAATTAATTTTATGTCGTTTTAAGGAAAAACATTGTTTTTTCATTTTAAAACTCACTTTAACATTAAAATCCAATTTTCCTTTTTCAAAAATGATATTTAAAATAGGCATGACCATAAAAATGTAAAGTAGGACACCACCCTATCTAAAGAAAATCATGATTATTAAACCCTTCATAAATATTTCCTAAGATAACATGAATATTGTTTTTCAAAAGGCATTATTAAATAAAAAAATTAAATCCTAGAATTATTTCCTTGGACTACCTGCCTAAATAACAAGGTTCCCATGGTCTTATTGAAAAATTCCATCTTGGGAATATTCATTTATCAAAAAACAAGTTTCATCAAATGTCATATAGGAATCCACGAATACTAGATTTCACATGCTATATAATTTTATTCAAGAATCAATAACAAGATGGTTTTAAAAATATTTAACACATTGAAAAATATTTTCCAAATGATCATGAAGTGTTATATGGAGTTTGTGTATGATATCAGGATTAGGTTGGATTTGAATTTATTTGAGTGTGAGTCAAATTGGAGGTTTTCTAGTACCCTGGGTTAGAGAATGATAAATAATTTTTTTTGTTTAGAAAATAACCAACCATTAAGTTACACAAAGTTTCATGTTTGTACATTGTTGTGGCTATTTAGAAGATTGTGGAATGATTTTGATTGTTTAGGAATTGTGACAGAGCGATGAGAATTCGAGTTGGTGGTTGAATTAGGTATTTTTTGTGAAAATTTTACAAGATGAGGACCAAATAATGTGTTTTTCATGAGGTTGGTGGGTTGAGATAGAAACCACATCACATGTGTTATTCATATTATATATTTATGATTTTTTTATTATGTAAATTCTTTTACACATGTTTACTTATTTTAGAATTATTTATTTTAAAAAATTTAATTTTGGACTTGTGTTCTTTAATTATTTACATTCATTCAATTATATAATTTCACTCCTATAAATTATATAAGAAAAACATAATTTTAAGATCTATAAAGTAATGGTGTTATAATATTTTTGGGATATGTTAACTCACTTTATTTTGATAATGTAGCATGAATATTTACATTTCTTAGAACTTTGTTCAAGAAAAGAAATTACTATTTGGTACACATTTATGTTCTTATATCTTGAGTAGTGAACCAGATTTTAGTTTTAAATCGTGATTTTAAATGGATTGAATTATTTTAGTTAAATATTATATTTTATACCTTGAAATCATAACCTTATATGGGTGAAAATCTTGTTACAAAACCATCATTGTTGTAAAATAAGGATTCCAGTTATCAATTACCAAGAAAGTTAGTTTGAAATATATATAGGGAATATTTTTGTATTCATTTAAGAGAATCCAACCATGAGATTTTATTAACATCAATGCTTAAAAATGAATGATATTTCAAACATGCATCTAAAAAACTTTATCAAACTATTTATTTTTTCCATTTAAATGAAAATAATCACTTGAAGATCATTTTTCTTAGCCCCGTCCTTATTTATTTAAAACATAGATTTATAAACCCCTTTTGTATTTTTTTAATGAAATTGAACTATGAAGGAAAACCCAATGTAACGAAATTTAATTAAATTAAAATAAATAAATAAAACAAATCCAAATAAGAAACTAATGTGTATAAGATGTAAGTGATGAAATTAAATAAGTGTGATGATGAAAATCTTCCATAAATGTGAAAGTGGGTACTAGAAAATATATATAATATCACTATTATAAGCTACAAAACATGGGGAGGAGATCCGACCTATAATTTTTTAATGTAACTGACTCTCTTATAGAATACTTTTCATCTATTTGGCTAAAAAAGTAATGCAACCCAGACATATTGAGGAAACCAAAAACAACCAATAGCTAATACCTAAATTAATCTAGAGTAGCACCCATATGTTTTCCATCCTATTTATGATATACCATGTAAAAACTAGAAAACAATCCACATATAAATCATCTATTCCTTTAACAAGAACAATCCATAATTAAGAACACAATTGAAACCATGTCTCGTTTATGAAACCCATTTGAAAGCTTACTAGAATAGAAATCATTTTTCTTGAGTTGATTTTAAAAATAATTTGGTACACTCAAAACTATTTTTAAATGAAAATCATTTAAAACCTATATTTTAAACCTATATAATAAAATCAAATTTAATCAACATTTTTAAATTTGAAAACATCTCTTAAAATATTATAAAAATATTTAATTACACACATACATATAAAAACACCTCTCAATACAAATATTTCCATATTTTCATGTTAATATGTGTAGGTGTCTAATATATACACACACACACAAAATACATATGTTTATAATCATAAAAAATGAAAATAGGAATCCAAAACATTATACATAAATAAATAACATAAGAAAAAAATATAATAAAACTTCCCAATAAAATCCCAATTAATCAATGTCATGAACTCAAGCATTATCTACATATATTTCAAAAAAACACCAAATTAATTTAAAACACTAGATTAATTTATGAAAACCATCGTAAATATTTGATTGGGAAAAATATAATTTATCATATGAATTAAGATAAAAAACAGGTCCAAATCCATGAGAACCCAAATGGAAATAAATTATAATCCCTTAAAAACCTTGATCAAAAAGAATATTTAAATCCAATTAATCCCAAATAAAAACTATAATTGTAGAGAAACAAATTTCAAACAAAAATTAACATGAAAAAAATTAGGGAACAAATAAAGAAGAAATACACCTACCTAAGGATATCATAGATGATATAGACCCTTTAAGAATAGCGAGTGAAAGGCTTCAAGAAGAAGGAAATGAAGTGAGGGAAAATATATAGTCAAGATAACCTTTTGTAGAACCCAAATAAACATTCAATAAGAGAGTAGTAATAGAAAATAATATAAATTGGATTCTAGCATTAATTATTCCAAGTAAAAGTAGAGATAATTTGAATGCTTGGATTTATTCAATCCTTGGATTATTTAAATCCATGATTCATTCAATATTTTCATTTGAGCCTTATATTTGTTCGACACATGATTTTACCCTTAATTTGACATTGAATTAAAGGAGATGAGCACTGTTAGTATGGGAGTTTTGCACAAGCTTGAGATATCATGAATGATTCAGTTGTGGTTAGGGTTATTTAAATAGACCAGGGAGACTTTTATCATCACTTCCAAAAAATAACTAATAAAGATACATTTTACCAGTTCTAAATTAATAAGTGTTGATGAAATATATCTTTATCATAACTTTTTTAGAATTGATAAAAGGAATATTTATATGTGTTAAAACTATAGTGCTGATAAATGCAATGACCTGACCCTAGAAGCCTTAAGCTAGTATCTACTACTATTACATTGGCATGATTAAAAGGAATAAAATCTTTAGGTACCAAAGAGTTTAGTATCCTAGGTAAAGTAGATAAATACATGAGTCTTATATTACAACTAAAGACATGAATTACAATATAAATTTTTTTATTCAAGGATAAATTTATTACCTCTAAGCATATCCTTTTATATATTTCTTAATACAATTCCATGAATCCTAAAGAATGGAAATAAAATATGGGTGAGATCAAATGATAATTAAGGGTTATGTATAGTGAAAGAAATAATGAATCAATTAGAATAGTCAATATTTCAAGGTAATAACTAATGACACATTCCATGAAATCAAAACAATTGAGAAGATAGTGTGTAAAAATTTGGCAAGGTAAATAACTAAAAACACATCCATTTAACTATTTGGATAAGGAAAAATCAATATAGAAATATATGAAACTAAAAACACATTCCAGTCAATCAATAAACTAAGAATTAAATTGAATCCATAGATAATGTCAAAGAAATATCCCCATGGATATTATTAAAAAACGAATTCTCAAATAAAGAAATGATTAATTATTAGACACCATGTTTCCCAGGAACATGATACCTTTACCATCATCATATATTCTCAAGACAGTTTAAATCTATGGTCATAAACCCATCTATTCTACTTGGAAATAAACTCAAAGGGTTTTTTACAAACTGATTTCATCTCATGAGATTACCTATACATCGTGGGGATTACATTAAATATTATCTAACCTCTAGGGATTTCATGTACAGGTCCCCAACCCATATAGTTCATGTCTAAATGATTCATCATATATCAAATAATCAATTTAAATAAACAAAGTTCCTTATAAAATATCCTTATTGAGTAAAGTATATTGATTTATCAATATTTCCCAAGTAAATCAAATAACATTCAAAGTAAACATCATATGTAAAAATTGGTATACAGGTTAGGCAATGAACTTATCCATGATAAATTATATAGATAATTAAGTGAAATTTAATGTTCAATGAGTATAGAAAATTGAATATATCAAGGGGACTAAAAAACTGAATCAATGAATTGAATATAAATAATATCCTTGGCCAAATAAATCATATTCCATCCATAGAATGAACATGTATGGTATCAATATGAAATAGACCCATTTGATAAAGAATAAGGGTTTTTTTATCATCGATAAAATAGAAGAATAACATTAAAAACATTCTTGAGGAAAATATCCTTTTGTTTTGAAAAAAAATTCCTTGAAAATCACTTTAAAAACATAATTTTTTTAAAAAGAATGAAAACTATTTAAATAAATCATTTTGAAATGGTTAAAAATATTTTTTAAAACATTTTAATAAAATATGGTTTTGGGATAAAATATATCTCTGGCCCGATGGAGTTGGGTTTTCATAAAAAAAATCTTAAACATTTGATGTAAAAAAGATTGAAAAAATGGTATTATTACCTAAAAAGTTCATTAATATCCACATGAGATTGAAATTAAATTTTTTATTAAGAAATGACCAAATACATTCCTCTAATGTAAATTCTAGTGTAAATAATCCCGAGTAAAATTAGATTGTGAGGTAAACCCATTAAAAGACCATAACGTTGATGTGAGAATAAATAAATAAATAGATTATGTGTGTCAAATGTAAATACACATAAAAAGTTCAAATAAAAAAAATTACTAGACACATAATCTTAGAATATTAATGGAAATAAGTATGTAATTTAACCCAATGAAAAGGAATCGAGTTATGAAATTATTTTCCACTTGGTAACTTTTAATTCAAATCCCCTTAGATAAAAAAATTTAAATTGAAACTGAAAATAAATTTAATAATGAATAAATCATTATATTATATTTTAATGTTTAATTATGTAAACCATATATAAGAAATTAGGTTCACAATAATAAATCATGTCTTAAAGAACGGAAATTGAGACGAAGTCCCTTACTACATGGTAACTTTTTTATTATAAACCCAAAAAATAATAGTCCCAAATGAAACATTTAAATACCAAGAATATAAAATAATTCATGGTATAATATACCATAATGGTTTGTATATACACCATAGAAAAGGAGTACGTGGTGAATATGAACTTTATATTACATATGTAAAAAGTGAGATGAAAATCCATTACATTATGTTTCATTTCTGATGAATATCATTAAACTTAATTAATAATGGTATAAAAATTTAATTAAATAATAAAAAATCTCTAATAAGATTTATAATATCATATATTATATTCTTATGACATCTTATTAAATATTTTTAACAATCATTCATTATTTTAACTGTTTCACCTTTTAATTGCCTAGTTTTGCGAGTGTGTTTTGACTTGTTAATTTTTGTTAATTTTATGTAAATCACGATGTAAAAATTTACATGATTTAAGCCCTTATATAATTATAATATATATTCATTATTTATATATTTATAATAATGCATAAAATTTTGATATGGGAAAGGAAATGCACCGTTCAAGGAAATGATTGGTCGTACATACGCATGGACGATACTTTATTTTCCATAACATATTAAAAGAATGAAAATTAAATTATATATATGTATATTAAAATTAAAATATCATATATATGTCATATATTTTACCTATTTTTATTAAAACCATCATTTATACATTCCATGTATAGTGTGAACGAATCACATCACTTTGAGGAGGCGGTAGTCCACACATCCACAAACAATTTCATCACATTTACAAAAAATTGAAAGCATGAAGTTATGTGTTATATAAAAATTGATAAGTATTAATACAATATAAATATCATATATATCATATAAAAATATCATGTCCATCATAATTTCTAAACATGAGAGGTGGTAAGGAAAAATGAACAACATTGTTTCGTGAGGTGGTAGTTCACCGTACACGAGTCGGTAAGTTCATTACACATTAGTCGTAACTATTTGTATGTTTAGAAACACCATTAATATAAAAATATATCAGTATATTTTGGATACTAATTTTATTATTTTATCATGGAATAAGAATATTTTATTGGGTGTATAATAAAAATATAACAAAATAGCATGAGAAAGGATGTTACCTCTTCTTTGGGTAACTCATTTTGGTTTTCACCAACGGGATTATTTGGATGTATTTATTACCAAATTGTGGATTATATGATTAGGTTATAGATATTTGGAGTGTATTTGAGTAGATTTTGTTTGATCCAAATGGATTTTGAGGTGTGAGAAAGTAGGAAGGGTGCATGCCTTTTATAGTGGAGGAGTGACATTCTTGTAAATTTTTGAAAAGGTAATTCCACCCATGTTTTCCCATGTCATGTGGCACAAATAATGGCCCAAATTCGATACAAGTGAGGATAGTGTTTATATATGAACATCCAATTTATTTTGGAAAATTTTATAGGTCATTTTGGGCCTTATATTAATTATTTAGTCCTTTGTTAAGATGATTTTTCTCTTAAACGCTGTAATTAATCCTAATCAATTTTACAAATATTTTTCATAAAAAAAATAATTTGACCATATCAAACATTATAAATTATGTTTAATCAAAATATATAATTCATTTTTAGAAATTAAAATCATATAAGTGTCATAAATTAAATTAAAATTAATCTCGTAGATGGGATGACAATGCGGGGGTTTAAAGTAAAAATGCTCAAAAGTATGAAATGTTTTTATAGACAATATAAATTTGAAATTGATTAAAATTAACAAAAATTGATTAATTGATATAAAATTAATCTAATTAAAATTTAAAAATAATAAAAAATATAATTTATCTTTATTAATATATTAGATGAAAAATAATATTTGAATTAAAAACTAGTATTTTTCACTCTTTATAAAAACAAATGAAACCTCACAGAAAAAGATAAAAAAATCAAACATCAGATCAATTTGATGTTACTACTTAAAAAATGAAGTTTATTTTGACATTTAAAATTTATAAAATTTAAAAAAATTGGATTTAAATTAGGTTCTCAACTAAATGGAGGTAAAACTATCTTCTAAAAAATATATGTTATTATGCGTAAAATTTGGTGTGTTCTTATCTATGCTTACAAAATATTTTGGATTAATGTAAAAAATATTTTATTAAATATAATATATATATATATATATCACTAATATCACTGAATAATTTTGAATAATTTAATTTATTAGGATAGAATAACTTTGTGGTCATACAAATATTTTTCTATAAAAACATTCCATTGTATTAAATTAGTTCTTATATTTATTTATAATTAATTTGTAATTAATTAATTCATTTTATATTTGTGTAAAACATATATTTTCACATATTAGTTAATAATAATCATAACAAATAATTTAACAATTCGTTTATATAATATCATATTAAGTAATATTGTCTTATTAATATATTGTTGTTCGGTAATAATCAGTTTTATGTGTAAAGACAGTCATTAAAGAAAGTCTGTGTTGCGTGTGATGTAAGATATCTCAATATTGAATCTATTGAATGATGTTTGATAGATTTAATTTATCTAAAATAGTAGATATATTATAAAGACTTGGGATATTATATTCCCTTGCACGCTTGGTGTTGCATGTCATACACGCTATTGAATACAAAATTCTTACTTTAGAAATTTGTGGTGTCAGATTCTCAAAACCATAATTAAATTGTATCCTTGAATTTTAAACATGATCTTCATAATATTTTTTTTTGATATTTTATATATTTTAAATCCCACATCATGAGAAGGGTATGTGAAACAACCTATAGAAAAGAGAGAATGGGAAGTACAATGCTCACGTGGACTAACATATAACTAGGTCTCTATATATGAGAACATTAGTGGAAAGTGGAGAAACATAAATAGAGGAAAAGAATGAATATTTAGAGGGACTGATTCAGGTCATAAATCACAAACAAGTAAATTATTGATGGAAAGTCTAGGGCCTCAAACTCATAAATCTATGCTGACTTTAAAAAAATAACCGGTTCAACAAATATTTAGGTATTACGACAAAATTATATTTCTTTATCGTTTTAATAGTTTTGGTTAATTATTATACTTCCTATTTAAATAAGGAAATATACTTACTTTATATATTTCTATAAACACAATTTTCATCCTTTTTTTTGTTTTGATCAATTTTTAATTCATCTGTTACTTCAAGAAATGAATATTCAAAATTTTCTTTGATTCCTAAAGCACTAAAATACATTTTTAATGGATCATAAGGCCCATAAAATTGTGACAAGTCTAACTATTTTTTATAACTATTCTTCAAATCCAATGTGGTTAATATTTTATCCTCTAAACCAAAAAAGCAACACTATTAGTTGATTATTAATATTAAGTTGTGAAATCATTTAACTAAAAACAATTACAAATTTACCAGGACTATCACACCCGACTTTTAAGTTTGTTTTTATTTTAATTTTTCGTGGATTTAGGTTCTCTCATTAAGGCTCAGTTTGACCATGGGTCTAAATTTTTTGACATTTAATAATTTTAGTGGGTTCCGAACCCGTTCGCGGTCACCGCACGATGGGCAGTAGCTGCGTGGTCAGCCCGGGTGCCCTTACAAACATCTAACATTTAGAATAAATAAGGATTTATGTATATATAGTAAGTTGAATGTTTAAATTGTAATAATAATAATGTTATTATTTAATTAATAATATCATTATTAAGGATGTGTTATTTTTTTATTTTTTTTATTTTTTTATTATAATATTTTTTATTATTATTATCTTTATTATTGTTATTTTTTATATTACTTCAGGTTTTATTATTATTATTATTATTATAATTATTTTTTGTTGATTTTGTTTTTGTTTTTGTTGTTATTATAAATTGATACAAAAAAAGAGAAACCCTAACTACCCGGTGGTACCCCCCTTTCCCCCCTTCCCTTCCAATATAGTGGTGTTGCACTCTAACCCCCAGCCCCATAGTTCCCTACTGCCCTTCACCCCTGGATCCCGACCGCCTGCTCTCTCACTGCAGATGATCCTGGTCTCACCCTCCAAGACATCCAGGCTGCCACCCTGCTTAGCCCCCTTCCGTGTCCACCCCGTCCAACCACACCATTTGCGGAGCACCCCCTCTAGGTCCTTGCCTCCACTCACCCTCTGCCCAGTCTCCCTCCACACTCACTGTCCCTGCCTCCCCCCTCCTACTCCAGGCCACATCCCGGCCCTCTGACACCCAGCTACTCACCCAGTCACTCCAGCCAACCAGGACACCTCCCACTACCTTCTCCCCGGCCACCCGACCTAGCCAACCACCCTTCAGCCACACCCCTATAGTTTCCAGCCTTCCGCACCATGTTCAGGTCCTAGCCGGCCAGCCCCCCCCCCCCCTCTTTCCCTCCGCTCTAGCGGGATCCCGACCATCGCCCTCGACTCCCCAGCTCTGAAAACACTCCAACTGAGCCCTTTAGCCTTTCACTTTTTTCTCCAACCAGCAGCACACCAAACCCCCCTTCTCCAGCATATTTATTTAATTTAATTTTACTTCATTTCATCCAAGATGTTTTTATTTGTTTTGGATGAATCCTAATACCGTGATTTGTGTTTATCACATTCTACTCATTGTCTACGACATTCAATTGGTCTGTTGGGTGTTGTTCGCATTTCCACGGATGCGTAGTTGTATATGTGATTGATTTGTGGTGGGTGTTTCCATGTTTTTCATTTCTAATACTTTCCTTTGATGCCTGGAATTTTAAATAAATTTATCAAGTTTATTATAACCTCTATAACACCCTTATATAAATCATTATAGAATTTTGAAATTGATTTGATTTGTTCAATATGGATTTTAGATGAATTTTAGTGTAAATTGAGTAGTTTAATGATATCTAGAAAACTTGTTTAAATTTCCTTGTTTCATTAAGGAGTAATTAGGCCTTCTTCAAATGTATCACCATTATTATGTTGCAATTACAATTTTTATTAATGAACATGGCTTGGTTATTTTGTTAAAACTTTTTTGTAATGGTTAAATGGATTCAATTTTTTTTGTTGGTGTTTCTTTAAAATAATGTGGGGGAAGTGGTGATTTTTGGGGAAAGGCTTTAAAATGTTTTCATGGTGTGCATTGTATTTCAAAAATTATTTTAGGTGTGTATGATTTGATGTTGGTATAGCATGCTAAATGTGTTAAATTTCTCACGAAAGGTGTTATGATCTTAAGGCAATGATTTTGTGGGTTTGAAGTAATGAGTTGTGTTTTTTTAATAATGTGTGTGTGGTTGGATTTGATTGAAAGGGAGTGGTGGCTTTTATAAATTGTTTCAAACCTCATTTTTTAGCCTTAGCATGCCATTGGATGTTGACATATCCATGGGTGAATGAGGTGAACACTTTGATATTCCCACATGTGAAGGTGGTGCTTGGAAATAATGTTTTCATAGAACCATTGTTTCTTTATGGTGTTAGTTTATAAACTAATTCGGTTTTCTTGTGGGTTTTTGAAAGAATGTTTTGGATGAGTTTTATAAAGTGTTACCTCATGCATTTTGAAAAGTTTGGTTTTTAAGGTGTTCCTCAAGGTTAATCTGTTTGGCTTTAAAATGTAAAAGTGGTGTTTATTTAATAGTTTGATGGTGTTTTTTGGGAATGTCGACTCAAATGACCATTTGTAACTTTCAATTCAAAAGGGTTGTTTGTATGGAATTTTATAAACAATTGTACCCTGACAAGTGAGTGTGCCCGGTTGGCAACCTGAAATGTTTTATAAAATATTGGAAGGATTATACAGTATAGTGGCCCAGTTGGCACCTTTTATGATATGATGTATATATATAGGTCACCTATATAGGGGGGATATCCTTTTATGCAATATCATATAGAGTATTCGTGTTTGGGGTAGGAAAGTGAGATGAGATGAGTCACGTGTCTGAGAGATTCATACTTATATAGTATTATTATAAACACCATGGGTTCCTTGGAATCTTTTAGAATATCGAGTGACAATTGCTGACGAACCTTAATTGTATGGGTTGTTATGCCCTAGGTTTGTTATTAGTCTAGGCGGGCATTGGCACTAGATTGGTTAGTTTAGGGCAGACAATTGGTTATATACTTAGGAGCTTCCCTATAGGCCAATAGGTGGTTCTGAAACCGAGTACATCTAGGGGTTTCTATGGATTTTTAGGATCACCCATTGTTACTCATTTATTTACATTGTTTGTTTAATTTCTGTTGTACTATTTTATTCCCATCTTCCCTTGTTTACCTATATTATTTTAGCCCAGCTTTAGTATCGTCTGTTTTGGTTTTTTTTATAAAATGAAAAATGGTTTTATTGAAATGGCATGTAGTGTCTGCTTGATTTCTGAATGGGAAAATCATGTTGATTATTTTAAAATGTGAAATCCCTACTTTTATAAATGTATTTCAAACTTGTTTCATTGTATTTTTTTGAGAAGTGAGATACTTGGATTTTGTGGATTATCTTAGTGACCGGACTGAGCATTTTTAATGCTGAAACATATTTTATCATTTCAGTTGCAGGTTTTCTTTGCTCATGTTTTCTTGGATGAGTTTCTCATTATTTGAGGAAGGTATTCCTTTGGTTGGGAGGTGACCTAGAATGTCATGTGGAGATATATTGAGCTATACCGTTTATTTCTTTTTCTTCTTCTTGAGTTTAGTTTTATTATTTTATTAATTCCTGGTTTTTTATTTATCTTTTTGGCCCAAATCATTCCTAGTCATTATTTTTTGATGCCTGACAGTAGTTGTTAGCCCGTGGGGATCAGAAACACCCTTTGGTCAACGTCGCGGACTAACTCTAATGATCAGTTCAGGGTCGATCCGGGTTGATTCATGAAAAAATTGTATCTATGGGGCCCTTATTATTTGGGGTGTCTGGTAGATAGAGTTTTGGACTATCAGGACTCGAGAGGTAGGTACGTGAAGGACGTCATGAACCCTCATCCATTCTGAACCTCAAGTCACCAGGGGTAGTCCCGGAATTGAGTCCTTGAGTCATTCTGGTTTTTTTAGATTGAGGGATGATAGCAGAGGAAAACCAATGTTACATCGTGATTTCACATGGAGTAGTGACCCATGTGGAGTCTGATTACATGGTTTAATTTCCTTCTAGTTGTTGACTCTTACTTATGATATGGCCCACTACCATGTCACTAGGTTAAGAATGACTACTAGTCCCTCACTTTGGTAATTTAATGAAAGTTGTGTTTCATCTTGGTTTTGGTTGGTGTAAGTGTGTTTTTAAAATGAAGAAGGTTTTTTTAAATGAAAATTATTTCTTTTAAATGGATTTAAATTTGTGAAGTGGGTTTTAAAACTGAATTATCTTGGTCTAAAAATCTGATTCTTCCTTGGAACTGGTTGATAAATGGTTTGGGTTAAACCTTGGGTACTCTTTATAAACGTTTTCACATGTGAGGAGATGCATTGAAAGTATATGTTGGTGTGTGTGGATGCAAGAGAATGAATACATGGGTAATGGTTCATGGGATTACTGGGGTGTGTACTTGGAATTAAAGTCTTGACCTTGTTTTTCTAATCTTATTCTAAAACGGGGAAATGATTTTTGAAATTGAAGTTGGTTTGAAAAGTGGGTTTGGTATTTAGAAAGTGGCCTTGAAAGATGGAGGTTTTGAAATCTAAAATGAAAAGGTAAATTTTGGCTTGTGTTTTTATTTGTGTGGTTTTTGAGATGGATATTTTTGGATGAAGGTTCTTTCAATGATATTTCATTGGATTGATATTGGTTTTGGCTCTATGTTTTATATGTTGTTTAGAAATTCCACCAAGAAACTTCCTTAAGGTTTCTGATAAGTCATGCCCAGTTTTTGGTCCTTCATGGACATTGCCTATCCTTCACAGTGATCAGGTTCTGTTAGAGGTAGTAGAGTGGCTTAGAGATGTCAATCATATCTTCAGGGTATTGGGAACTCCCAAAGTTGTTAGAGTGCGTTCCGTTTTGGGTCTGTTCGATGGTTCAGATCTGGATGAATGGAATTTGTTCACCCCACCATCACTACCAGTTGGGATGATGTGGGATTTCATTAAATCCATCTTCGTCCGATGGTTCATACCTAAATAATTGAATAAAATGAAAGGGGAAGAGATCATGTATATTTAATAAGGCCAATAGACAGTGAAATCATATGTTGACCATTAAAAGGAACTTCTGTCCTTTTCTCTGGAGGTAGTATCATAGGATTTGATGAGGACTTCTCTCTTAATCAGGGGTCTTCATCAAGAGATAAAGGAGAGAGTCCTCCCTTCTAAGGACCATCATTTTGAAAAGTTGGTGGATAAGGTGTTCTTAGATGAGTTGGTCCCTAGAGCGCAGATGGTTGGAAATTTATCATATCTAGTTACTCATGAAGGCTCCCCATCTGGAGAGAAGGGTGTTCTAGAGGGACCGGCTTCTAAAGACTCCCCTATAATGGTTATGTATTCTAGTTCATTTGGCCATTCAGTGGTGTGCCACCAGTGTTGCCGGTTTGGGCACGTGAAGCCGTCATGTCGCATCCCTCCAAGGACGTGTCATCATTACAGTTGTCTAGGTCAGTTGGAGAAGTTTTTTAGGAAGTGTCATAAGAAGAAGGCGTTATAATCAGGGAATTCTAGTGTCTGACTATGAGGTAGGAGATGCTTCAGCCATTTGAGCCCCAACCATAGGTCTTGGGGTGAAGATCGCGCATAGTCAGGAGTTTCCAGGGGTTTGAATCATTGGTTTGGGTTCTATGTTCCATATTAGAATTAGAAAATTTAAAGTATTTACATTCTTGTTTTTATGCTATTAAAGTCTTGAAGTTGTTTTATGTTCACTGTTTTTCCCTGAAGTTATAATGGAATCATTCTGTTATAATCCAAACAATCCTGTTTTTGTGGATGTACTTTTTTGAATTGTGTTTTTTCATAAAAGTGTGTTTGGCCCTTGTTTGGGTTGATCATGGTTTAGCTGCATTCGTTTGGAGATGTAAGTGCCTGTGGAAGAGTCGACGTTTGGGGTTATGCTCGAGTTCACTGCTTGGAGTATGTTCTGCTCAGTGTTTTTTTCTCTAGTGTTGGGGGTTTTTGGTTGGGGTCGAGGGTTCCAAGTTTCAACTGAGGTGTTGTTCACTCATGCTATAGAAGTTAGTTTGATTTAGTTTGGAATTCCAGCATCGGCCCCCTTCGTATGGTGGTATGTTTGTGGACTAAATTTCTTCTCTAGTTGAGTTCTTGTAGTGGGGAGAACCCTCTTGTGTTCTCCCATTCCCTTATGTTGTGTTCATTTTTGGTTTCAATTAGGCATGGATTGTTGTTTTGTATATTGTTTGGTTGGGTGACTTTCTGGGGGCTGAAAGTGTCTATGGTGCAGAGAATTTTCACACCCCGACTTTTATGTCTATTTTTATTTTACCATTTCTTGGCATTAGGTTCTCTCATAGAGGATCAGTTTGAGCGCTGGTCTATTTTTTTGACATTTAATAATATTAGTGGGTTTTGGACCCATGCATGGTCACTGCACGGTGGGTGGTAGCCGTGCGGTCAGCCTGAGTGCCCACGCAAACGTCTAACATTTAGAATAAATAAAGATTTATGTAGACAAAGTGAGTTGAATTTTTAAATGGTAATAATAATAAGTTATTATGTAATTAATAATAATAACATTAATGATGTGTTATTGTTGTTATTAATTTTTTTTATTTTTTTTATTATAACTTTCAGTATTATTATCTTTATTATTGTTATTTTTATTATTATTTATGCTTTTATTGTTATTATTATTATAAAATGAGAGAAAAAAAGAGAAACCTGAACTACCTGGTGGAGCCCCCTTTCGCCCTTCCCTTCCTGTGCAGTGGTGCTGCACCCTGATCCCCAGCCCCTCGGTTCCCCGCTGCCCTTCACCCCTGGCTCCTGACCGCCTGCTCTCCCACATTAGCTGACCCCGGCCTCGCCCAGCCACCCTCCAGGACCTCCAGGATAGCACCCTACATGGACCCCTTCTGCGCCTGCCCTATCCAACCACACTGTCTCTGGCACACCCCCAGGGCAGGTCCCCACCTCCACTCTCCCTCTACCATGTCTCCCTCCTCACTCATCATCCCCACCTCTCCCCTTGTACTCTAGGCAACGTCTCGACCCTCCGACACCCAGATGATTGCCTAGTCACTCCAGTTGACCAGGCCACCTCCTCCGTCCTTCTCCCCGACCACCCGGCATAGCCAGCCACCCTTTGGATTCTCCCCTCTAGTTTCTAGCCTTCCACACCATGTTAAGGTCCCAGTCATGCAGTCCTATCTTGGCCTCTGCTCCAGCAAGCTCTCAACCACCACCCTCGACTCCCTAGCATTAGCCTCACTCCAGCTGACCGCTCCAGCCTCGAAATTTTTCTCTGGACAATAGTGCACCAAACCCACCTACTCTGGTATATTTATTTATTTATTTTTCATCATTTCATCCAAGGTATTTTTATTTATTTGTTCTGAATCCTAATACATCGAGTTATGTTTCACACATTCTGCTTATTGTCTTGGGAGTGTAATTGGTTAGTTATTTGTTTTTGGTCTTTCTGCAGATGTGTCGTTGTATCTATTCTTGATTTGAGGAAGGCACTTCCAAGGTTTTTATTCCCAATTATTTCCTTTTATTCTTGTCATTTTAAATAAATTTATCAAGTTGATTCACCACTATAGCACCCTTGTTTAAATTATTATACAATTTTTAAATTGATTTGATTTTTCTAAATGGATTTTAGATGAGTTTTAGTGTAAATTGATTAGTTTTATGATATCTAGGAAACATGTTTAAATTTCCTTGTCTCTTTATGGAGGAATTAGACCTTCATGAAATGTATCTCCAATATTACATTGTAATTAAATTGATTATTAATGAACATGGATTGGTTATTTTGTAAAAACATTTTTGTAAGGGTTTAATGGATTCAATGTTTTTAGTTGGTGTTACATTAAAATAATGCGGGGAAGTGGTGATTTTAGGGAAAAGGCTTTAAAATGTTATCTTGGTGTGCATTTGATTACAAAATAGGATTTCATGTGTGTTTGGTTTTATGTTTGTATATCATTCTAAATGTGTTAAAATGATTTGGAATGGTTTTCTGATATTAAGGAAATGTTTTTTTGTTTTGAAGTAATGAGTTGTGTTTTCTTAGTAATGTGTGTGTGGTTGGATTTGATTGAAAAAAAGTGGTGACTTTTATAAATGGTTTCATATCTCATTTTTTTGAGCCTTGGCATGCCATTGGATGTTGACACCTCCACGGGTACACGAGGTGCACACATGGATGTGCCCTCAAGTGAAGGTGGTGCCCAGAAATAATGTTTTCATAAAACTTTTTTTATGGGTTTATTTTCCAAAAAAAGTTGGTTTTATTGTGGGATTTTGAAAAAAAAATTGTAGATGAGTTTTATAAATTGTTACCTCATGCATTTTGAAAAGTTTTGTTTTTAAGGTGTTCCTCATGGTTGGTCTATTTGGCTTGAAAATGGAAAAGTGGTGTTTGTTTAATAGTTTGATGTTTTTTTGGACATATCGACTCAAAGGACCATTTGGGAATTTCAATTTGAAAGGGTTGTTTGTATGGGCTTTTAGAAAATATTGTACCTTGACAAGTGAGTGTTCCCGGATGGCAACCCGAAATGTTTTATGAAATATTTGAATGATTATATGGTATAGAGGCCTAGTTGGAACCATTGATGATACAATATATATATTTATATATATATATGGGGAACCTGTATAGGGGGAATATCCTTTTATGGGTTATCATATAGAGTTTTTGTGTTTGGGGTAGGAAAGTGTGGTGAGATGAGTCACGCGTGTGAGGGCCTCCTACTTACAGAATATTTTTATAACCACCATGGGTTCCTGGGAATATTTTAGATGATCGAGTGACATTTTCTGAGCAACCCCAATTAGACCGGTTGGTATCCCATGGATTTATTATTAGGCCAAGTGGGATTTTCCATAGGATTGGTCAGTTTAGGGAGGCTAGTTGGTTATAGACATAGGAGCTTCCCCATACACCGACAGGTGGTTCTGAAACCGAGTAAATCTAAGGGTATTATAGGGATGTTTAGGATCACCCATGGTTACTCATTTATTTAAATTATTTGTTTAATTTATGTCATAATAGTTTATTTCATCTTTCCTTATTTACCTGTATTATTTTATCCTAGATTTGGTATCTTTTGTTTCAGGTTTTGTTTATAAAATGATAAATGGTTTTATTGTAATAGAATTTTGCATCATCTGGATTTCTGAATGAGAAAATAATGTTTCTTATTTTAAAATTTGAAAACCCTACTTTTATAAATATATTTCATTCTTATGTAATTGGATTGTTTTGAGGAGTGAGATTCTTGAATTCTGTAGCGTGTCTTGATGACCCTAATAATAATTTTTAATGCTCACTCCTTTTTTATCATTTTTGTTGTAGGATTACTTTACTCAGGTATTCTTGGATGAGTTGATCATTATTGGAGCAAGGTTAGCCTTTGGTTGGGAGGTGACTTAGAAGGTCACGTGGAGGCATGTCGAGTTGTCCCATTTATTTATTTTTCCCATGCTTGAGTTCAGTTTTATTATTCGGTTTATTCTTGGTAATTTATTTATCTTTTTGAGCCAAAGCATTCCCAGTGATTAGGTTTTGATGCTCGACACTAGTTGCAAGACCGTGGGGATCAGGAACTCCCTTCGTACCATGTCTCGGACAGGCTTGGGTGATTGGTTCAGATTCGACCCGGGTTGGTTCGTGACAAGGACTTTACATAGGCTAGTATTAGGTTCAAAACACTTATCGTCAGTCTATTATGAGTTCAATAATATCTAAAATGAATATGATGGAGATCCTTTAAAAAAATTTAATCGCTAAATAGAATTTTAACTATGGTTTTCAATAAAACCTCATTATATAAATACTTCATCCATTTATTTATACATATTTTCTTCATTAGTCTAAGGTTTATCCTATGTCATTCATTTTCATTATATATTCAAATCCCTTTTAATGATTTGTAATGAAAATGTGAATTATCCTGAGAATATCCCTTGTGAATGTCAAACTAGGTTCTTAGTATGGCTTGTTGTCGTGTGCCATGTTACACTCGAGTCTAGAACAACACACCTTTTTGGAGTTGTTACCCCGATATACATATGTTCATGAACCACGTCCACTTATATTACCCAGAAAGGGATTTATTTCTAGTAAAATCACATAATATCTATCTAACCAAAACTTTTGGATGTTTTTATTTACTGATACTCAAATTATACCTTAGGGTTATATTCTCTAATTAATGTTTTCCTAAATCTAGTTCCCAAGGTTTCTACTAAACTTCCTTTGATACCAAATATAGATACCCAAACCTAAAATCACAGAGCTGGTGTCTACTACGATTACATTGAAATGATTAAAAGAAATCAAATACAGAAGGATCGAAGAGTTTAGTAGTCTTGGTAAACCAGATATATACATGAGGCTTATATTATAATTGAATACAATAATAACAACATAATTTTTTTCATTGGAGGATAACATTATCCCCACTTAGAATATCCTTTCATAACTTTCTTAGTACACTTTAGAGAATCCTAGGGAAATGAAATAAATAAAGGTGATATCAAATTATTAATAAGGGTTAAGTATAGTGGAATAAATAATGAATTAATGAGAATATTCAATATGGAAAGGTAATAACTCAAGACACATTCCATAAAATAAATAAACTGAGAAGGAAGTGAGTAAAAAATATGGAAAGGTAAATAACTAAAAACACATTCCATTTAAATACCTGGATATGTCAAAATCAATATGGCAATGTAGGAAACTGATAACACATGTCATTTATTCAACAAAATGAGAATTAAAGTACATATATAGATAATTTAAATGCAATAATATGATGGATAATAATAATAAATGAATTCTAGAAAAAGGAAATGCTTAATTGTACGACATCAAGTTTCCTAAGAACATGATAACATTAATATAAATATCTATTCAAAAGATAACTTAAATATATGGGTATAAAGACATATATTCTTCTTGGAAACAAACTCGAAGGGTTTTTTGACAACAAATTTCATCTCATTAGACTATATATGTGTTGTGGGGATTGCCTTAAGCAATCCCCAACCAGTAGGGCTTACATTAAATTGTCCCCAACATGTAGGGATATTATTAATTAGTCCCCAAACCATATAGTGCATGTCCAAAGCATTCCTCATATATAAAATAATCTATTTAAATAAACAGTGTGACTTATTAAATATTCTTATTGAGTAAAAGATATAGATTGATCAAAATTTCCCCAATAAATCAAATAACTTTAAAATTTAAAAATGTATGCAAAAATTGGTAGATGGATTATGTAGTGAATATATCCACGAAAAATGATATGGATAATTAGGTGAAATTGAATGTCCAATGACCATAAGAAATTGAATATTTCAAGGGGAATAAAAAAATGAAGCAAGGAAGGGAATTTCAATACTATCATTGGAAAAATAAATCATAATCCATCAAGAGAAAGAATATTTATGCTATCAATATTACATACACCAATTGGAGTAATAATATGGGTTTCTTTCAATGATGAAATAGAAGAACTTTAAAAACATCCATGAGGGAAATATTATTTTATTTTGAAAAAAATTTCTTTAGAAACCACTTTAGAAACATAAAAAATTCTTTAAAGAGGGAAAATTACTTTGATAAATCTTTTTGAATAGGTTATAAATATTTTTGAAAACATTTATATAAATCATTGTTTTGAGAAATAATAGATATTTGAACCAATGGAGTTGGGTTTTCATAATGAAAAATTTCTAAAACATTTTACGTACCAAAGAGTGGGAAATGGTACTATTACTCAAAAACATTCATGAATAACCAGAGGAGAGTAAAATTAAAGGTTTTTCAAAATAATTATCAACTAATTTCCTCTAACCTAAATTAATGTGTAAATAATCTTGAATAAAATGAGATTGTGAAGTAAACCCTTGAAAATACCATAACATTGATGTGAGATTAATTCAATGAATAGATTTTGTGTGTAAAATGTAAATCTACAAAAAATAGGTGTTAATAAAACAATATAAAAAAAGTGATCACACACATAATCGTTGAATATTAAGGACAACGAGGTAGTAATAATATCAATAAAAAGGAACCAGGTTATAAAATTATTTATGACTTGGAAAATTTTAATTAAAATATACAAAGATGAAATATTTAAACTTGAAACTAAAAATATCATGAATAATGAATGAATTATTTTATTAAATGTCAATGTGGAAATATTTACACCATATATAATAAATTAGGAACACAATAATATAGTACGTCTCAAAGAATAGAAATTGAGACGAAGATCCTTACTACTTGGTAACTTTTGAATTATAAACCCCAACAATAATAGTCACTAATGAAAAAATTAGATACCATAAAGATAAAATAATTCATGAAATATTATACCAAAACTATCAGGATATACACCACAAAAAAAGAGTAGGTTGTGAATATGAAATTTATTTGACAAATATAAAAAGGTAGATGAAAATCCCTTACTTTCTATTTCCTTTTAGGTCAACATCCATTAACGTCCTGTATAATGGTTTTAAATATGTCACTAACATACACTAGAACCATATTGAAATTTATAATTCCATATATTATTTTCTTATAATATCTTATACCCATTTTTCAATAATCTTTCATTATTTTAACTATTTCAGGTGTTAATTGCCTAGTTTTTCGAGTATTTTTTAACTTATTATTTTTTTATTCTTATGTTGATAATGATATGATAATATCCATGATTTAGACAATGATAAAATTATCATATATATTCAGTAAATATATATTTATAATAATCCATAAAATTTTGAAATATGAAATGAAATGCACCATTTATGGAGACGGTACGCCATATGTACGTATGAATGATAATTTTGTTTCTTTGATATATTAAAAGAATTAAAGGTAAATTAAAAATGAGTATATTATCATTACATTATCACATATATATATCCTATATTTCACATATTTTTATTAAAACCTTCCTTTAAATGTTCCATGTATATTGTGAATGAATCACCTCACTTTAAAGAGGCAGTTGTCCATACTTCCACAAATGATGTTATCATATTTACACAAAATGGAAAGAATGTAGGTATGTGTTATATAAAAAATAAATAAGTATGAAAAAGATAAATATCATATATATCATATAGAAAACTTTTTTCATCATAATTCCCAACCATGAGATGTGGTAAAGGAAAAATGAACAACTTCCTTTCGTGAGGGGGTAGTTCGTCGTACACGAATTGGTAAGTTCATTACCCATTAGATGGAAGTGTGTGTATGTGTAGGTATATAACTAAATATAAAAAATATCAGTATATTAATTCTTATTTGGATATTATGTAATCATAAAATAAGAATATTTTAGGTGGTGGAGAATGAAAATTAAACAAATGATTTTAAAGAAGGATATTACCTCTGATCTAGGTAAGTCCTTTTGTTTTACACCAAAGGGATTCCTAGGATGGGTTTCTGAAAAAAGGGAGGATTATAATATGATGGGATGGATTTTGGGATATTATTTTATTTTAGTTTGGGTGATCCAAATTTTTTGATAGTTTTGAGAAAGTGGGATGGGTGAGTTCCATTTTATAGTGGACGAAGAGTGACATTCATATAAATTTTTGAAAAGGGAATTACACCCACGTTTTCCCATGTAAAGTGGTACCAATAATGTTAAAAATTATAGATAATGGATTATAGGGTCTAAATATAAACATAAAATTTATTTTGTATAAGTTTATAGGTCATTTTGGGACATTAGTTTAAGGTTTAATTCTTTATTAATCTAAATTTTCTATTAATTGCTGTAATAATTTTAAATATTTTCACTAATATTTTTCATCAAAAACTAATTTGACGTTATTATAAATTAGAAATTTTTATTAATAAAAATATGGAGTCCATTTTTAAAAATTCCAATCATATAATTGACATAAATTAATTTAAAATTAGTCCTGCAGACAGGACAATAATGCACATTTCTAAAGTAAAAATGTTCAAAAATTTGAAATATGTTTATATACAGTTTCAATGTCAAAATAATTGAAATAAACTAAATATAATTAATTTAAATAAAATTTATCTAATTAATCTTTAAAAATAATAATAAATATAATTTCACTTTTAAAATAAATTTGATGAAAAAGTTGTTTTGATTTAAAATTCGGTAAATTTCACCATTCATCAAAAAAAAAATCTCATCGAAAAATACCAAAAATCCAACCAAAGATAACATTGAAGTTATGATTTTTAAAATTATGTTTATTTTTACATATGAAATTTATTTATGTTCCAAAAATATGATTTAAAATAGGATCTCAATTAAAAGGTAGTAAATTTTTTTTTAGAAAATTGTAGGCTATTATGCATTAAATTGGGTTTGTTATTATCTTATGCTTATGAAATATATTGGTTGAATTCAGAAAAATATTTTCTTGATTATATCATATATATATATATATATATTAAATTAATATCACTCACTAGTTTTAATTAATTTAATTTATTATTATAAAATAGCTTTGTGGGCCTGAAAATAGTTTTGTATAAAAACATTTATTTAAATTCAATTGCTTCTTATATTCATTTCTAGTTAATTTTTAAGCAATGAAGTAATTTTATATTTTTGTAAAAAATATATATTCATATTTTAGTTAATAATATTCATAAATTATAATTTAATCGATAGATTGTATAATATAATATTAAATAATATTTTTTATTAATATATTATTGTTTGATAAAACTCGGTCTTGCATGTCACACAATTCAACGAAGAAATTCGTCCTTGTGTGCGAGACAAGCTAAATTAGATTTTCTTTCATTGTAAATGATTCAATTGGCTGAATGTATCTAAAATAGAGGATATATTATAATGCCCCATGATATTATATCCCCTAACACACTTGGTGTTACATGTCATACACATAATTAAATACAATGTTCATACTTTAGATTTTCTAGGTGTTACAATAAGGGTTTTATAATTAAAACTATAAATAATTTTTTTAATATATTTTTAAAAGTATATATGAATTTATTATAATTTTATAAATATTTAAATATAAAATTATTTATTTATAATTATGTGAATAATTTTAAAAAAATTCTTATTCTTATTTATAATTATAAATATTTAATTTTATAAATATATCAAATTTATTTTCATTATAAAAATATAAATATATTTATAATTTTTTAATTATAATTTTAAATATATTTATATCATTATATATATTTATATAATTATATATATATATAATAAATATATTTAAATATAATTATAGTAAATGTATTCATTATTTAAATATACTTATTATAATTTTTTAGATATGAATATAATATATTTATATCATTATATATATTTATATAATTATTACAATAGTTAATAAATAAATATAGTTTTATATTCAAATATGTAAATATATTCCTTTTTTAAATATATTTATTATAATTTTACAACTATTTATTTATAATTATATGAATACTTTTTAAACAATAATATTTATATATTTATATAATTTCATATATTTATATATTTATATATATATTTAATAAATAAATATTAATAATAAAATAAATAGAAATAGAAATATAAGTATAAAAATAAAAATAAAAATAAATATAAATATAAATATAAATATAAATATAAATACAAATACAAATATAAATATAAATATAAATATTGTAGCATCTATGGTTTCATTTAAGTAACCCTTTATTTTTTCTTTTAATGTATATAATGATTTGGAGGGTTTCAAGGACTTTTGGAATGTTTTCAAGGCTTTTCTAGAGGTTCATGGTTTGAGCATGAGTATTAAAAACTTTGCAACTCCTACAAAAAACCGTGAAAAGTGGGGAAGTGGGCTCTGGGTAGGTGCATGGTTAGGTGCACAACTTGGCCAAATTGTACAACTACTTTGGAAAAACTATGCATTTGGGGATAAAGGAATTTTCATGGTTAACACATGTTTTTCTAACTGCTCACCCTAGCCATGCACGATAAAAATTAGATCTGAAAATTGTGGATCTAATTTAGTTTTTCTCCTTAATTTTACATTATTCCCCTAGTTTGACCCTAAAAAGAATTTTTATCTTCTCAAATGATGTGGAGACCATTCCCCTTTATCCGAGATCAGTCCATTGGAAAATATTGATGCGTTGGATCCCAGATTCCTTAGTAAGTCTATGTTCTTCAATGTTTTTCCTTAGATTCATCTTCTTCCATCTATTGGAATGATATATCCAATGCATTGGGGATGGATCTAGGTTTTGTGATACCAATAATATTAATATACGGATGTGTTGATGTTTGGGAACAAAATCTAAGGCATATTTTTGGAGTTTCTATCCATTTTGTTGAAGAATTAATGTCGTTATTCATTTCCACCATTGTTTCTATGGAAGGTGGCTTCAATATCAACTCCATTTATTAGAACATGAAGTATTGATTTCAAATTTATTGTTTTTGGTAAATGTTTTTGAAATTTTTTTGAAATTATTCATGGAAACCATATTTAGTGATAGTTTATAGAATTGTTAAAATTGGATGATTTGGTGAAAAGTGAAATTGGTAAAATGATTTTAAAATGGTTTTTTGGTTTTGATGCATGGAAATTAGTTGTAAAAGTGTTTTTAATAAGAGTATGTTTTTATTGAAATGGTTTGGAATAATTTGGTTAGAACGGTTTCTAGCATAAATTTTTATGTGTGAGTTGAATGGGATGAATATTGGTCATGAAGTACCACCATCAATGGGACCAAGTATGGACGTGACATTCCACCATCAATGGTAACACCAAGAATGATGTGTGTGTATGTTTTTGTTAAATTAAATGGGTAAATTGAAATGAATCTATGCGATGGTTGGAATGTTTTTTTGGGTTTCTTTCCTTGGAATTTTTTTTTCGTTTGTAAAATTGTTTTGGTATGAAAAATATTTTTTTAAATGGTTTGGATTTGATATAATCTATTTTAAAGTGTTTTATGTAAATTGTTTTTTATACATTTCCTAACATGTTATATCTTAGTGGTATGGATATGCAAGCCATTTGGGGAAAACCTACTGAATTTTATGTTTACCCCCTACTTTTTCATTTTGGTTCGTTTGCATATATTGTTTATAGAGACAAAGGTAAAAGCAAGATATCTCATTTATTTAGTAATGATTCATGATACATGAGCATGGATTGTGGATTTGGATCTAGGATCAGGTTAAGGGTTGATGTGTTGGTGTCTTTAGAGTAATTGATCATTTTTTATTTTTCTTCTTCATTGTATATTGATACTAGTATTGGTTTCAGTTTGGAACTCTGATATAGTATTTTTTGGTTTATTATACTTTGAGTTATATTACAATTTTTCGATTAATCCAGTAGTGGTTTTTGGATGGGATATCTTAGTTTGGGGGTTTTTATTTTCAAAGGTAAAATCATCCCTCAATTGTTTACGGGGCCCTTATCATTTATTGTCAGACTTTGGTGTCTTGGGGATATCATATAAGGCCATGTAATATCCAACTTCCTTCTCAAGCCAATGAGGATGGATGAGTTTTTACAAATGGTATTAGTCTTGGCTAGTTTGTCTTTCATTTTGTGGCAACTGGTATCAGTTATTCAGTCCTAGAGTTGGAAAATAATCCTGGTATAGTCTTTGAGTTGGATTAGAAGAAAGGATTAGGATCATCTGGACTTGAAATGTAGGAAAAAAATAAATAGAGAAACTATTTATGATAAACATCAAGTTACTAGGTAGTTGGGTACATAAGTGTTTTGAAACACTTATAGAAGTGTTACCATATTGTCATAGGTTTATCCAATGAGAAGAGTATGACATGCATTGATAAAATTGACATCCCACTAAGAGTTCATATTTCATTTTACCTAATTATTTATGACTTGGTGAAAATGTTTTTATTTCTAAAAGGGTTATATTTTTTTCAATTTTGAGATTTTAAAGAGGAAAGAAATGGGTATTTTAAAAATGGTTTTATTTTTAACAGCATGGTGGAATTTTCAAAAATGGGATGAAAGTGAAAAAAATTTAAATTTTGGAAAACCTTTTTGTGATAGTTATGGTGTGGAAAATTTGAAATTTTTAAGCCTTTAGTTGTTAGAGAGTGAAACTTGTGGAGTTTTGTTTTGGTTATAGAAATGGAAGTTAGTAGGAATGGTAGAATCCAACTAGAAGAAGATGCTGATAATATGTTTTCACCTTAGCCACATGTGAACCAAATACCGGTACATAGTATAGTCTAATCATTTTAGGATTTGGATATAGGAAATAGGAGGGATACACCAAGCCATGTGTATCACTCTGTTCTATTCTAAAATTGAAATCCACCCATCTTTCAAGGTGATTAGAAAGTAGAAAAAGTAGACATGTGGATAATTATGATGAAGAGAATATTCTATTTCCCAGGCACAACAATATATTTGAAAGTCAAGTTGGTGACATATACATTATAGGATCTTGCATGCTAGTAGTGGGATTTGGCAGTTCAGGATAAATCAAACCAAGGACTTTCATGGAAGGATTTATAAGTATTATTCAACAAAATATTCTATCCTCACATGTTCAAGTGTTCTATACCAATGGAATATTTTTAATTGAAGAAGGAAAATCTATGAGTGATAGAGTATGTAGATAAATTCATGAATTTAGTTTTCATTACACGATAAGTTACTGCTAGTGCATCCTTGGTGGAACACATTTTTTGATTGGGGTTAAGGAAAGATATTTTCTTGATGAATTTCATGCCTTGAATAACATATTATACAAAGATGTTAAATAAAAAGACGATATAAGAAAGAGAAATTTCAGGAGATATGGTTAGAGGGATTATGTTGATACCTATATGAAATGGTGGGAACTCTAATGCTAGAAATAAGTATAAGAGAGAGAATAATTTCCAACATAATAGGATGACTTAGAATTAGATGACTAGATTAGTGAATCTTCCACTAAAACATTCAAGAAATCCATGATGTTTCTAGTGTGTTTTTTTGAATCATATGAATTGAGATTATACAACATAACCTAAATCACACAACAATTGTAGCCAAATGGGACATCTGCAGCACTATTATCACAGTGATCCAAGGTCGGGTGTTCCAAAAACATATCATGTGTTGCATACGTCATATGCTTTAATTGGATGGGGGAAATAGAATACCTCTCATCAGTAGAATCAATCTAGCCATGGTGATTCTAGGAAAACCATGACTTTTTAGAAAGGGAAATCCAAACATGGTAATGAAGACCAAAGTATAGCAAGTAAGGAATTATAAGCTGTTGAGAAAGTTATTATGGATGATCAATTAGGAACATAACCAATGAGTGGTATGATTATTTTAAATTCTACCCTTATGAATGATTTTTTTATATGTGTTCATCCCATTAGTTTTTTCTTCTTGTACTATTAATAATCTTGGTTTACCTGTTGAGATGATGCCTTATGTTTTTAAACACAAAACTTCTCTTGGTTAGAGAGAATTTTGAGCCTCTATGTGCAAAGCATTTTCTATAACAATTGATGTAGCTGAGTTAACATGTGATTTTTATATGATTGAGATGGGAGTCTATGAAATAATCATGGGTATGTATTTTTCAGTAATGATTAATTATAAAATTTATTTTTATACCCAGAGGGTTAGTTTAACGACTGATAATGGGATTGAGAATCTCTTTAGAGGAGACCAGAATATAAAGACAGTGTAAATGTGCTTGTTGGCACCAGCAGTTGGAACTATATCATACTAGTTGGTAGCTTTGACCATGGAATTAATGGATGATATATATAATATTATTTTTCCCATAATTATTGATCATATTGAAAAAATATTCTCTGAAAATTTCTCGGCGTTTCCACCCATAAGAGAAGTGGAGTTTACAATTGATCTCCTCTCTGGGACCAATACTATTTCCCTTCCTCCTTAATAGATGTAACCAATAAAATAATGGGATTTAAAAGTGTAGATGTAAGAGTTAGAATGTAAAGGGGTCTTTCTACCTAGCACATCTATATGGGAAGCACTGGTCTTTTTTGTGAAAATGGAAGATGCAACTCTTCAATATGTGTATATTGTCATAATAACAACCAAGTTAATATAAATAATTAGTATCAGCTTCCACACATTGATGATCTATTCGATCAATTGAGGGGATCCTAGTGGTTATCTAATATTGAATTGTGATCTGGATATCACCAATTGTGGGTTTGAAAGGAGGATATTCTGAAGATATCTTTTAGAAGTTGATATGACTATTATGATTATGTGGTTATGCCTTTCAGTCTTATGAATTCACCCACAATATTTATGGAGTTGATGAATTATATATTTCAAAGGTATTTGTATTCTTTTTTAGTGGTGTTTCCTATTGACATTTTTTGTGTATTCAATGACAATGGTTGAGCATGAGAAATACTTGGTGATGGCATTGGGTACCACGCATGATCATCATTTTTATGAAAAATTATCAAAGTAATATTTGTGCATACAAGAGTTAGATATCCTTATCCATGTTATATCTGAATGATGTGTTTTTTGGATCTAGAAAATATAGAGGTTGTATTATATTGGCTACCTCCAAAAAATTTCTCTGAGATATGCAGTTTCCTTAGATTGGATAGTTATTAATGATGTTTTTTGTGACTTTTCATGACTAACTTTACCAATTATATCTTTTATGATGAAAAATGATTCATTACAAGAGAGGGAGGACTATCATAAGTATTTCAATGAGTTTAATATTCACATTACATCAGCACTGATCCTGGTTTTTCAAGAATTTGGACAAGGGTATGTGGTGTATTGTGATGCTTCCTGTGATGGTTTGGGGTGTTGTCTCTTATAGGGAGATCATTTTGTTTCTTATGGATCATGGAAGTTGTGGTTTCATGAGAAGAAATACTTAACACATGATTTGAAGTTAGTTTTCGTAGTCTATGCTTTGGAGACATAGTGTCATT
The DNA here is from genome assembly GCA_963277665.1 of Viscum album. Lineage (NCBI taxonomy): Eukaryota > Viridiplantae > Streptophyta > Magnoliopsida > Santalales > Viscaceae > Viscum > Viscum album. The sequence continues at coordinate 939,920,340 of OY728141.1, forward strand.
ACCAATTTGGTGATAAATTTATAGCATTTATAAATCATAAGAGCTTAAAACATAGTTTTTGACAAAGTAATTTGAATCTGAGACAAAGAATGTGCTTGGATTATCTCTAAATTTTTGAATTTGACTTGATTTACAAACTGAGTAATGAAAATTCAGTGTAGAATGAATTAAGATGAAAGTCATATGGTTAGTTGGGAAATGAGGCTTTATAACAGTGAAAGATGATATAAGTGATAGCTGGAATGAACATGGATTGTGAAGACTAAGGTTATGGGGTGGTTTTACATCAATTTTATTTGGTTATATATTTATTTAATATGGTTGAAGAGGCATATACATTTGGTTTTGAATGTGTTTATATGATTTCACAACTCAATGGTGGAGAGAACATTGAGGCATGGAAGCAAGATGGGAGTTTAGTATTGTGGTTTCAAGGTCATATGGTCATACATTTGGATTATCATGAAAAAAGTATTCATGATTACCACCATTTGAGATAGGATATTCATCCTGGTAAATAAAATATGTATAAGGCGTTGAAAAAAAATTATTGTGATGGCATGAAAATAAAAGTTGTTGACATTTCTTTGAGATGACACACCTTTCAGTAGGTTAAAGAAGGGAACTAGGGGCTAGTGGGTATGTTATGGTATTTACATATTCCTATTTGGAAATGGGATTAGATAGCTCAGTATTTTGGGACATGTCTCCCACATTTGGTTTTAAAACATGCTGCTATATGGGTGATAGTAGATCAGCTTAAAAAGTAATCTCATTTCATTCCTATTCGTGAATGACATATGGTGGGGTATTTTTCTAAAATCTATATCTGAGAAGTAGTAAATAGGAATGGTGTACTAGTTTTGATAATATTAGACATAGATCCAAGGTTTACATCATGTTTCTATAAATCCTTAAAACAAGACCTTAGGACTCAATTGACTATGTGTACGATGTATCAACCTCAGATTGATGGGAAATCCAAATGGATGATATACACATTGGAAGACATGATTTACAATTGTGATATGGTTTTTTGGCTCATTCGAGGAGAACATACCAATAGTGGGGTTTTCGTATAACAACAATTATCAGGACTTGATACATATAGCTTTTTTTAAATCGTTATATGGGTGTCCTTGTCAGTCTCTACTTTGTTGGTTGGAAACATGTGAGACTTCATTGGTTAGTCCAATCATTATGCCAGAGACAATGGAGAAGACATAGTTGATTAGAAAGAGGATGAAGACTGCTTAGAATCATTAGAAATCATATGCAAACCATCATCTATGACCACTTTCAATCAAGGTGAGTGTCCATGTGTTCTTGAGAATCTCTCAAAGTCATGGGCATCATAATTTTAGGAACAAGGGAAAGTTATATCCTCGATACATAGGCCCTTTTGAAATACTTGAATAGGTTGATGAGGTGGAATATTGGTTGTCCATTCCACAACGGTATAGTTCTATGCATAATATGTTTCATGTATCTTAGTTGAAAAATTATCATCCATATCCTGACCATTTGATTCGATGGGATCACATTGACCAAGAGAAGGATGCATTTCTGTTTCATATTTCGATATGGATTTTGGATAGTCATAAAATGTGTTTAGTGGAAAAATAATTGTACTAGTATGTTTTTCTTTCTAATACAGTTGGATTCAATATGTAACTTGGGAACATGAGAACGAAATGGTTGAGGAATGGACCGAAATCTTTGGGGGAAATTGTGTCTTTTCTACATTCTGAAGATGGAAAGGACAATAGGATGGTGGGAATAAATTAAACCTAATTTCAAGAAATTAAGCCTTTCATTCTGAATTTTATGTATTTATGGGGTTTGGGTAATGCTTTGGTGTGTTTGAAGTACTTTTGGAATGTTTTTGGGGCATTTCTGGAGGTGCATAGTCTGACAATGGTTAGTAAAAATAGTGAAACACCAACAGGAAAACATGAAATGTGAGGAAGTGGGATCTGGGTAGTTTCATAGTTTGGTACACATCTTTTCCAAACTGTGTGTCCAACTAGGCTAAACTATTCATTTAGAGACAATTTCATTTTCACGATTAGCGCACGGTTGGAATAACCATGCTCCCTAACCATGTACGAAAAAAATTAGATCGAAAAATTGTGGATCTAATTAAAATTTTCCCTATAATATATAATTTTCTCCCTAGTTTGACCCAAACATGAATTTATCTTTTTCAAAAGGATGTGGAGACTATTCCTCTTGATTTTGGGGAGATCTGTTTGAAAATCAGGGGGTATTGAATCCTGGATTCCTTGAAAAATCTATGTTCTTCATTGTTTTTCCTTAGATTCTTCATCTTCACTATATTTTAATGATATTTCCAATCCTTTGGGGATGTATCTATTTGTGTGATTCCAATAATTTTAATATATGGTTGTGTTTCTATTAGGAAAAAATATCTATGTTAGTGTTTTGGAGTTTCTATCCATTTTAATGAAAAATTTGCACCCTTCTTCATTTCTGTCATAGTTTTGGAGGTAGGTGGATTCTCTATCGACTCCTCTTTTTAGAACATAGAGTCTTGATTTAAAATTCATTATTTTTATTGAAATTTATTATAAAATTGTACTCCATTATAAATGGAATCCCTATTTAGTGACAGTTTATTGAATTAAAAAATTTTGTTGTTATGGTGGAATGTGAAATTGGTAACATGAATTTAAAATGATAATTTTAAAATGGTTGTTTGGGTTTGATGAAAGTAAATCAGTTAGAAAATTGTTTTCAATAAGAGAATGGGTTTATTTAAATGGTGCGGCCTAATTTGGTTGGCATGGTTGTTGTATTAAATGGTTAAGAGTGAGTTGAATATGGTAGATAATAGTCGTAAAGTACCACTATCAACGGGACTAAGAATGGATGTGAAGTTCCACCGTCAATGGTAACACCAAATTTGAATGTGTGTGTGTTGTTATGTTAATTGAAATGGGTAATTCCAAATCAATTCATGAAATGTTTTAAATGATTTGTTGGGCTTCTTTCCTTGGAAATGGTTTTGATTCAGAAAAATGTTTTGTTTTGAAAACAATTTTTTTTTAAATGGTTTGTCTTTTATATAATTTTTTTAAAGTGTTTCATATAAATTGTTTAATAAAAATAGTCTAAAATTCTATATCCTCATGGAGTGGGTAGTAATTTCATTTAGGGAAAACCAAATGAGTTTTATACTCACCCCTTTCTCAGGAACTTTGATGCATTTACTGATATTATTTATCGAGACATATTTAAAGGTAAGGTATCTCATTTCTTTAGTGATGATTCATGAAAAATGGGAATGGATTGTGGATTTTGAGCTTGGGGTAGGCTGGGAGTTTTTGTGTTGGTGCCTTTGGAGTCCTTGAGCTTTGTTGGTTTGGTCTTTCTCTTTGTATTTTGATATTGGTCTTTGTTTTCACTTGGTACTCTGATATAGTTTGGTTAGGTTTTTTATACTTTGAGTTCTATTATAGTGTTTTCAAGAATGATATAGTGTTTTCGGATGGGTTATCTTGGTTTAGTGGTTTTTTATATTTGATGGGAGAATCACCCCCAACTATTTATGAGGCCCTTGACATTTATTTCCGGCCATTTGTGTCTTGGGGATGTCACCTATGGCGAAGTAATATCTTATCACCTTCTCAAGCCAATGAGGACGGGTGAGATGTTTAAAATATAAATAATGTAAATATATTCATTATTTAATTAAATTTATTATAAATTTCTAATTATTTAAATATATATAATTATTTTTTTATAATTATATAAATACTTTTTTAATGAATAAATTTTTTATAATTATAAATATATAAATTTATAAATATAGTAAATATACATTTATAATTTTTTTAATTATAAATATTTATTTACAAAAATATTTTTAACATTAATAATGAATATATAATCTTGAATGCATGCATGTTAAAAATGAGTGAAATCGAACAATTAAAAATGAGTAAACATTAATAACATTGAAAAAATGGATATCTTTTATTAATTAAATATAAATTATTAAAAAAATATGGATATATATTAAAATAAAGATGAATAAATATATGAAATATAAAAATATAGTAAATAAATATATATAATCACATAATTAAAAATGAAAAAATTCCAAATAAAATAAAAATATTAAAAAATATTAAAAATGAATTAATACATAACTATAATAATATTAAAAGTAAATAAATAAAATTTAATAAACAAAAAAATTATATTAAATACATCATGTTATAATGTAATTATAAAATGAACTCTGAAATTTGATGAAATTACATAAATATTAGTTATGTGTTTTCTATATAAGATTTCATTAATTACATAAATATTTTATGTGTGTGTTGTATATAAAAATGATTTAATTATGTATATGTATGTGTAATAAATGTAACACTTGTTTGATATATATTAAATTGAAAAATAAAATGAAATTCAATTATGTCCATTACTCAATGGAATTAGTTAGTATTTTTAGTTAATAAATAAAATTTATAATTATACACCTTTCTTCACAAAATATATGACTTAATTTGATGCATAAATATTTTGAGTTATATAAATAATATTTTTGGAAATATTACACACACACACACACACATATACATATGAATATATTTCTATATTTAATATATTAATGAATAATTATGTATAAAAACAATTGAAAATAAATAATACATTAATATGTTATTAATTAAAAAATTTGATTCAATTTCTATATTTATAATTATATATATATTAAACTTATTCATTTTTATTAAAAAAATCATTAATAAATGTTTTGATAATTTTGTAATTTATTCATTTTTAATTTTTTGGTTTAATTATTCCAATTTATTAATTTTTGATTTTTTGTGTTTAATTATTACAATTTATTAATTTTATAAACATATATTTATTATATAGTATTTATTAATATTTATAATACATATATATATGTATATTAAATTTATTCATTTTTATAAAAAATTATTTAATTAATAAAATGTTTAATATTTTCATTAATTTAATCATTGATATTTTAAATTTATTTAATTATTTTGATTTTGTTTATTATATATATAATATTTACTAATTATTAATATTTTTAATTTATATATTTGTATATTAATATTATTAATTTTTATCAATAAATATTTAATTAATAATATTTTTAATTTTTTTAATTTAATAATTTTTAATTTTAATTTATTTAATTATTTCATTTTATTCATGACCATTATCAGTGCTAAAGAATCCCTAATAAAGGATACCATTTATCAAAACTTTCTTTTTAGTGTTGAAAAATGGTACCCTTTATTTGTGCTAAAAATAAAGCACTAATAAAGGGTACTGTTTTTCAGTGCTAAGAATGTGTTGACAAAAGTTATAGTTTATCAGTGCAAAAAAAGAATTGATAAAGGGTAACTTTTATCAATTCATTTTTTAGCACAAATAAAGGGGACCATTATCAGTGTTTTTTTCTAGCATTGATAAAGGTTATCCTGTTAAATACTAGTTTTGTAGTAGTGATAGGTTATATCATAGACAATGATATCTGGTGTTTTATACAATGACGTTTATAAAATACACTCATTTAAACTATATTGTGGCGTATGATACCATTTATTATATTCAATAATAATAAGCCCATAAAAAATAATAATTCATTATATTTAATGATTGGATTGTGATATACAATACCATTTTCATAAACTTCATTTCACACACTTTTTCTTAAATTTAAATCCATAATATTCTCTGATACCATTGATTGGTTTCATTGGGTATTAGACAACACTTGTTTAAAAGAGATCAGAAGCCAATCTGAAGATCACCATGCATAAAAAATATGGAAAATGCCTAGATGGAAATAGAGAAATGCTAGAGTCCTGCATACTATAAACTGAAGAGAATTAAAATCACCTTCGTCCATGCTTTCGATGGATTTGACGATGATCATGAAGTGGCACACAAAGGCCTCCCACATCTAGAGGAATCCATAGACATTCATAGTTCCCCATCATATGTTTGTGATTTTCCTCTATCATGAAATGTTTTTTCCTATTCACATAACTGTGATAGGAGAAGAGATCATAGGGTTAAGGATTCTTAGCCAAGAATTCACTATATACACACGCACTAGCCAACATATATAAGTAGGGTTTATATAACCCCCAAGAGAAGTCCTTTATTTTTCACGCATTAAATCATGAATTTATAACGCATGAGTTAATACATCAGTTAACACATGTATCATTTGCATTATATAAGTGAACTCCACCATTTTATTTCTTATGTAACAAAACCATAAAATATAGTTTATTATGGGATAAATATGAACAATATTAATCTTAATGTTTGACTCCCAATAGATCATTACCTTTAAAAATGAATCATAATATATGATTTCTGATAAGGAATTGCAAAGGGTTGCATAGATGGTGACATATCCATGGATATGAATTCCTTACGAACCCATTTATCATATAATGATAGATAAGGGTTAGAAGAAATGTGATTACATAACATTCCTTTTGATTTCTCACTCATTGGAATAATACGACACTCATCATATGAGTATAAAAAACTATTTGTAACATGTATATCATGTTCTATGTTTGGATATAAGATACCATATGATATACCTTATATATATATATCATATATAAAAATATAATCTATTGGTAATATATCCATCAAATATATCATAAATTCTTCTCAAGTACCGAGGATAAATTTTTTAAATATCACAATGAATTTCAATTAGGTCCAACTATTATCATTGAAATAAATATTTCATTAACAATTATCTTTTTTATTTTTTATACGTTAAAATTACGAAGTTTAATTTTACTCCCACTATACTCTTACAAAAAATATTTCCTAAAATATATTATTACAAGAAAAAAAAAATTATATAGAAATGAAAAATAATAGTTTGTTTTCTTTATGATATCCAACAAATAAATATAAATTCCATACCTTATATGAATTATTTATATTGGATGTAATTTAAATAATGATAATAGAGTAAATATGAAAATAAAATATTACTTGAAAAAATATGAATCATTTTCATATTTAAAATCATATATGGAAAACTTATGTCACGACTCATCCTGTGGGGCCCATGCCATGACATACCCCAAGCACGCCTCCCGAAGGACAGGGGTTGGCGACTAGCGCTGAAGGAATCAACCTGCATGTGGGAGATATTTACCTGAATACTTGAACACACACACACACACAACCACATCCCAAATCTCTAAAAGTAAACAAGCATGCCACTAAAAAAACACCGAGTAAAAGGAAAACTGGAAAAATGGGCCAGAATACAAACCCAACAAAATACTAACTACAAAACAGGAAAGTAAAAAATCAAACTCCGAATAGCCATCTGCTGAAAACCCCACCTGATGGGAAGATTAGTGTAGCTACTAGAAGCTATAGATGTATGGCATGTTTGCCTGATCTCACTGGCACCTGCCTAGTCCAAGGCCACCAAGTACTCTGTCATAGCATCGATCGTCTGCACCAGACACAACATGTCCGGGAAAAGCCCATGCAAGGGTGAGTAACAAAATACTCCGAAGGGGGCCCCAAAACACAAAGGAAAGACCATAACACAATCTAGAAAAAACCACAAAGACTGATCACAAAGTGTGATCACGAAGAAAGACAACTCTCACTAGGTATATTCTAAAGTAGGATAGTACAACCATTGGTCACATCATCAAACACCATGGGCTGCTGGAGAACTCCACCTCAATGAGTACAGTGGTCCAGCCGGGTAACACAGAGCTGCTTCCCACTAACCTTAGGATTATTGAGGTACTCACACATGATGAGTACTGTGGGTATTTTGGGTCACACAGAAAACGCATCCCACCATTGGCATTCTGGGTCACACAGAGGCCGCTTCCCACTAATCTATGGTCATACCGAGGTACTCCTCTTGTCGAGTACTATGGGTATGCTGGGTCACACAGAATCTACTCCCTACAATGGGCATGCTATGTCACATAGAATCCTCTACCCACTGGGGCATAATTTCTGATCGACATAGATTTTCTTCTCAGCAGTCTTTAGGACTCAACCTTCCGTAGGGTTTCCACACATTGCACGCTATAACTTGGTAGAACCACTCCTCAAGCCATTCATTTAATTCTAACTTCCAGGACATTATCCATAGAGTATTACAAAATATCTGTATCGTCTCAAGGGTTCCAAATCCATAAATGGCTCGTTAATTGGACGCCTAGTTTGCGAGATATTAAAATTTTTTCAAAAAGGGGTTAGTGGGGTCTGGGTTCGGTCCGACACAACCTGGACCTATCTTGTCTTGGGTCCGGTCCATTGGGCCATGGACCCATTGGTAAATGGGTCTGGTTCACTGGGGTGGGCCATGCTAGACAAAGTGGCCGCTATTTCTCCTCGCACGTGGTCAAAAACCACGTGTGACTTGGAGCCACAACCTGCAGTTGTGGGCCACGTCACCCTCCACTGGCCGACGGTATAGTCGGTGGCCTTTTCACCTTGCCCTGTCCCATGCCGAGCATGGTGCTCCTCCTGAAGTGTCATTGGGGTGTGCCACCACCCCCCACGGCCACCATCGTGGGCCACGTCCTTCAGCACCGACACACCAGCTGAATACTCCATCGACCACTAGGTCTACTCTGGTGGTCTGTTCTTCACGCCGACTGTGCCTATGTCCTCCGTGGGGGGAATTTCCTTCCCTTGAAAGCCCTTGGACTTTCCTTACCTCTATTTCAAAAATTAATCCACAATAAACCCACAAGGCATAGGGGGGTCAGGCCTTGTTTGTGTCGGACCATGCCCTCCGCGTTAGATGTTTAAAAATAAGGGAGGCTTGGGAATGATGTTCAATTAATAATACTTCAAACCCTAAAAGAAACCCCAATACACATCACCCTCCTACAAGAATGGATGATTCATGGATCAACTTATTCTTGGGTTGATCCAAATTCAACATTTAAAATGAATAATGGTACAAACATAAAAAAAATAAACCCCTTACCTCGATCGACATTTGTCGTTGAAGCATTCCACCCTCAGGGATTCAAGCTATGTTGGCGTTCATCGATTCCAGGTCTCATTCTTCATAAGGCGTCAACATCACTAGCGATATTTCTGGCATTTTTCATTCTTCATTAGAGAGGAAATTTTTCATAGCTTCATCTGAGGAAAATTCTACATTTTATTTCCCAACTCTCCAGGGCGTTATCTTAATAAAAGGAAACATGTCGTAACATTTCTGTTACACTGCAATGTTGCATCATTACGCTGCTTCATTTATGAAACAACATATCTATTATGCTTTACTTAAAGCACTATTATGCTGCACCTTAATGGTCCATTAAAGAGATTCCTTTAATGTACCTCGTCGTTGCCTCATTGCCACACCACAGCACCACTGTTCACCGGTCAGCGGTGCGAAAGAAAATAAAATATCTTTTTTAAAATTTATTTTATTATTTTATGAAAATTACAAAAATTAACTTTACAGTACGACCCTTACCATTCAAAGTTAAGTCCTTTCTAGGATAATCCTGGTGTTTCGAGTTCAACAGTGCCCTTAGATTCTTGATCTGATCAATTTTTCAAAAGTTAGTAAAACCCACTCGTACATTTACTTAAGTGAACTAAAAAAAGATCAAAAATCCATTCTAGGCTCACCGGGACTCAAAATCATGTGACGTCAAAGCATGTGGTCTTGAAATAATTCCATATAATTTTAAACAAAATTACATGGAAATTCTAGGTTATTACAATGTATTCCAATTTCAATCTTATTGAAAAAATATTATCACATTTTTCCTTATCCTATGTTTCATATTTTATTATAAGCTATATTATTTGATGAGATTATAAACCATTTGGATCAAACCCAAATCATCTCATAAATTAAAAGAAACAACTTTTCATCTTTACGTTACATTAGACACATTTTCTAAAAAAACCACCTATAACATGACAATGAATTATTATATAGAATGTTTCAAATCACAATCTTTAAATCAAATCAATAAATCTAAAGTTTATTGTACATAAAAAACTCTTATTGTATTTTCAAAACACACACATCTTATGTAATGACCCATATTAACAATATTTAATATTAACTCATTTTATTTTATTATAGCTTTTATGTGTTCCATTACTAAATTTTTTTACAATATATTTTAATGTAATGAAAAGTATTTTATAATAATTGTTTAGATATGTAAACTAATATGATAAGATAAATATTTTTTAAATATTTTTTAAATTAAAATATAAATAAATATTGAACATTTACAATATTTAATTTAGATAAAAATAAGAAATTAATAAAATAAATATCACGAATAAGGGACAAAAATATTATTCTCCTCCATAGAAATGGAGACAATTATTTTACAAAGAACAAATAATTCTTTATAAGCATCAAATCATGAAATATATTTTTTATAAATATTATAAGGAAAAGTATATAAATATTATATCCTAACTCATAGTATCTAATAAAAATTTTCACACCCCAAATTGTATTTTCCTTTTGATTTTATTTAGTTATTAATTTCTTCTATCTCTTTGAGTTTAAGGTTCTTTCCTTTTGAATTTTTTTTGATGATTTAATAAATTATCCTATCACACAGTTAGCACATAGTTAGTGTAAACCATGTGATGATTGTGTGAAGGGCATCAATAGTTTTTTCATTACTATTTTCATATTTGGTGGTTGGTTTTCCCAACTATTCATCCAATCCATGAAATAATATATAACTTTTCTAGTGAGTCTCTCACATTTGGGATATAGTTTGGAAAAATGTTCAACCAAACCATGAAAACATCTTAGAAATTTATTTATATTTCGTGTTTTTTGTGTTTTTACATCCTTAACGTAACCATATTGATCCATACTATCCCTCTATTCATGTGAGACCCAGCTGAGGGAAGCCTTTAATGGCCATCATTCTTTACTCCATTGAATTTAGAGTCTCTTATTTTGATTTTTTGAAATTTATTAAAGTTTTTATTTCCTTTCCTCTATTTCCTTTACTTTACCTCTTATTTCTTCCCTTATTTATTATTTTGGGGGTTTTATTGGCTAACCCCATGGAGGTTTTTAGATATAAATCATTGTGCATTTGATTCTTAGGGCATGTGGAAATTTTCTTAAGCAATTTTTCTCTTTATATTTAGAGATTTTTCACCATATGTTTTTGATATAGATAGTTATTTTTATGAATTATATTTTTATTAACATTACATGTTGTGTTTTAGGATCCCCAAATAGATTTAATTAAAAATTAAACATTTTTTATAAATTATAGTTGATTAATTTAGAGTGGTTAATGATTTCAGGAGTACATTGTTAATATTAAAATGAGTTCTTCCACCTTAAAATTATTATTTTTTATAGTTAAATATTAAGCATGTTTTTTTGGTTGATAAAATGTTTATAGTTATTTTTTGTGGGAATTATGGTAATTGAGTTTTTTTTGGGTGTTACCATTTTGTGTGAATTTATTTAACAGTTTGATATATTTTTTGGTTTCTTTCATACTGCTTTAGGGGTTTTATTGAGATGATTTGTATTATTCATGTGTTGTTCATATGTGATTTTTGTTTATGATTTATGTGTCATATTCTCTGATTTTAAGACATGTGTATACTTGACGTGAGAGTGTTTTAAATAATTTTTTCCCAAGGATTCAAAAATCAGTTTTAAAATGATATTTTGATTTCAAATAGTTCATTAAAAGAGAATTATAATGAGATTTATAAAATAATTCCTAAAGGATTGTTCGATATATTAAAAGGGGATTTATATTTTGAATTTCCTTGAAAATAGTTTTCAATGTATATTTTGAGAAGAATATAATAGTTTTAAATACTCAAGTCCTAATTAAAATCTTTTGAAAATGAGTTTATATAAATGAGATGAACCATCATGGAAGACTTGTGTTAGCATGTGTAATTGTGGGATTGAGGATTTTTTGTGATTATGATATTTTCATGAATACTAAAGAGGGGATTCACATTAGGCTATGTATGGAGGTGGTTTGAAGAAATGTGTTGTGATATGTTGATATTTAATTTTATGTGATAAACTTTCCTCATATACTATCACTCTCATCATGGGGATGATAGGCATCATAGGGAGAGATTGGGTGAAAATTAGTATATAGTTACGATTAGAATTTCTCAATCCCCCATTGGAATAGGATTCTCATTGACCATGGGGTAGTTCCACTAGTGATACTAGGTGAAAGGAATTGAGAGTTTATAGACTAGGAACTTCATAGATAGGCTGACAGTTGATTCCATCTGATTACGTCTAGGATCATTTCACTAGATGTTTAAGAGTTTACCATGATTATATACACTTTACTTTGAACTTATTATTTCTTACATGATTATGTACCTATTATTTTGTAACTTTTATTTTTGTAATGGATTATTCATTTTCTTTATTATTTCTATCATTATCTCTATTGTGTGTTCCAATATTTTTTCTTTTATATAGTTGTTTGATATGTATCCTTTGTTTGATAGTTATATATCTACACATTACCCATATTTATGACTTATTTTGGATATTGTTTTATCTGTATTTATATTTCTTTAGTATTTCTAATGCTTAGTAGTAATTATGTCATTTATGTTTCATTTTTATATTTTTAGTTCTTTCTATATCATTTTATAAAGTTGGTTTTGAAATGGTTTTTGATAAAGTATGTTGTTAAAAGGGTTTTTAAGAAAAAATAATTTTTTTTTGCTTCAAGAATCATTTGGTTTTAAAAAATTAATTTGTGAAATGTTGTGATTTAATTTTAAAAAATAATTTGAGAATTATATTTTTATATATTATATTTTAATCTAGTTTTTGTATAAGGTTTTAAAGAAAGGATGTGCATGTATTTGATTATGAAATCCTACTGGGGTGTTAGATCACACCCTACTTACATGACCCAGTGTCTGCAAAATAAGTGTATTTTATCAATTTAGCATCTTTAGAAACACATAATCTATAGACTTATTCATTTAGGACTCTCTTGGAGCAGGTCATGTTGAGGATGGATGGTTACCATGCATCATGAGAATATTTTTTAGTGTTTTTGATTTCTTTCATTTTGTTAAGATCACTTATATATTGGCTATGATAAAAATTACTATATTTTGTTTCTTATCTCATATTTGTTATATTTTACCGGAGATGAATATTTTTTTAGTTATTCCTCATTTGGGTTTTTCTTTATTTTAGATAAATTATTATGATTATTCATGGACATCCACTATATGGACACTCCATGTTGGATTCTTAGTATAATTCATCTGCATGTTGTATGCTTTTAATTTGGGAGAAATTATGCCTGTGAGTATATTTTGATGCCTTGACCCATGTTTCTAGCCTATTAGGATGAAAAAATCATTTAGGCCTTTGCATGGTCAGAATTGGGTACCCAAATTAAAGGTGGACTGAGATAATTCATCACAACATGGTATCAGATTTCCCTTTCTATTTTTGGAGTATGATAGACTATATATTAGACTATTGGAAATCCATAGGTATGCCATTAATAGGTTCCTAATTGTAACACCCCGACCCCAGTTACCCAGAGTCGGTGCATTATTAAGTAACATTGGCATGATCACAAAAGATCAAGTCTCGAAAGACCGATTAGTTTAGTATCCATAGAAACACTAGATACATTCATAAAAGTTACATTACATCATAAAGTGAAAAACTAAAATAACATGGTCTCCATAGTCCACACTCATATCCCCTTCTGACTATCCCTGCGGGTCATTCATAAAATACCTCTTCACATCCTGGAAAATATTAAAATATTGAAAGGGGTGAGCTCAGATGCTCAGTAAGGATAACAATATAGCGGAAGCTTTCATAAATAAACATAAACATTTAAGGAAATGTATAACTAAAACAAAAACCGTTTAAACTTGAACTTCATCATAATATGGAAAAATTAAAATGAAATAATTCACATTGATATTCTACTAGTCGAATAATCACATGAAATATCAATAACCACTTTCATAATGTTGGAATGCATAATGCCAGACTATCATAACCACGTAGCCAAGGCCTCGTTCCAATACTACAAATAATATTTTGTCAAGGCCACGTTCCAAGACACTAGTTTGTCTCATGAGACCTACCGATGCATCAAGGAGCTATAGCGGGCTCCACCCGTCACTTATTAAGTCCAATGCATTCCTCATATGAACATGTTTTAACATATCATAATACATAACATAATCGTATCACATAAAACATGCATAAAGGAAACATTAAATTTCCACATTTCAATCACAGGATAACAATACAACACATTGATATAAAAAAACATTTTCAAAACAATTTTCAATACCAAAATAAAAGAAAATTAAAACTTTTTAATTATTTTTCATTTAAAAATTTATGGCTTGTAGAGGAATCCAAAACCCAAATAATGGTCATGGCAGAAGAGAAGTCGTTGTTTCCGCATACGTACGACAAAAAAAATTCCCTTTAGTAAAACTCTTCATATAAAAAGATTCCTTTTGAATAAATGTAAAATTCAAAGGTGTTTATACACCATATAAAAGAAAGTTGTGTATAAAATAAAATATTCCTCAATGAAAGGAGATTGAGACGAAGTTCCTTACAAAGAACATTTTTTTAATAAAATATATCTATTATGTGTATTCACTATAAGTACACATAAAAAAGTAAAAAATACAAGATAGGAGATAATAATATCATGACATAATTTGAAATTAGGAGATTAACACAAAGAATGGAAATTGGGTTAAGAATTTCCCTTACCTCGTGTACGACTTGACTCGACCGTTCTTTAACCTCCTGAATAATAAACTAGAGTTAATTTATAATTTCTTAAGAACCTTTTTCAAGTTTATTATTACATTTATATCACTTATTACCATGTTATTAATATTATGTAATTATTTAAGTTAATAACAGTCGTTTTGTCAATCTTTGGTACTTGAGTCAAAAATAAACTTCTTATAATTACAAGTTGTTCATGTGGTGAAATATCCATTATATCCAGAATTGTATTCATGATTTAGATATCATATATATCATATAAATCCAATATATACATTCATTCATAATATTACGTAACATTTAGAGGTAAGAAATGAAATGCACCGTTCATGGAGACGGTAAGTCGTACGTACGCATGAATGCTACTTTCATTTCTATTTTGTATATAATGGAATGAAATAATAATGATATAAAGTTTTATTATAATTCCAGTATAATATAATATATAATTTCATTTACTCCATCCTTTATACATCCCATATATGGCATTAACTATTCAAATCACTTTGAAGGGGCGGTAGTCCGCACGTCCTAAAATGAAATTATCGCGTTTACCCATAATGGAAATCATAAAGGTATGCCATAAATGACAAATAAATAAGCACAAGGAAAAAATAGACATAATATATATATCATATATGAAAATATTTTCATCATAATGGCCACCGTGAGAGGTGTTAAAAGAAGATTGAACAATCATCGTTTCGTGAGGCAGTATTTCGCCACCCACAGAAATAGTATGTTCATTAACCATTAGAAGATGGTGTATGTAAATTTAAATCAAATAATTCTCATAAAAACATCCTATTATATTTAATATACTATTTTTTTACAAAAGAAATAAATAAAAGAGTTTAGGGGGTTGGAGAAGAAAAATAAAACAAAAGGACATTAGAGAAGACATTACCTTAAAATCGGGTAAATCTTTTTGATTTGAGCCAAAGGCTTCCTTGGGAAGAATTATACCCAAAGTGAGGCTTCTTGAAGTAATAGAGGGAAGTTTAGAGAGTATTTGGGAAGATTTTTCCAGAGTAAAAAGGCTTTGATGGTGTAAATAAGGTGGTAGAGGTGGGGGCCTTTTATAAGAGGAGAGGAGGGGCACTCTTGGAAAGTCATGAAATATTACATTATTATGAAATTATTTTCGGAATTTATAGGTCCCGCAATAATATATTTAGAGGATAAGGTGATAAGGGTTCTAAATATATTCATCAAATATGTTTTTGACAAGTGTAAGTCTTAGATTTTACATTATCTTTGCATTTTATTTAAATCGTTAATTAATGAGGTAATCGCTGCATCATCATTGTGTCATAAAAAATTTAATTTATTTAATGTCTAAAAATTATAAAAAAAATATAATAATGTAGGAAATATTTTTAGATTTCCAATGAATATTTATAGTCGAAATTGTAACTTATATAACCCCATGTAATAATTGTTTTAGTAAAACAACACATGTTTGTGACAATTTTATATTTACTTTAAATAAAAAGTTTTTAATGTCATTTTCATACCCAAGTGGCTCCATGGGGTCCCCAAGTTGACTCATGGATTTTCTTGGTCGGCCATGACTCATCCAATAAGTGTAGGACAAGTTTCAATATATTTTCATATTTTTATAATATCATTTTTAACTTAAATTTCACAAATTACCTTTAATCGCGATTAATAAAACTTAAAAGTTACTATTCATCAAAAAATTATTTTAATCTCATTGAACCACATTTTACATTTTAATGACAACCATATATGTCGGATTTTTGAAAATAAAATCACATAATTGGTAATGTTTCATTTACACGAAAAATTAGTTTTTAAACTACTACTTAGTAGTTTCACTATTCATAAAAAATGAAGTTTTTTAGAAAAATACGAAAAATTCACCCTAAGCTATAATTGATATTCTAAATTCAAAAATGGTGTATATTTTAAAAGATAAAATTTATAAACTTTCAAAAATTATGTATTACTATTCATAACGACTACTTTGAATGGTTGTGGTGTGTGTTAGAACTCGATGTTGCGTACAACACACGCTACTGTATTATTCAAAGAGAAGTGTATCGTGGAAGCTTGAGGTGTTACATTCTCCCCTCCTTCAAATAATTTCGTCCTCCAAATTTCATATAATATCACTCTATAAAAAGACTTGGGTGATTCTTTATTATAAGTTCCCCAGGTTCCCACGTTGCCTCCTCCATCTTATTGTTTCTCTATAGAACTTTTACCAGACGAGTCGTTCGGTTTCTCAGCATTTGTTCTCTTGTATCCAGAATCCATACGGGCTCTTCGCAATAAGACATATCAGGTTCTAGTTCTAATTTTTCATAGGTGAGTACATGCGTTGGGTTAGACATGTATTTTATCAACAGTGATGCGTGGAATATATCGTGAACTTTGGAGAGACTTGGCGGCATTGCCAAACGGTAAGCTACAACCCCAATTCGTTCTAGAATTTCGAAGGGTCTGATGTACCTGGGACTCAATTTACCCTTCTTACCGAAATGTATAACTCCCTTCCATGGAGATACCTTCAAGAAAGCATGATCTTCTACCTGAAATTCTAACTTCTTCCTTCGGTTGTCAGCATATCTCTTCCGCCTACTTTGAGCTGCTTTGATGTGGTTTTGGATTACCTTCACCTTTTCCATCGTTTCCTCCACCAGTTCTGGGCCTACAAGTTTTATTTCACCAACTTCATCCCAACAGGTTGGTGTGCGAAATCTCTTTTTGTATAATGCTTCATATGGTGTCATCCAAATACTTTAATGGAAGCTATTGTTATAGGAAAATTCTACCAGAGATAAATATTGCTCCCACTTACCCTGAAAGTCAAGTGAGCATGATCTCAACATGTATTCTAAGGTTTGAATAGTTCGTTCTGATTGTCCATCTATTTGAGGGTGGTATGCAGTGCTCAAACGATGTTCAGTATCCAAGGCCTTCTGAATACGTTTCCAGAATCTTGATGTAAAACGGGTATCACGATCCCAGACAATCGACAGGGGTACTCGATGAAGTCTCACAACTTCATTAATATATCGTCTTGCTAGACGTTCAAGTGGTAGATCTTATCTTATAGTATGAAAATTTCCTGACTTCATGAGATGATCAACAATGACCCATATTGTGTCATTCCTTCTAGGAGTCTTTGGTATTCCCATGACAAAGTCCATCATAATATTATCCCATTTCCACTCAGGTATTGGAAGAGGTTGCAATACTCCACCAGGCAGTTGCCTTCCAGCTTTCACTTGTTGAAAAACCATACATCTTGACAAAAAATCAGCAATCTCCCTCTTCATGTTGTCCCACAAAAAATTTCCCTTTAAATCTCTATACATTTTGGTGCTCCCAGGGTGTATAGAGAAATTGGAACTATGAGAATCATCCAACAATTCCCTCTTTAAATCAGGTATATCGGGAACACAATGTCTCCTCCCAAATTTCAAAATTCCATCTTCATAAACAAAGATACTCAATCTCCCATCATTCACAGCTTCAATATTCTTTTTCAACTATTCATCATCGGCCTGAGAACACTTTATCCTTTCTATTAAAGATGGTTTGGCAACCATTTGAAAAATTTTGATGTTTCACCCTCCATGGTGATTCCCATATCCATCTTTACTAGATCCATGAAAATAGGATCCCTTTCCACTCTCATCGTGTTCAAAACTCCATGATCTTTTCTACTCAAAGCATATGCAACCTTATTTTCCTTCCTCGGGTGGTAGTGTATCATGCAATCATAATCCTTGAGTAGTTCAAGCCATCGTCTTTGCCTCATATTTAGTTCTTTTTGTGAGAAAATATATTTCAAACTCTTATGATCGGTATATATCTCACATTCTTCACCATAGAGATAATGTCTCCATATCTTCAAGGCAAATATTACAGCATCTAACTCGAGATCATGAGTAGGATAGTTATTCTCATGAATTTTTAGTTGTCGTGATGCATAGGCAATAACCCTATCATTCTGCATAAGGACACAACCAAGTCCTTATATTGATGCATCACTATAAATAACGAAACCAATATTCCCTGATGGTAGAGTCAATATAGGAGCATTGAATAATCTTCTCTTCAGTTCTTCATAACATTCATCACACTCTTTTTTCCAGACAAATTTAACCCCTTTACGTGGGAGCTTCGTTAATGGGTTATCCAATCAGGCAAAATTCTAGACAAAACGTCGATAATAACATGCCAAACCAATAAAGATGCATACCTCAGTTATACTCTTCGGTGATGGCCATTCTTTGATTGCCTTGGTCTTAGAAGGATAAATGGAAATTCCATCCCTAGAGAAAATATGGACAAGAAAAGAAATCTCCTGAATCCAGAATTCACACTTGCTAAAAGTCCCATATAATTCATGCCTTCTAAGAGTCTTCAAGATATTGTGCATGTAATTTTCATGATCTTCATAGATTTTGGAGTATTACAAGATATCATCAATAAATACCACCACAAAATCATCATGATATTCCTCGAAAACTCTATTCATTAGATCCATGAATACAGAGGGTGCATTAGTCAATCCAAAAGGCATTACTATAAACTCGTAATGCCCGTACCTTGTTCGAAATGCTTTCCTCAGAAAGTCTTCCTTCTTCACAAACAACTGATGGTATCCAAATCGAAGGTCAATCTTTGAAAATTATTGAGATCCATGCAATTGGTCAAATAAATCATCAATGTGAGGTAGGGGATACTTGTTCTTTATTGTTATAGCATTGATCTCCCTGTAGTCAACGCACAACCTCATAAATCCATCTTTTTTCTTAACAAAAAGGACAGGGGCTCTCCATGGAGAAACACTAGGGTGAATAAATACCTTATTAATCAATTCCTCTAGTTGTTTCTTTAGTTCAATTAATTCCACAGTGGACATTCTATAAAGGGTCTTCAATATTGGCCTTGATCCAGGAATTAAATCAATGGAAAACTCAACTTCTCGTTCTAGAGGATGTCCAAGTAAATCTTCTGGAAACACATCTACATATTCTTTCACAATAGGTACATCCTCTATTTAAAATTTCTTTTCCTCACCCTTAGTCATTTCATTCTCTTCCTCCCCAATAATTGAATTTAGTTGAGCTACTGGGGGTGGATATAATTATAAATTTGGTGGTGACGATTCTACTTTAAAAATAAGGTGTTCCTTATCATCATCATCAAAAATCATAACCTCATTCTTCTTACAATAAATATTTGTATCATAGTCTGAAAGCCAATCCATACCGAGGATTATATCAAACTCAATCATAGGTATGACAATGAGATCAGTGGATAAAGAACATTTATGTGCTCTAATGGGGACTGATTCACAAAACATTGTTGCAATGATACTTCCCGTAGGAGTTTTTACTGACAATTACCTTGTTAAATCAAATTGGAAATAACTAATTTTCTTAGAAAACTGGGAAGATATGAAACAATGTGATGATCCAGAATCAAATAATGCATTTTCTAAACTTGAGGAAACCATTAAATTACCTGCCACCACGTCTTTTGGAGCTTCAACCTCAGCAGTACTGATAGCATAAGCTTGCCCTTGATCCCTTGTCCTCTTCTGAGGTAAGTTCCCCTGACGCTTAGGATATTCATTTTCATAATGCCCATCTCTCTACAATTATAGCATTCCACATTGACAGCAACTTTCTTTCCCTTGCAATCACGAGCTTGGTGGCATTTTCACCACACTTGTAACAGACTCCCATTCCCTTTAAGCAAGTACCAGGGCATTTCTTCCCACATTTACTGCAGGACTAATATTCAACTTTTCCCTTCTTCCCCTTATTTCCATTTCCAGATTGATCAGAATATCTCTACTTTTCTTTCTTTTCTTTAAAGTCATAAGACTTAAAGTAATTCCTTTTCCATCTTGATAGTACACAAGACAATATATTCGTATGAAGAGAAGGTTTGTGAGACTAATTCTCGACAGAGAAATGGTTTTAACCCATCAAATAAACGATAAAAATTACTTCTTGGGTTACGTATATAATCTGCAGCATGCTTCGCTAACCTTGTAAAATTATCCTCATACTTTGCGACTTTCTCATCCTCCTTCTGCCTCAGACTCAGAAATTTCCTTCCCATATCTGCTCGATGGTCAGGTGGAAAGTATTTTTCTAGGAAAAATTCCTTAAACTCCCTCCATTCCATACTTGATACTTCTTTATCTTCCTTTGTTTTTTTGAATCAGCGACCACCATTGATCGACATCTCCAGTGAGGCGGTAAGCTACCATGACAACCTTCTCCCTTTCGCTACTCCCCAAGGCGTGGAATATTTTCTCTAAGAAGTTAATCCATTTCTCAGCTACTAATGGATTTGTACCCCCATTAAATATTGGTGGTTGTTGCCTCATGAAGCGTTCTAACATTGATCCTCCATGTTGCAGATCAGGGTGCTCCATACAAGTAAGGTTATTATTCATAACCTGAGTGAGTTGTCCCAGTATGGTAATAAGTTGATCAGCACCAGTTGTATCTCCATCTCCATTATAATTATCTTGAGCAAGAGGGAAATCCCTACATGGAGTGTGTGCAACGATACGGTTTCCATTCCTCCCACTAGGTGCCATTTCTAAACAATGGTATAAACTAAATTAGTTTAATAATCAAAATACATAATTCCATACTTGTAAAACACTTAACATAAATTTAAATATTTATGGAAATAATCCATAATCATAAAAATGTTTTCATTCAGGAAGTATATACTCATAAACCCATCATAATGGTTTGTAAAGAAATGATAATTATCCTAAGCATATCCCCCGGGAGTGTCGTAACCAAGAGTGCAGCAAGGCCCATTGTCGTGCACCGGTTCCTGTTCGAGCCTAGCTCAAAGCGGCGTTTTTGGGTTCTACCCCTAGGTACATCTGTGCCAGAGCCGCCTCTACCTTCTCATATCCAGAAAGAGATGTATTGCTTAGAAAACTCACAAAATCTCTATAATACCAAAATTCTAGGATGTTCTTCTATACTAATCCTCAAAGTCTATCTCAGGGCTATGTGCTCTAACCAGAGTTTATCTAAATCTAGCTTCCAAGGTTAGTACTAAACTGCCTCTGATACCAACTGTAATGCCCCAACCCCATTTACCTAGAGTCGGTACATTATTACGTAACATTGGCATGATCACAAAATATCAAGTCTTGAAAGACCGATTAGTTTAGTAGCCTTAGAAACACTAGATACATTGATAAAAGTTACATTACATCATAAAGTGAAAAACTATAATAACATGGTCTCCATAGTCCACACTCATATCCACTTATGACTATCCCTGTGGGTCATTCATAGAATACTTCTTCACATCCTAGAAAATATTAAAACATTGAAAGGGGTGAGCTCAGATGCTCAGTAAGGATAACAATATAGCGGAAGCTTTCATAAATAAACATAGACATTTAAGGCAATGTATAACTAAAACAAAAACCTTTTAAACATGAACTTCAGCATAATATGTAAAAAGTAAAATGAAATAATTCCATTTACTTATTCACATGGATATTCTACTAGTGGAATAATCACATGCAATATGAATAACCACTTTCTTAATGATGGAATGCATAATGCCAGACTATCATAACCACGTAGCCAAGGCCTCGTGACAAGACTACAAATAAGATTTTTTCAAGGCCTCGTGCCAAGACTACAAATATGATTTTTTCAAGGCCTCATGCCAAGACACTAGTTTGTCTCATGAGACCTACCGATGCATCGAGGAGCTATAGCGGGCTCCACCCGTCACTTATTAAGTCCAATGCATTCTTCATATGAACAGGTTTAAACATATCATAATCCATAACATAATCATATCACATAAAACATGCATAAAGGAAACATAACATTTCCATATTTCAATCACAAGATATCAATACAACACATTGATATAAAAAAACACTTTCAAAACCATTTTCAATACCAAAATAAAAGAAAATTAAAACATTGCAATTTTTTTTCATTTAAAAAAGTTATGGCTTGTAGAGGAAGCCGAAACCCAAATAATGGTCACGGCGGCGGAGAAGTCATTGTCGCCGCATACGTACAACAAAATATACATTACCTTTTTTCGTTTAGTAAAACACTTCGTATAAAAATATTCCTTTTGAATAAACATAAAATTCAAAGGTGTTTATACACCATGTAAAAGAAAGTTGTGTATAAAATAAAATATGCCTCAATGAAAGGATATTGAGACAAAGTTCATTACAGGGAACATTTTTTAATAAAATAGATCTATTATGTGTATTCACTATAAGAACACATTAATAAATTACAAATACATGATATGACATAATAATATCATGACATAATTTGAATGTAGGATATTAACCCAAAGAATAGAAATTGGGTTAAGAAGTTCCCTTACCTCGTGTCCAACTTGACTCGGCCGTTCTTTAACCTCCTAAATAATAAACTAGAGTTAATTTATAATTGATTAAGATCATTTTCAAGTTTATTATTCCTTTTATATCACTTATTACCATGTTATGAACATTATTTAATTATTTAAGTTAATAACGGTCGTTTTGTCGATCTTTGGTACTTGAGTCAAAAATAAACTTCTTATAATTACAAGTTGTTCATGTGGTGAAATATCCATTATATCCATAATTATATTAATTATTGAGATATCATATATATAATATATATCCAGTATATACATTCATTCATAATATTACGTAACATTTAGAGGTAAGAAATGAAATGCACCGTTCATGGAGACGGTAAGCCGTACGTACACATGAACACTACTTTCATTTCTATATCGTATTTAATGGAATGAAATCATAATGATAAAAAGGTATATTATAATTCCAGTATAACATCATATAAAATATCATTTACTCCATCCTTTATACATCCCACATATGGGATTAACGATTCAAATCACTTTGAGGGGGCGGTAGTTTGCACTTCCTAAAATGAAATTATCGCCTTTACCCATAATGGAAATCATAAAGGTATGCCATAAATGATAAATACAAAAGCATAAGGAAAACATAAACATAATATATATATATCATATATGAAAATAGTTTCATCATAATTGCCACCATGAGAGGTGTTAAAAAGAAGATTTAACAATCATCGTTTCGTGAGGCGGTATTTCGCCACCCAAAGAAACAATATGTTCATTAACCATTAGACGAAGGTGTGTGTTAGTGTAAATCAAATATTTCTCATAAAAAAATCATAGTATATTTAATATAATTGTTTCTTTACAAAATAAATAAATAAAATAGTTTAGGGGGTTGGAGAAGCAAAATAAAACAAAAGGACATTAGAGAAGACATTACCTTAAAATCGGGTAACTCTTTTTGATTTGAGCCAAAGGATTCCTTGGGAAGAATTATTCCCAAATTGAGGCTTCTAGGAGTAATAGAGAAAATATGAGAGATTATTTTTCTAGAGGTTTTCCGAGCCAAATGGCTTTGATGGTGTGAATAAGTTGGTAGAGATGGGGGTCTTTTATAAGAGGAGAGGAGGCTCATTCTTGGAAAGTCATGAAATATTACATTATTATGAAATTATTTTCGGATTTTAGAGGTCCCACAATGATATATTTCTAGGATAAGGTGATAATGGTTCGAAATATACTCATACAATATGTTTTTGACAAGCGTAAGTCTTAGATTTTACATTATCTTTTCATTTTATTTAAATCGCTAATTAACGAGGTAATCGCTGCATCATCATTGTGTCATAAAAAATTTAATTTATTTAATGTCTAAAAATTATAAAAATAATATAATGATGTAGGAAATATTTTTATATTTCCAATTAATATTTATATTAGAAATGGCAACTTATATAACCCCATGTAATAATTGTTTTAGTAAAACAACACATGTTTGTGACAATTTTATTTTTACTTTAAATAAAAAGTTATTAATGTCATTTTCTTACCCAAGTGGCTCCATGGGGTCCCCAAGTTAACCCATGGATTTTCTTGGTCGACCATGACTCATCCAATAAGTGTAGGACAAGTTTCAATATATTTTCATATTTTTATAATATCTTTTTTACCTTAAATTTCACTAATTACCTTTAATCGCGATTAATAAAACATAAAAGTTACTATTCACCAAGAAATTATTTTAATCCCATTAAACCACATTTTACTTCTTATTGACAACCATGTATGTCGGATTTTTGAAAATCAAATCATAGAAGTGGTAATGTTTCATTTACACGAAAAATTAGTTTTTAAATTACCACTTAATGGTTTCACTATTCATCAAAATTGATGTTTTTCAGAAAAATACCAAAAATTCACCGTAAGCTATAATTGATATTCTGAATTCAAAAATGGTGTCTATTTTAAAAGATAAAATTTATATAATTTCAAAAGGTAGGTATTACTATTCATAATGGATACTTTGAATGGTTGTGGTGTGTGTTAGAACTCGATGTTGCGTACAACACACGCTACTGTATTATTCAAAGAGAAGCATACCGTGGAAGCATGGGGTGTTACACTAATCACCACCTCTCATGATGAAACCAAATTTACCTTGAGATAGTAGGTTTCATGTCCTAAATTTTGACCTTTTTTATTTATTTCTAGTGTATTTTGATATAGATTAATTGTGATTTGGGTTATATTTAAGTTGATTGAGATATTTTTAGATTCTCAATGTTATATAGTGAAATGGGTGGAGGATTGGAGGTTCATGGTTTCCTATGATTACCCGAAAATCCATATGAATCCTATATTAATTGCACTATAAATCTTCCAGTGGTTATTTCATGGTTGGTACATGGTCTGTCAAACCATGGGGCTAAACCATGCAAAATTAGAAACACCTTTGATTTTTTTGGACTCACTTTTATTATAAATTAATTTGGGTGTTATATAGTATTTATCTGGGATTAATTATAGAAAAATATTAGGGTTTATTGATATTAATTTTTTCTATTTTGATGAAAATTTAAAATGTGAACAAGTTATTAGATAGTGAAATTATGTATTAGTCTCAATAATGGAGTTCTAAAAAATTAATTAAAATGGATTTAATTATTAGTAATTTATGAATACATTGAAATATGAATATGGGGTGTTAAAAAAGGTTTTCAAGTGAGATTTTGGAAATATAAAATTAAAAATAAATGATTTTAATAACATATAAATTTTTTTAATGTGAGAATTATGTGTTTTAAATTATTTTTAAATGCAATTTTAGGACTTGAAAAAGAAACGTGACCAATTTTTAATTTTATTAATAATGTTTTCAGAAGGGGATTATTTAATATCAAGTTAAAATAAAAATATTATGATTTTAAATGTTTTAATAGGAAATTTTAATTAGATCCAATGCTATGTTTTTTAGTGTGATGTTGATTAAAATTTTATGGGTTTCTATTTTGGATTGAATGTTTTGACTCGGTATTGTGGTTATTTAATATTTAAAACATGTCCCATAAAAGTTTCCTTATAGTTAATAGTAAATTTGTATCTTGGAGCTTTTGTCTAATTAATCCCTCTTAGAAATTGAGCATAACATTTTTAGGTATAGACTCTACCTAGAATTATGATGGAGTGGTTGGGATGGGATCTTCTAATTGACTGATATATAACCTCATGTTTTAGATATTTTACTTATATTTTGATTATTAGGAGTTTTAAATAATGTATTAAATTTGACTAAATATATATTTTTGATTAATTATAATTCATATTGTAAATTCAATTCAGGTTCTTTTGGTTGGAATCCATGATTTGTTTTCTAGTGACCCTTTTAGTGTAGATTTTTTAAATTGATCCACAATATTAGTGTCAACCATATATTATAGGGAGACCCACTACGGTTAAAAACCTAGAAATATTTTTTGAAATGAATTTTTAGGCACCTCTTTCTTTCTTACCATCTATATTATTTGGACTATTATAGTTCATCACTGATATACTTGTTCTTCTTGGATGTTTCATACCCTGTGTTATTTGTGAGAATTTCATTTTATATTGTGTACTTATAGATGTTTTTTTGGTGATGTATTTGTCTATTTGGATCATCTATAATAGTGAACGTCTTGTATGGTTGGGAGAACACCATGGTAGATTTTCAATTGACAATAATTTTTTTATTCCTATGTAATGAAAATAGTGAGAATATTATAGGTGTAATTCTTAGATTCCTAAATTGAACCTTCTATATTATTGGTATGTGAGTTAATTGACCCTAGAAATCTTTTCTTATCAATTTTGGGATTCTCTATGTTTTCTAGATATAAAATAACTTGGTGCTTATAGTATGGTCAACATCCCTATTGATGATGAGGTGTCTAGTTGTAGGTTTTGACCTTTGAAGTCCATTCTTAGATATGATTGATATTTTCTATAGGGTTTTTAATAAAATTTCCATGGTCCTTATCTTAGTTGTTGTTGGGTCTCACCATAGTTTTTTACATGAAAAAATATTGAGAAAACAAACTCCATATCTTCCCTTATCTGAGCATTTTAACTATGACTTTTTAGGGACAAAAATTATAATGGGTGGGGGGAATTGTCAAATCATGACCTCAATTTTCATTATTATTTTATGTATTTATTTTTCATTTTTCATTTACTTTAGTTTCAGGTCCTTTTTTTGAAATATTTCAAATATTTAGGAAGTTTATCCATTATATAGTTTCTACATGGTTAGTGAAAACTATTTGATAAGCATGAGAAAGAGGTGCATAGTTTTCAGGAGAGTTGTTCACATGGTTGGTGAATGGTTTTCCCAACCATGCATCTAACACATTTGATAACACCCATCTTTTCTAGTGATTTCCATATGGTTTATGAAAAATCTGATAAATTATGTGAAAAAACTATGTGACCTACCTAGAACTTTTTTGTTTGAAATTTACATGTTTTACCTTCCCAAATATAACCTTCTCCACCACTCACTTCCATTTATTTATGAGAGACCCTACTGAGGGAAGCCAAAAATGTCCTTCCTTCCATCCTCATTATAATCTTGGGTATCTTCTTTCAATTTTAAGAAAGTTCATGAAGGTTTAGATTCCAATAATCTATTTTACTTCCCTACCCTCTTACTTATTTCATTCTTTCTTATTTTAAGGTAGTGTCAGCCAAACTCTAAGACGAGTCTAGTTCTATATTATTTTTGAATTTGATTATTATGGTAGGAAGACTTCATATTGAACCTTGATCTCTTCATATTTGGTGATTAAGTATCATCTAGGCTTGATCTAGGTAGGTGTTTCCATGCCTTTAATTTTTCTTAGAATTTTATGTCATGCTTGCAGTCTCCAAAATGGGTTTATTTAAAAATTATTCATGCTTTATTATTTCATGTGGATTAATTTATAGGGGTTAATGTTTTAAAGAGTAAATTATAAATTTCAAAATGGGTTCTTCTTCCATCCAAATTATTACAAGTTTATAGTTAAATGTTTGTCATGTTTTATGGTTGATAAAATGGTTATGGTTTTTTTCTTTGGGGGATTTGGATAATTGAGTATTGTTTTATGTATTACCATATTTTGTGAATTTTTATAAGATTTTGAGGCATTTCATGGATTATTTATTATTTTAAGGTAGTTTTAGTGAATTAATTTGGTATATTAATGTGTTGTTTATATTTGATTTATTTTTATGATTTTCATATGTCATTATATAATTTAAAGATACGTGTATAGATGAAGTGGGGGAGTGTTTTAAATAAAACACATTTTACTATAATTAAAAAGGGGGTTTTAAAATTGTTCTTTTATTTTTAATAGTTTATCAAAAGTGAATTATAATGAGATTTCTATAATGTGTCATGAAGTCCCATTTGGACCTTAAAAGGTATGAATGAGTAACATCACCTTAAAAATAGCGTTCAAATGATGTTTTATAGAGGTAATAATAGTTTTAAATTATCATGTCTCAATTGGAAACATTGATAATTGATTTTCTATAAATGAGCTACACCCTCATGGAATATTCATGTTGTCATATGTAATTATATGATTGAGAAATTAGTATGATTTATATTATTTATATATGTATTAAAGAGGGGTTTTATATTAGGGGTGTTTGGAGGTGTGATGAATAGATGTCTTGTGATATGTTGATAATTGATTCTATGTGATAATGTTACTTAACCACTAATCACTCTCACTATGGATAACCTATGCATTATAGTCAGATATTTATCTAAAGACTAACTAGATACCCCTTTGTATAAGATTTTACTTGGCCACAAGTGAGTGCCAACGATGAGGCTAGGTTATACTTCTTGAGAAGTTATAGACTAGGAAATTTATCAATATGTAGATTAATGGGTATACTTGAGTAAATTTAGGATAATATCACTAGATGTTTAGGAGTTGGTCAGGATTATTTAAACAATATTTTGTCATTTGTTTAATTCATGACCATGTACCCTTTATTATATCGCTTTTATTTTTGTGTTGGATTATAATTTTTCTTTATTCAATTTATTATTTATCTATATTATATGTTCTATTTATCTTTGTCTTATATATGGTTATTTTTTAGGAATAATATATTTGATAGTTATCTATTTATACTTTCTCCTAATTTAGAACAATTTTTGGATCTTAGTTTATCCGGTTACCTATTTTTTTAGTTTTGTTACTCAGAAGTAATAGTTAGATATATTTTTCATTTTTATATTTTTATTTATTTATATATAATTTTCTAATGGTGGTTTGGGAATGGGTTTGGTAAATAATGTATTTAAAAGTGTTTTTAAGGAAAGGATAAATGTTTACTTTTAATCATAATTTGATTTTCAAAAAGTAATTTGTTAAATATTGTGATTTTGATTTCAAAAAAAAATCGAAGAAACTTATTTTTATATAATGTATTTCAAAAAAGTGTTTTATACAATATTTTGAAAAAGTAAATGCATGAAAATGGTGGTGAAATCCAACTATTTTGTTATCTCACACCCAAATTAGACTACCTAGTGTCTATAGATTGAGTGGATTTTGTAGGTTTAGGTTTAGGTCCTTGGAATGATTTGGATCCATAGACTTATTCTTCCATGATAATCTTAGAGTTGGTCATGTTGAGGATGGAATGTGACCTTACATCACATGGTGGTTGCATCTAGTGTTTTTTGGTTCTTTTGGTTCTTTAAGATCAATTATGTATTGACCAGAATGATTATTCCAAATTTTTTCCTATCCCATATTTTTTATATTATTCCTGAGATGGACGTTAGTTTTTATTTACGACTCATTTGGTTTTCTCTCTATTTTTTACTACTTATTGTGATTATGCAATGACATATAATTAATGGACGCTCCATGTTAGATTCTCAGTAAAATTATTCTATGTGTTGTATGATATTTATTTGGGTGAAATCATTCCCACTAGTATTTTTGGTACCTTGTAACTTTTTTATAGCTATTGGGGATTGGGAATGCCCTTTGGGCCTTACAACTGGATGACTCGGGTGCCAAGATTAGGGGTGGATCTAACTAGTATGTGATGAAAATATGTCTATAATAAGAATAGTTCATAAGAAAAATGAAAAATACATGAAATATATTAGTTAATGGAATATTATTTATATTAATTTTACTAGGGTATATTGGTTTGTTTGTTACATGACCATTCAGTATATATACATTATTATTATATAATTTTTATGTGAAACTATTTATATATATATTCCTATAATAACATAAATGATATATTAGTCATGTATAAAGAAATGATTTAATGAAATTCATATTGCATTTTGAAATTATCATTCATCCTTGAATCATGATATTATAATACACTATTTATCAATCTTGTATAAGTTTTTATAAAATTTATAACATATTGATATGAATCCATTGGTAATATTTTTTTAAATATTTATAACTATGGTTTATTAATCTATTTGTCATCATATAATTATATATATATATATATATATATATTTAATTGAATAATATAATCTTTTAGAATGGTTTTATAATATATCTGTTACTAGATTCATGATTCATTTACACAGAAAGTTTTATTTGGAAAAACAATTCTCTGATTTATAGTTTTATTTTAACTTATAAAATTCGATATTAATTTTTTTATAAGAATATAATTTATATAAAATTATCAGTAGTGATATAATTGTAACATGTATCCATTGAACATAATTTATTGAGATTTTACATACATAAAATATTTCCTATATAGATGATAAAATAAACTATTCCATGAAAATGTTAAACAGTATATTTTTTAATAAATAAATAGTTTCAAATTGTTAGATTATTAATTTAATCTATAAATTGGTGTTAATATATTTATAAATAAATACAATATTTTATGTGCATCTATTGGTATTCTAAAACATTTCTTCTTAAATTTTAATTAGTTTTTTTTCTGAAAAATTTGTTTATAAATTATTTATTATTTTACACTTAGAAATAAATTTATCATATTTAGAGGATCATTATCATAAAAGGGAAATCACATTTGGATAAGGTAGTCATTAGAATAACAATTCAAAAATTGACATTATTATGATACACCTTTGAACAACGCTAGTTCCACAAAAAATATTTTAACAAATATTTATTTAAAAGATAAATATCACATAATTAAAATATGAATTTGAAAAATTAAATAACATATTTGGAATCATAACATTAAAATTAGGTATGTAGTGATTTTTTAAAGTTTTACTAAAAATAGTATGGTAATAATGGTGAAATAAGGTAATATATGGTAAAGGTGATAACATAAATTTATAAGCATGACCAAATTATACCATGTTAGTCCACTTGGCTTAAAAGTTTACCTAATAATTATAGTAGATAATTAAGTGAGGTAAGGGGGAACTATGTGTGCAATGGATCACTTGAGATAATGGAAGTATGAAATGTGGAATAATTAATTCCACGAGACTCTATAAATTTTTTTATGGGATACCACTCACCACACCTATAAATACCAACCATTTATTCACCAAAAAAGTTACAAATATATCTTCATAGTACTATAAATGAGTATATTATATAGACCCATTTTCAATATTAAAGTGTTTAGGTGCTTGTAAAGGCTTATTCTATGCTAAAAAGTTCATGTAAGGTAAGGCTTATCACCCCTTTCATTTTCAACAGCAGTTGTAATTATTTGGTTATATTATACTTTACTCTTACTTTAAACTTTATGGTATACCTAAATTTATAGTGTATTATCAACCTCAAAGACTAATATGACCCTCCATTTTAGGATGATGGTATTCGAGATTTTGAAAAAGGAAAATAATATATGACTAACATGGACCTTTGGATGGGATTATTAAGGAAGTCCCAAGAACAATGGTCCAAGATCCCCTTATGGAAATACTTTTACAATCCTTAGATATGTTGTAAGAAATAATTTATATTTCAACTCCATTTGAAGAAACAAGGACTACACAAGTTAATGCTGTGGAAGATGTTACAAATGGAAGGAAAGTATGAATAATGAAGTAATAAACTGATGTAAAATCACCTCATATGATAATACTTATAGATTAAAAAGAGAAGATGTTAGAATAGGATATTCCAATTAACGCACCAAAGGAAGACTAAACCATTATGAAGGACAAAATAATAAAAGTTTACACCAATGATAAATTGGAATAGATTAATAACTAGGACTGTATATTAAATTAGATATTTAAGTAAATGAATATATATATAGATGATTTATTCAATATTTTGGGAATAATGGACTCTTTATTTTAGGATCTAATTCACTAGGAGGAAAAGTGGAGTTGTTTTCCAATGATTTAGAGTCTTTATAGTATGCTTGTGTTGAATAATTTAATGTTTTACTAGAATGGAAAAATGCTCCAGATTAAGGTATAATATGTGTTTATCGGGATTACCACTCTACCTAAATGTGGATTTTCTAAAATTGAATAAAAATATAATTTGTAGAAATTATTCCATTTTCTTAATTTATTACCATGATGAAGTTTTGTTTGTTAGTCATATTCTTTTATTTTACAAATATATTTTTTGTTCAGATATGTTTTAAATTAATTATTAATTTAATTTGATGATTATTATTAAGTGATATTATCATTCCTTTAATCCTTCATCCATGAAAAATCATATTATCCTTATTTTATACCATTTTTAAAGATTTACCATGTCAAAAATAAATGTTTTATTTTCATTCCACTTCCATTTCACATATTGATTCTTTTTTTATAAAATATTTTACAACATAATTAAATTTTACAATATAATAATATGCATGTGATATTACCATCTTTAGGATAAATTATCAATATTATATAACCCATTTCCTCTCATTATTATTTTTTCATGAGCTGTTACAAAGATGAAATGATTAAAGGAACCATGCTTCATTTCCTAAGTTCTTATACTAGTATGATGCTATGGAAATAAAATCTTATTGAATGAATTGATCTTTGACTACATTTTTTTCATTCTAATATGAAATTCTGGATTATTATGTTTTATACAAATAATATTCCACGTATTCCAATCATAAAAAAATGCCTTGTCATCACAATATTCACATGTTCCTATGGAGGGATGTTAAGGGCCTATAGTGTGAAAGGATAATTATTGGGAAGTTAGCGGATCACTTGGATTTTATTTATTTATACAGAAATATTATATGTCCTATGAAACCTCCACTAGTCCCCTCATATAATCACGTACTTGGATTCTCACTCTAAAGTGATAAACATAAATTTTACATATGAAATCCATTCATATGACCCTGTAAAAATCCTGATGTAGTGGTTACCTTTAACATAAAACCTACACAATAAATACTATATAGATTTAGATTAAATGTTGTGAACAAAGATATCATATTAATGATATTAACTCAGAAACACTATTGTTAAGATCTTATATATTTTTAGTCTATATAGTATAAATATCTTATATTACATTAATGTAAATAGAAATTATTAACCTATATATCCTTTCCATTAGATTAATTGTGGAATTACTAGATTGGAACCCACATAAATCAGTTATGGGTTAACCTAGATCATGATAATATATATGAAATATTTATCTATATTATCTCATGTATTCATTAATGTGAAGCATTATAAACTTGAAATGTTATTGAATGGGTGGCCCTTGTAATATAAAAGTCCAATGAATTGAGATATTATTTCATCTATAGAGATAATTTTTAGATGGAATGATTTTGATACCACAGTTTTGGAAAGTAACATTTCCATCAAAACCCTTCATATACTGTGATGTTGGTGGATAATCTTGTCATCAGAGGCCTTTGACCACATTTTAATGATGTACTGGTTGAATTAAATTACATATGTATCTTTTTTTCATATTTAACATACTCCCTTTTATGTTTTATTTTTATCATATTTCATTAATAGGTATATTCATTGGTACTCTACTATGCTTATTGTTAACTTTACCAAGCATCTAATCTCATACTTTCTTAGGTTTCCCAAATCCAAAGGAAATAAAGTGTATTAAAAAGGATATATATACAATAGACTAATAGATATATCCTAGAGATTATAATATAAGTATAGATGTATTAATTTTTATTTTGTATATCTTAGTTACAGTATACACTGAACATAATGATTTTTGGAAGTGTTAAAATGTAATAATTTTTTATGTTTTATAACAAATTTATGTAATTAAAGAAGAAGATATAAGGGTGTGGGTTTAAGTTTATTCATGTAACAACCTTGGAAAGTTAATTATATTTATGATTCATTTATTTGGACTATATATGTTAGTTTCACATATCTTTTAAATAATTTTAGAAATTATGTTTAGTTGGACTATTTATGATTTGTTTAGAGTATGAAATGATTTATTTTCTTTTGGATCATTATTTTACCCACATTTATTTGTACCATCATAATTTTAATAGATCTAGAACCTACTATTACCTATAATAAAACTCTCAACTTATAGATAATAGAATGTAAAAAATTTAAATTCATTAATGATATTACTAATGATGATTTGGTGTAATATCTCTGGTAATGGACATAGGATGAATTCCATTCCTAGATCTAACATGATCAGTGAACCCAATTATTTTATATCACTTATGAGCACACGAGTGAAAACTAAAGTCAACAATGGCTTCAGGTATTGAAAAATTCTTCTCAAACCACATATATTGCATGCCTTGATTATTACTAGTAGAGAATTTTACAATTATCTATCATATGAAATGCATCCAAAATATTACATTTCGTTTAAAAATTATATTCCATTGAAGAAAAATTAATCAATAAGATATTTAGTGAATAATTTTATTCTTAGTCAGTACCTTTTTGGATGATGTCTCTATCATACATAAAAATTCTCTCCTTACTTGAGAAAAATTCTCATGTTCTTATGCTAGTATAAAATGTAATAATTTTTTTTCTATCATTCAAAATTAAATCTCAATGATAAATTTTATCTTATTTTTATGAAAATTTTAATATAAAATAAATTTTTTTTAAAAGAGTCTATTGTTTAATAAAATTATCCAATAAAGTCTTTTATTGAATATGATCCCACTAAAATAATGACACCATTTTTACATTATTTATATTAATAGTATATATCAAAATTTAACTAGTATTTGTGTTTTATTAAGGATTTAAACAAAAAAATTATATTTAAGTTTACCATAATGTTAATTATACATGTTATAGATCTTGGATAATAAAATAGAAAACAACTTTCCCTAATATATCTCTTAGATTATCTTAACACCATTTATATGGTTACAAAAAAAATTCTGTTACCCAATCAAGTGAAACCCAAAACTCATAAAAGCTATAAACACATAACGATTAAGGTTATCGATATTTTTATTTCTTTATACGTGATAATTCACATCACCCCATCTTATTATTATCTTCTATAATAAATAATTAAGGTCATGAAGTGTGTTTACTTGGTAGGAATCTAACAATTGGTATTTTTAGGGGTTTTCTAATGATCTCTCCATTTAATTTTTGTATACATATTATGTATTTTACATATCATACATTAACTATATGTTTTAATATTTCTAATTATTTAATTTATCACCTTATTCCTTTAACCATATTAGTATGTTTCATTCATGTCAATATATTAATATTATTCAAATAATAATTTGTGATATACTTGTAAAAATTTCATCATAATATTGTATACTTGCACATAAACATAAATTAAAATGGTTTATAAAACTCATCTTATATTATTAATTGAAATTATAGAGGTCTATAATTTTTTATTTTTTTTTACTTTGAGTATTTTGGGGATATCGGAGAAAGAAAAGGTTAAATTTTTAGATAACATCAATAGGATATGGAAAAAATGTTGTGCTGGAGATGTAACATTTCATGATTAGTAACAGAAGAGGGTGGTTGTATTAAAGTGTTTATGTAATTGAGGAAATTGAGAATAATAATTTTTTTTGCAGACATGTATTGGGAAATATTTAATTATTTATGTAAACATTTTGTGGTTTACATAAAACTTTTATATTTCTTAGTAATGTTTTAAAGGGGAATTTGTTATAACTACTTGAAATTTGGATAAATAAGACATGATTTGTTGCATTTAAATCATGTTAAGGTTTATTTTTATGATATTATGGGGATTCAATAGTTTGACATGGTGAATGATATATTACATGGTTTCATGTCATTGTTTTTGGAGGACCTATGTAACACATTGTGGTTTATATATAAAGATAATGGTCAAGGTTAGAAGGACATAAATTTAATTGTTTAATTGATTGTGGATATTATTGAGGGGATATAAAACATGCTATAATTTTTGAATCAATCTTTGAACAGTGAACATAAATATGCTTGAGGTAGACACTATGGTTTTTGAGAAATAAATTTATTATTTGTTGTAAAATAATATAAAAATTAATATGTTCACTTATAATTTAATCTCCACCTTGAGTAATATTATGGGGTTATTTGGGGGATATTTATGACGATATTCGACACTTATTGAAGAATTTATTATTATTAATGACCAACTTAATGATGGGTTCAAATGATAAGTGATAAATTAGGTTTATTTATTTTGGTGGATTACTAAACCCTTACCTATATTTTTTTTTATTATGTGGGGAGGGGGGATAGGATGTTTAGATGATGGATTAAATGGATTTATATCATAAATTGACATTTGATGAATTATAAGGTGGGTTTGACAAACAGTCCCTGATGATTATAATTAGATGGTGTAAAGGATTCAAAAACTCTAATGTTTACATATTCTTATAGATTTATCATGATTTAGTTCTTATGGGTGGATATAATAATGTGGTTATCTAGTTAATATGAAATGGTGTGTGATTAAGTGTCATGTGTGGGAAATGTTTTTTTGTGGTTGTCTAAAGCGTAAATAGTATTATTTGAGAATTTTAAATAGGAAGGGGTGGGAATTGGTTGGGGAGTATGAATAGGATGTTTTATTTGAGACTGATGAATCATATGTTATATTCATGATAGGTAATAAAATGTGGTATTACATAAGATTTAGGGGGATATTTGAATTAATAAGGTATTCAAATATTGTTTTATAATAGTTGCGAATTGATATAATATTCTAATATAATTATTATATATGGTATTATGATGAGGTTTACTTGATGATATATAAAAAATAGGTGATCAAATGTATTGTTCTAAATAAGAGGATTTAGGGAAGCATTACCAGTGTTTGAGATGTATTGATATAGGATTGTGATAATTTTATGATATTTAGAGGATTTAAAAAGTATATATAGTTCATATGTTGGGATAGATATAATATTATTACAATTATATTATTCAAGTCCCTTGATATGTAATGTTTGTAGTGAAATATATATATTCCCTTTGAATTATGAGATGAATGATTTTTTATTACTAAATTTATAATTAATGAATAATGTGTGTCGAATGGAAATAAATGATAATTGTAAGTAAAGAGGTAAGAATAATTTTTTAGTGAGTATTCCACTGAGACATATTTCTTACTATACTCTATGATTTCATTATAATACTCTATCTACCAAAAATTTAATATTTTTCATCATGAATCTCATAAATTTCATGATATTTATTTCTTTATTCTATGTACTTTCTCTCATGGGGTTTTGACTCAATAATTATTAAATATATAAGGGTATCTTATCTCAAATTACATTATTTGAAATATATTTTTATTATGCACCAAATTATGTTTATATGGTGTATATAATACCTATTTAATTAATTAAACCCTAAAATAACATTTATATATAGTATTATTAGTTAAATTTAAAACTCCCTCTCATTCATTTGGGTTTTATTTAAATGTTACTTGATCCATAATATTTTTCTTGACTCATTATATTTTTTCTTGAGTAATTAATTCTCTTTTTTATTATTATATTATAGCCCCTTTTATCATCAAAATTACTTTTATCTATGTTATTTTATCTTTTTCTATAGATAAGTTACTTATTTTCGTCGATATCATCTTTTTTTGATGAAATGCCTTCTTAAATAGACGTTTTACATTAGAAACAATAACTCACATTCTTTCTAATGGTTGTTTTCATCGATGTCCATATTTCTCTTCCTACTAAACTTCTCTATTTTTAGAAACAATAATATGGAATATTTTTTATGATCCCCCTAATTCACATTACCTATTTTAAAAAAAACCGATACACTATTTATAATGTGGGTTCTCAATAAGGGTATTTAAAAATATTTTAAA
This sequence comes from Viscum album, assembly GCA_963277665.1. Lineage (NCBI taxonomy): Eukaryota > Viridiplantae > Streptophyta > Magnoliopsida > Santalales > Viscaceae > Viscum > Viscum album. The sequence continues at coordinate 939,958,905 of OY728141.1, forward strand.
ATGTTTCTCTTCCTTTAAATAGAAATAGTTTTGTCTTCCAATCCATGTTCTCTTAATAAATCCTTTATTCATTACATATGGGGAACAGTTCAATGGTTACACCCCTGCTATACCCATGGCAGTCAGTTGAGGAGGTCTTGATTTCAAACCTCAATGTCTACAAGTTTCCTTTTTATCCCCACCACCGAACCTACCATGTATAATACCATTATATATTTCTCAAGACATCATTATTGGAGATTTATTAAAAGTAATGTTATAAAATTTCTCAAATAATTTATTTCCATATATTTTGAAATTGACATTTCAAAATAAAATGGTTACTTTTTCTCTTATACTTTCTTTATAAAAATATTAAAAGAATCATATTTTTAAAATGTTCTCACATGAATAGATTTCCAATAATTTTGAATGTTCTTTACCATGATTCATAGTTTTACGAAGTAAATTATCAATTTTTCATTATTCTAGGATTGTTTATATGGTATTTCTTGTAAAATGGTAATTTTCATCATGATTTTCAAATAAAAATTTGAATATTATTCTAAAAATATTCTTAATATACCGGTTAATTCATTACCATTGTTTTCACAAATGAGAAATGTTAAATATCTATATGTGAAATGATATATTAATTACTTTATCATTATTAATAATCTTCGGTGTATAAACATAACTATTCATCCAATTTCTTTCCTCTATGTACGCCCTATTTTTTATTCCTTTGATTGAAGATAGTTCACCTAGATTACATAGATCAACTTTTTGATGAAATTCATAACATAATCATTTACCATTTATCTATATAGTGTAAATACCATATGCTCTATTATCTTTATTGAATTATTTTTTGACTAGAAAGTTACTAAAGATATTTGGATAACTCTTTACTTTCCATTAGTATATCATGTTACGAATATTAATGGAATTATGATTTTTTTCTTTATGTGGTTCTATTTGAAAAAGATATGAAACCAAATTTCTTTCCATGGGTTCTTTAAGATATAATAATGAAATATTTTATATAGAACACATATGAATGGATGATTATGGGTGGGGTTGTATATCTCCTTCCAATTCATTAGTTTAAGTTAACATCTTATGAGATATTCAGGCATGGACATACTTATTTTGTTCAAAAAGAATTTCGAATAATAAGTTTTCTCATATTTTCAAGCATGGGAATAATGAGTTTATTCACATAAGCATGTGAATAATGAATTTTCTCACATTTTTTTTCCAATTTTCATGTTTATTCGATAATATTATGATAATTTTCATGACTATTTTATTCCCTCATGGATCCAGATTATTGACTCATTTTCCATACTCTCTTGATCCATTTCTTGTATTATACCACGTCATTTTACATGGCTCTTGTTTTATGATCTAATCTTTGTTGTGTTTTATTTTCTTATGTATCATGATTATTTCCATATTCTCATATTATAACACATTATGATCTTTGATTGTCATTGAATAAATTTTACCTTTATTGAGAAGATTAACTTACCCATTTCTTATGACTCCATTTCCCTAGGTTATGAATAAAAGTAAAAATTATGATGTTTCTAAATGGGTATCTTGTGTGGAGAATTTATGAGAGACATTGAAGAATTGTTTTGGATTATGCAGTGTCTTATATAGTGGAAACAATTTCCATTAGATGAAATGTATATGAGTTTTGTTAGTTAATGTTTTTTCCTAATTATATAAAACTCTAAACCCAAAAGATCATGGGAATGTACTATAATGAAATACATTATTCAAGTCATGTAATTATGATTTTAATGTTTTTTAGGATTTATAGTTTTTATTAGAGTATGGCCTAGATAAATTTGGAGATTGGGATGTTGTCATTTGAGGATAATTTTGGAGTTATAAATGTCTTAAAATTTTGGGAAGTTAAAGATGATAATAATTTAAAAGGTATGGAGAACCCTTAATGATTGTTAAGGTAATATTGAATATTTTAGGGACTATGATAAGGGAACTTCATTGAAAACCCTAAGTATAATTATAAGGGATTATTCTTTGTAAGGATAATATCCCAAAGTTTTTTCAATGTAAATACTGCATGCTTTTCCTAGTAATTACAACCCTTTATATATATTCAAAGTTGATACAATCTCTATCATAGATGTACCTAGGGGTAATAACTTTGAAAATTGCATTTTGTTTCCTATCTAAATCGTCACCTAATACACTTCTAATAGGCATAACTACGAACCTAGTTTGATACTCCTGTGTGATAATATATGGTTGATTCACATTATATTTAATGAAACATTATGATGGATTTGGGTATGATAGGAACTAATTAGATTAGATAAAAAATATAAAAATGATGTTGGATAACCAAGGATTGAATAAAGAGGGTTATAGGTTGAACTAAAAGTATAATATGTTATAAATTAAGGTGAAATAGGGGAATATGTATTTAGATTTATGATTTTATATTCATATTTTTTATATTATCAAAATGTTTTTGGTTTTCATGTTTTATTGAAATAGGATCATGAGAATTTAGTTGAGAAATTTATGTATCTAGAAACCACTGTGTCTTATAACTGAATAAGGGAGCATACATAAATGGTTTAGAATTTTAGTATATTCCTATTGTGATCGAAAATGTGTGTTTCCTCATCTTATGTATGGTAGTGTGGTTAATATATTAATAGAAACTAAATATTCATTCTCTTAGATATTTTCATTAATGAGTAAAATTTATCGATGATTTTTTAGTATATTCTAAAACTTATTAGTATTATGTGTAACACCCCGAGATTTTATAAAATATTTCTTTAATATAAATTTAACCATTCAATATATTTTTATTTACAAAAAAGAGTATGTTTATTTTGAGTTACATGCAACGCTGATTTTGTCTTGTGTCACATGCAACACTAATCTTAAATGAAACATGAAAAATTATTAAAATATAATTAGTTAATATGATTGTTGTCACATAGTCATTAGAATGGTGTTAATGAATAATATTAAATAAATTATGAAAATATTTTTTTTAAAAATATATATATAGTGAATTATTTGGTGAAAAATAATTATAAAATTAATTTGATCAAATAAAAATTATTTTTTATTTATTAGTATCGAAATTATCTAAGGGTGAATTTTTGGTTTTTTCAAAAAAGTTACATTTTTTTATGAATAGATAAAATATTGAATTTTAATTGAAACCCATCTTTTAACCTAAATTATTCACAATGTTGAATTTTTTTTAAAGTATAAATTTTTTAGTTATACATCTATTAGTCCAATTTAGATAATTTGAATCAATTTTATATTGAAATTGGATAAAAAATATTATAAATATTTGGTTATTTTTACTTTAAAACCCCATTTTCTCGTCACGTCTGTGGAATTAATTTTATATTAAATTATTTCACTTATGTGAGTTTAATTTGTGAAATTTTATTTCATGTTTTTAATAATAATAATTTAAATTATCTTGTATGTTCAATTTAATTTTTTACCATAATTATTAGTGAAACAGTTATAATTAATTATAGAGTTTAATGTTTAAATAGGGTTTTGTGCATTATAAGGGTTTGTATTAAAATTAATTTTACACACACATTGGATTTTTATTTAATAAATTTGATTTAATATTTAGAATAAGTATTCATAAATTATATAATAAATCTTATTTATATTTTATTCCTAATGGATAAATTACCATTGTTAATAAAAATATATAATTTACCATGGTAAACAAATAGAAAGGGAGAAATTGAGTAAACATAAAGACTAAGGAACAACATGATAAAAATGTATTTCTTTTTCTATGGTGGAGTTTTTTATTGACCAAATAAACCCTCCTATCGAATATTGATATATTTCACTAGCACATGATATAAAAACACAATCTTAACATATATAAAAATTACATTCGTGTAATAATTAAAACATTAAATAAACAGACCCCCAAATATTGTATTAGTATAGTTCCTTTGGAAAAATGGAAATATAAAAACTGGTAAATAAGAGATCTAAATTATCTCCAACTAGGTTCTTCATGACTATCACCCTTCTTAGACACATTGATATTAATAAATATCTTCATAACCTGGGGAAGGAAACATGAAAAGCGGTTAGCTCAGATGATCAGTAAGGGTAAACAAGGGAGACATGTAAGCATAAACACGAGCATAAGGGTATGAGAATGTGATCATAAAAATAGAAGATTATAACCAACATATCAAAGATCATAAACATAGATAATAGAATAAACCATGGCATTTCATAAAACATGAATCAAAAGGAAATAAAGAACATAATCCATGAATTCATATCATAGGAATAATATATGGTATTTTGGAACACATATAAATGTGATATCAATCCCTATAAGTCAAGTCTCATTACTAGAACTTATCAAGGAACTTCATGGGAATCACACCTATTGGGAGGGACACACCACCATCCCCAGTGTTAGTCCATTCCTTGTAAGGGATTGTGTTTCCCCATCTTCCCATAGTGGACTGGGTTTCCCCATCTTTCCATAGTGGATCAGGTTTCCACATCTTACCATAGTGGATCTGGATTCCTCATCTTCCCATTGTGGATCGTGTTTCACTATCTTCCAAATTCATGATGACTACACCTACTGGTTGGGACACCCAACAATCCCCAGTCGCAGTCCTTTCCTTACAAGGGATCGGGGTTCCCTATCTTCTCATTGTTTATCAAGCCCGTCGACTTGGTTCACATAATTATCTAATGAGATATAAATCTTTACCCAATTCTTTTGAGGTAGGTATAGGTCCTACCCATATCATAATAAAATTATTCATATATATTCTACAAGATAATAACAAATTCATTATATCATGACCCATAAAAAGAGATGGGTTCTATAATCATCAAATCATATCCCATGAAATGAAATTTTTATCATTAACATTTTATCACATCATAACCTATGAGGAAGAGAAATGTTTTGTAATCATCTCATCAAATAATAACCCATAAAAAAGACGGTTTCCAAAGCATATAACCCATGGAAATGAAATGAGTGTCTTAAGAATCATTCCACCAAAACATAAACCATTTAAGAAAGAATATGAATAAGACCTTTATATCATTTCATAGAAGGGCCTGATCAATTTCAACAGATGTCATATTAGATAGAAAGTAATTTTGAAATAAATTTTAGAATCATTTCATTGGGATCATAACAATTATTCTTTGAAAAATTCACTTTAAAACATAAAACCCTTTGGAAATCATTTTCTTTAAAATAAACATGAATGATTATAAATAAATCTTTAAAAACATTTTGGAAACATATTTTTTTGTAAACATATAAAGAGAGATAGAAAAAAATTTGAAAACCATTTTCCTTGAAATCTTATAAAAGGATCATAAAAATGTTTTAAAACCCATTTTCTTTAAAAACATAAAAAGGGTATTTAAAATGATTTGAAAAAAAATCTTGAAAACATATAAAAGAAGCGTGAAAAAATTTTAAAACTATTTTCATTGAAAAATTAAAAAATAATCTTGAAAGAATTTTGAAAAAAAATCCATTGAAAATTTATAAAAGAATATTACTAATTTTTTGAAAAAAACTTCCTTGAAAATTAATTTGAAAAAAAAAATTCTTAAAATTTATCCTTTTAAAAATTCAAAGGAATCTTGAAATAAATGGTGGATAGTAAATTTTTACATGTCATATGAGGTTAAAAGCATATTCCTTTTCTATGGTAAAAAGGTAAGAAAAATTACTTTTTCTAAAAAGGAAAAGAGTATTCCTTTGATATAATTGGTAATAAAAAAATTGTAAAAAATAATTTAAGGTTTGTAAGATAATAGTACAATATTTGTTGATACTCTTTTCTGAAAACATGTTTTTGAAGGAACACATTTTTCTGACAAAAGAGAGAGGTAAAATTATAATATCTTAAAAAACATTCTTGATCATCTTATGTACCAAAGAGTGGAGAAATGTTACCATTACATGGATACAAAATTAATAACCAGAGGTTAATAAAGATCATAATATTTCTTGAGATATGGATTATATGATTTCATCAATTGGATAATAATCATAATCAATCTCGATAAATGGTGAGGTTGTAGCCAAAAATCGTTACCAATTTCGTAACATTGGATTATAAAAAAATGAAAAGAATTAAATTACATGAATATTAACATATCATGAAAATAATTAGATTCATGATATAACATTTCAAAGGAACTATTTAATATTATGGAAAAATATAGATTCATAACATGACATATTTCTTAAAGAATGTAAATTAAGACAAAATCACAGTACTGATTGGGTAAATTTTGAAACAAGAGCCCTTGAAAGAAATATCATAAAATAGATTTGTAAATACCCATAAACTAAATTATAAAAATCATAGCATAAATCCATGTTATGTATAAATACCACACAATCTAAATGAGTGATGATTAAGGAATGTATCTCACAGAAATTAAAAGTGGGATGAAATCCCCTTACCTTGTGTTTTTACTCTCTTCGTACTCATAAAAACATACTATATAATAAAAATAATTTTATTATAAATCTTTAAAAAGAACATGATCTTATATCTAATTCCATATATGGTATTATTATGACTTTATATTACCCTCTTTTTAATAATTATATGTTAGGGTTACGCTTCGTGTAATATTTGATTAGTTTTTCGCATGTGTCTTAATTTGTTACATCATTGCTCCTTGTACTTATATAATTATTTAAAAACATTAAACCATGATATAAATATCATTAATATTAGTAATATTTTTATTTTTATAATCTATATAATATAAATTTATGAAATTAAATACACCATTAATGGAGATTGTAGGCCATACATACGCTTGAACAATGCTTCTATTTTCTTGTTGTATTGAAATAAGAAAAGTAAATGAAATATATGTATATGTATATATGTATATAATATCATTAAATTAGATTTACTATTTCATACTTTTTATATATTTTCACTAAACATATCCTTAATACATTCCATGTATCATGTGAACGAATCACATCTCTTTGAGGGGGCGGTAGTCCGTACTTCCTCAAAATAATCATTATATTTACACAAGGGGAAAGAATAAGGTTATGTTATCAATAAAAATTATAGAAGAATAAATAAATTATAAATATAATAAATATCATATATAAATATCGTTTCCATAATAATTACTACCATGATAGGTGGTAAAGGAAAAATAAAGAATCATCATTTTGTAAGGCGATAGTTTTCCACACACGTAAATAATATGTTTGTTACCCATTATATGGAAGTATGTGTTAGTGAATGTAGAAACATTATCATTAAAATATCATTGTATTATGAGGATATTGGTGTTTTTATACAATCATGGAATAAATATATTTTTTGGAGTGGAGAATGAAAATAAATGAAAGGATCTTGAGGGAGGGAGTGATCTCTTAATCAGGTAACTCCTTTTGGTTTGCACAAAAGAGATTTTGTGGAAGGATTTATGACCAAAGGGAGGCTTCATTGAGGAATTTAGGGTTTATGGTAAGTTTATTGGGAAGATATTTTCTGAATCTATATGTTTTGAGATGTCTGGAGAAGAGGGAGAGGTGGTATCATTTGATAGGGAAGGGAAATGACAAACATGGTATTTTTAAAAACAAGTTAGGTGTACCAACATTTTTACCTAACCAATGTAACAAAAAACAAAAAAAAACAAAATAATGGATGTTTTATGGACTTAATATTGCCATTAAATGGGTTTGGTACAAGTTTATATTTCATTTGGGCCCTTATGTTTAAGGTTTATTTCTTTGTTATGCTTAATTTTACCTTAATCACTGTAATTATTTTTAATTAATTTCACTAATATTTTTGGTAAAAAACTAATTTCACATTATTATAAATTATAAATTATGATCATTCCAAATATGGAATCAAAATTTCTAAATTCCAGTCATAGAAGTGGAAAAAATTAATTTAAATTTAATCCCACTGGTGGGATGACACTGTGGTGTTTTAAAGTAAAACCATACATAAGTTTTCTTTGTTTTTACAGTCACTCTCCATGTGTAATTGATTCCATTAACTGAAGTTTTATTAATTTATAATAGTTTTATATAATTAACATTTAAATGTAATGGAAAATGGAATTTAACCTTGAGAATAAATTAAATAAAAAAGACGTTTTGAACTAAAGTACAATATTTTTTTACTATTAATTAAAAAAATGAAACCTTATAGAAAATACAAAAAACTTAACATAACCTAATTTTTATGTTATAATATAAAATATGATTTTTCATTTTACATATATAATAATTAATGTTTCAAATATTTTATTTAAAATTTATTCACCATTAAAATACAGTACAAATTCCTTATTAAGAAATATAGAATTTTATGCAAAAAATTAGGGTTGTTTTTATCTTAAGCCTATCATATATATTGGGTGAATATAAAAAATATCTTACTAAATATATATTATATAAGTCAAATTAACACAACTCGATAATAGTAATTTATTTATTTAGTTCTGGTAAAATAGCTTTGTCGGTATAGTAATATTTTCCTTTATATCCAATCAGTTTTCATTTTCATTTCTAATTAATTTTTAACGAATGAATTCATTTTATATTTTTGTAAATAATAGAGTTTCTTTAGTTAGTGAACACTTTTCAAAACTACTAATTTAACAACTAGGTTATATTAAATAATATTTTAATAATATATCATTATTTGGTAAAACTCAGGCCTACTTGTTACACAATCCATCAAGGAAATTCATTGTTATGTGTAATGAAAGATAACCTAGGGGTTCTTTGTATAGCATGATAAAATTAATACTGAATTTAGTTAATTATTAACTTTTTTTATATAATTCAAGACAAACACAAATATTTAATATAGAATAAACTATTTCACATGTTTCATGAAATGAAAAATATCAAAAAGGTTAAATTAAATCAAGAAAAAATTCAAAAAATATTAGGGTGATACATTATACCCCCATAAAATTAATTTCTCCATTAAATTCATCTAGGGTACCACGGTGTAGTACTTTAAATTTTCATTCGTAGAATCTGACATCATAAAAATGAATACTAAAACATCCCTTAAGAAAGGGAAAGTTGGAATTCTAATGGTTACTGGAGGTAATATATAACTAGATTTCCACATATGAGAACATAGGCGGAAAGTGAAAATAAGGAAATAGAAGAGAAAAATAAATATTAAGTTTCTATGGAGGCTAATAGAGAAAAATTATCTATAGATGTTGGTGATCAAAAAAATAAGTTTTTTATGATCTAAGAGACCATATGATTCATCAGAAATTAAGGTTCTACGATAAATATTTTTCAATATCCTTTTCCAAGATTCAATGAATTCATTTACTATCTAGGAACATAAGGAAACATACAAACATTATTTAATTCCTTTTCATATGTAAAATCTCACCCATTGGGTTTCACCATATCAATTCTCACCTCATATCTTACTCTTGGGAAGGGTGGTGAACTTTTCATTCCTGAAGCACTAATAGAACATGATATCCATGTTATTCTATCACATTTTTCAACATTTATCATCAACATGAAGCTGTTACACTAGATTATTCAATATGAATAAATCATCATGTGTTGAGACAATAATTTAATCTTACAAACCTGATCCAAAATATAACTTAATATTTACATAAATGGTTCAACTTATACCCCTTAAAAAATTGAAAATCCATAAATTTTGAAAGAAGGACATGAAATATCTTAAAAAAATATTAGCATTTGTTGACACCAGCCATAGAGGCATCATCAGAACCGTAAAATAAGAAACATATTAACGTGCATATTATTTCCCCCATGAGAGAAAAGAAGAAGAGAACAGTTAAAGACCCATGATTGTGTGACCACTGAAAGGTCACATGAAGTATCCATGAAAGGTTCCTAACTTGCAACAAGTCTCTTATTTCCCTCTTCAATGAGCACCCTTTTTCACTAGTAGATGAACAATGACTAATGGATGACCATCTCCATGCCCCATGGTTTTTCATTGGAAAGTACTTGACAACCCATCCAGAATCCTTAAAAAATTAAGGGATGCAACCTTTCAAGGAAGAGAACCTTGGTGTTCACATATATCTTGAACCAAATCATCATTGGGAATAATAAAATATGTAGATGATATCCAATACATCTCATGATAACTCCAAGACTTCATCAAAAAGAATGAAGGATATAAATAGGAGGAGGTGATAAAGGATCATGGTTAATTAAGGACATGCAACACACCCCTAAAGACATGTGACACACCACGACCTATCTAGTGTGCCTTGTGAAAACCCTTCGGCTCATCAGCCTTGCCACATGGAATCTTCTGGACAATTCCACATCACGCTAAGGACATACGTATGATATTTTCCACAATACCTGAACACTATCATATGATCCATATTGGTCATGTGAGACACCACCAAAATGTAGGGTAAAAATCATAGATATTACTCAAGAAGATTTCCATACCTCCAAACTCTTGTCACATAAAATAAAGGGGATAAAAAGGGAGGAGGTGAGTGGTGTACGTAATTGCTGAAGGACATGCAATGAGTGCCTCGAGTGATCCGTGAGATAATGAAAGACCTCAGAGTCATGACCTCCTCACCTTGTAAAGTCCATTTGGCTTGTCAGCCTCACCGATCGGAAGCCTGCAAGTGATTCTAGACAACTCCATGGTTCTCTAAAGATAGACAAATAGATTTTTCCACTACATACTCACACAATCTCCATATTCCCCATATTGGTAAAGTGAAACATGAAAAAAAAATTAGCACATAAAACCCATACATTGATCATAAAATCCAACATAACCCCATTACTTTGTGAAATAAAATAAATAAGAGAGAAAAAATGGAAGAGAGTGGCTTGCGGTCACTAAAAGACATGTGACATGCCCTTAACAACCCGCACAACACTACAAGACCTTGGGGACATGCCCGCCTCACCTCGCAAAAATCCCTTTGGTTTGAGGAATTTTCTGCAAAATGCTTTCACACCATACTACCCATACTGTTCATTCGATGTGTCTCAAAAAAATAGAGGAAATACCCTTAATACTATATGTACAATATCACTTGACTCTGGATCTTCATCACATAAAACGAAGGAGATGGGAATAGAGAATGTGAGTTGGGTTCATGGTCACCGAAGGGCATGTGATGCACCTAGCTAACCTATAGTGTTGTCCAATGATACCTCAAGAAAAGCCATCCAAGGACTCATGGATGCATTACAACAATCATTTGGATTTCATGATGACCCTTGGACATGTCGAAATGATGAAATAAAAGTTGTTCGAAACAAAATTCCTCTAGAGTTGGTAATAATCTGATAAAGGATAGATGGACTTGTAGCCGATGAAAATCAGGTGGCTCGCTTGACACAGTCCACTATAGAGACTCGTGAAAGTATGTACTACCAGACCCTGTGTTCAATCCAGGCTGGACTCACACTAGAGGCACCACCTAAAATAGAGTTTACAAGGATGGATATGCCTATACATTTCCCACTAAAACTCAAAAAAATGGTTTGGTTTCTTGTTTCATTGGTTGGATGATAGAATGCTTGATGTTTCGACCCAGCCCGCTAACATGCACATCGGTACTCAAAAGTTTGGGCTTCTGCACACATCTGATCATGCGGCTGGTCAAATCTCCACTAGTTAATACACTGGTGGATTTCCAAAGTAGTCTTTCACTATGAAAAAATCCCACTGCATGATCAATAATGGATCACATGAAGGACTTCTCGAGAGACATGAGAAAATCATGTTGCATGACCTCAAAATCATGCAAGACCCAAACAAACTGACACTGAACTGAACCAAGGTACTCGCAACAGAAGGGAAAATCCAATATTCAAAGTGGAAAACCCAAGTGGAATACATGATCACGGACCTACGTGTGCTTCACATTTTTCAATCAAGAATACGCGATGATACCATGTCGTTCGACCTAGACCCTGAGACATCCCTTCAACATATCATCTGGGATATAAAAAACACCTCGGACATGTTGGTACAAGTACTGTAGACCCTTCGCGGGAACCACTTGGATCCTACGAACTATTTGGGTTCGTCACCCCAAACTAGAGATGTCCTCAAGATGCACCTCCTGAATCATATAACAGAACCCACTCATGTCAGAAGAGTCTCATCAACACATCTAGATATGACAATCCATATTTCATGGAACACCCTCTAGACATGTTGGCCTAGTCTTGCGATGTCCTCCTGAGGTGTCAACTAAGACACGAGACACCCTCTAGACATGTCGGCCTGGTGTCCAGATGTCCTCCCGGGGTGTTATCTAAGACACACCACAACCCGCAGATCACACTAGCATGACTCTCAGGACACCCTCCACATGTATCGATATAGGTCATACGATCACCTCTAGGGTATGCCAACATGATCATGTGACACCTTCCAAATAAGAAGGCCTATTCACCAGGGATAACATCAGTGTGTAATCCCCAACACCTCCAAGAGAACTGTGAGGACTCGGATTCCTTCCATAACTAGGATATAAGGGATTCCTTCTTAAAGGACTGATCTCTATATCAAACACCCCTAAGACTTCCCCAATACATAGATAACATGTCCACACACCATGACTCTAATCATTATCTGCCTCGCGATTTTGAAAACAATCACGACTCACATGGGCTTAGGGGGATGCAATGAAAACCTCTTTATGAATCAAACACCTATTCTCCAGGGAAACCTCAATGTGTAAGATAACTATGTGGAATTTGATTCAAGCCATAACTGGGATATGTAGGGGTCATTCGTAAAGGAAAAAAGCTCTGTATCAAACACTCTAAGGAATTCCCATATACACAGGTGCCATATCCATATTCCAATAGGTTGATCATGCACTCCCCCTTATTTATTACAATGATAATGGATCACTTGGGATTTTGGGGGTTCCACAAACATATCATTAGGCATAAAATATCCAGTCACTAGGGTAGTCCTAGTGTATAAGCACCAACATTGACTGAACTATGATGAATCTGATTCCTACCATAACCCAGATATCTAGGGCGTCTCTTCAAAACTCAAGCTCAATTTTTTTTGACATCCCCATATTATTCCTCACCGCTTGATGTTAGACTGCATGGATCAACCAAACTACATTATTTTTGATTCCTAGAATAACCATGATACATGGGATGCCTCATAATGGATCAATCCCATCCTCAAAATATAAATTTCCTCTATAAAAGGGAGAACACCTAAAAACATGTTCATATGGTTTCAACATATAAGAGAAAACTCATTACAGGAAAATGATTAAGAACATCAGATACATACTAATTGATTCAAAAAATAGTTCCTAGTCTATCACACATAAAATAGAGTTAACCCATAGCCATTTTTAGGGTAACTAGTCCTACATCAAGATTAGGAAGAGATTTATGAACATGTATTAAATCTATAAATGAGTCTCAGGGTAGGTAAAAATCCCCCCCCCCAAAGGGTGAAATGATACTGAAATCCCATCCTCTAGACTAATATGAGACCCCACGAGTCACTGGGCCTAAAACCCAAATGACTTCCAGCCTTTGGAAAGCAGGCCCATACCTAACTACGGATGGAGGAACCATTGGGAGTTTCACAAAAAATTGACTATGGTAACACAATGAGAAGAATCCATTCCACACAATAGAATATTGACAAAAAAAATGGTGAACCCAATGTGAATCTAGGAAATAAAAAAATGATATATTTATAATCCATTGCACCATTCTGTTTTTCACAATATGAAACCAAAAATGATGAATCGGACATGAATCCCTCTAATAATAGAAAATTGGGTTATCATATGTCAAACCTTGTTTCTTTCCCCTTATACACAATCAACACTTATAAGCTCTAAGTGAACCTCTTAGGATACTTTTCTTTGTAAAACATATAAAAAAATCAATAAGACCTTCATAGATCAGGATTCCAATATGTCCATCCTTATGCAGACAAATACACATGAGGATAATGGCCAGAAAGAGAATATAGGACAATTGTATTGTCCATAAATATCTGATTGACCATTATTATTCCTATGATATGAAAATTATTGGTATCCTTGTTCCTTGTGAACTGTATTATTTCAGACTCCCAATATAAGAGAATGCATGCATCTTCCATCACATGTTCTGGTACTTCATCCGCCGCCGTGACCCCCGTGGGTCACAAAATGGTCTCACCTGCCAAACGACTCTGGCAGCTCATAGTGAGCACGATGATTCGAGAGTATGAAAAATATGGTATAGTCACAACTATGGAAGAAGATCATGAGACTCTACAAGCACATCAGCCAGTGAGTCCATTTCACTTGATGAAGGTTGTCGCGAAACTGATGGCCCCCATCTCCACGACCAATCGCTCCAGGAGCTTACCCTCGTAGTGTGACAACCTCCCCCTTCTATACCAGATAAAGGTGGATTAGGGGGATGGATATGGATTCCCAATAGTTTAGGAATTTCCGAGGGGGATCCTACTAATCACAGTTTCTAGCATCATCATATTGGTACCTATTAGCTTCCTACTATGGGTACCTACCGACAGACAGCCACCTCATTCACCCATGCACGGGCTCCACTGAGGATTAATTATCAGATAAAGAATACACTGGATACCCAGAAAAGCAAAAATTACCCCACTTATATTGATAGTGCCCATCAGCATACTCTATAAGGACCCAGCCAGAAGGCTCATATCCCTGCTCACTTAGAAAAAATCTGTAGGATTATTCGTGCAACAAACATGGGGGATGCTCATACTCCGACCCCCATGCGTGAAGCCCATCATCATATCCTGATGGATCACGGAGGACAGATGGGGGAACACATCCCCATTTCAATAGAAGATATCTGTTAATAGGTCATGGATATGGAAAACATATAGTCTTATATCCCCACATATACTTTGTTAAAATGCAAATACATTTTAGCAAAAACTGAAAAACTCCGCCGACCCATTCCATCACTTCTGCATATCAAGGGACATGTGAAAACTCATATCTATATACCCAGGATGACTCAGCACTCTGGTCATCAAGATCAAGTGGTTGTACTGGAGAGAGAACACATTTTTTCTCATGTTCGGGAGGATTATCAGCATATCCTGATGAAGGGGGAGGCATCCTACTAGGCTCATAATCCCATTCCAACTGGGGAAAACTAGGTGAGAGTGGGAAACTCCTTGATATAGGGGCACAAGTTTTCCAAAAAATTCCTACGACATAATACAAAGGCCCATGATTTGTCCCATATCCCTATTTTGGCTGATACTAACTAGGTGAGAGTGGCACGAGCTCTGGGATAGGCTCATATTCCTATCAATGAATATGATTGTAATAATCTAGTAGATCATAGAATAAAGGTACATTTACTACTTCTTCCAATGAATGACTGTGCCAGTATAATTTCAAGAGAACACATGAGAAGTCTCATATTCCTTATCCCATTCCAGAGGTCTGTCGGCTTATTCTGATAGGGAATGAAAATTAGGACCAGGAGTATATTCCCAATCCCATTGGGTCCAACCAGTTGAGAGTGACACATGCGTTGAGGAAACCTCATACTCTTGCCAGCAAAGACCAGAGACATATCCCAAATGCTCAAGATCAAGCCCACCCCCCCCCCCCTCTTGACTAAGGATTACCAAGTGAGAGTGGAAGACACCTCAGGATAGGCTCATATCCCTGGCGACAATGAGGTATCTTATCAACATATTCCAACAACTCCTCATCAGTGGGATCATATCCCCACATCACTATGAAGTTATATAGAAATTCTAATAGCCACCGTATAACAGGCCCATATACCTACACAACCACGAAATGTTGGTTAACAGACTCCGACCATGATGTAGAACATGACTCATATTTCTAATCTACTCAAGGTCGGTGTCCTTGAGGTTTTTCGAGAAGCACTCTCAACACTACAGGGTTCTATTGACACTTATATTGAAGAAAAAGCAAGATTCATTCATTACCACAATATTCCTCATTGTGGTAATGTGGATATTGATTTCAAGAACTCTAATCCTAACATCCACCATGGTCAAACTCCCCGCAAAGATATCTTCCATGGGAAAGGAATTCATCCCTTTATCCAAGAACCTCTATATAGATAGGTGAACCAAACACTAACACCTTATTATAGAGAGGTTCTTGAAACACCAGGGTCAGCTGCATATAGTTCCCCATCATTATCCAACAACATTGCACTACCATTAGAAGACAACCATCATAGTCGTATTATTTGTTCTAGCTATATGGAGGTGTGTAAGTCTAAAGAAGAAGAGGTCGACATTAGAATATGGAGAGAGTTATCTAGAAAAAACCTCCCCATCATGTTCTGGCCCCTCTGTACTTCCAGCTACTGAAGGATCAGAATCTACCTAATCCAAGATATGAGTGTCACCTTTAGACCATTAGGATAATATATTTCCATCTCGACCTACCTACTATCTCCATGGCACAAGATCCAAAACTGAAAAAGCACAACACAAATTTTTAACACGCATGCCACCATTGCATCATGACACTTAGGAAGATGATCTCTGAAGAAACATCTGGCATCCAAATTCAAGGATGGGAACAATATGGAGAATTATACTTAGTTGATCCCCTATAATGGTAGATCCCCTAAAACATGGAATCATGCAATGTTATGGCCTTAAAAATAGTTAGGGGACTAGGAAATGCTTGAACTAGTTGGTCACTACAATAGAATTCCACCACTGCAACAATACCTAGAGATCATAGATGGGGGGATAGGATAGAATACAATACTTCAAACTGGGCCCCTCAAGATAATAGAAGGATGTTCTGAACATGGAGATCGAATTTGTTCTCACCTGTACAATTACCTATAAAGAACGATCCTCATCATGGGATGCCATTGCACCTTAATCTTCTGCAATCACAACTACACCACATCACGGTGACCACCGTATTAGCTTCCGTAGCTACGTTCCAAGAATGGGCTCACCCCCTGGACTAGGAGAATATTTTACATAGCCTCCACCCCTCAGGTCATCAGTTCATGAGAAAATTTAGGTTTTTCTTGTAGCAATCCCAGATAATCTCCAGCCTATAGTTCTAGGGGAATTTATATCTCAATCTCCATCTCTAAATTCATTATCCATTAAAAGGGATAGGAGACATCAGTAGTGATTCCAGATCAACTTATCCTCAATGGGATGGGGATAAATATATATTTATGTCTAATAAAAATCCCAGATAAACCCCAACCCAATGTTTTGGGAGCATTTTTATCATCATCGGCACTAAATAGGGAATCTGTATTCTCTAGGTTAGGAGGAAGAGATCAATGGTCAGCATCCTACTACTTCCTTCCGCCACAAGACAAACCTCTGTTGGTTGCCATTTGTTTGAAAACCCACACTAGAAATTACCTTAAGGTCACCATTCATTATCCAAGAGGAGAGGATCTTACGGTGAAAGCAATCAAGGCCAACTGGGGTCGCAAGCCAAAATAGCCCAATAATGCCATGGGTTTGAGTAACGACCATACTGAAAACCTTATAGAACAGGATTTCCGTGAGGAATGCAATGGAAAAAACACCATTTTTCAATATGCCTCTTTGAATTTCATTACTATTAACAAGGAGGAAATGGATCAAGATAGAGATGCATAGGGTCGCAACAGGGAAGACAAACCTAGGAGGAGGGTGATTTGAAAGAATTAAATGAGGTTGGGTGCACCCAAAATCAAAGAAGGATCCAAAATTTGGCACCACCAAATAATGAGTTTCCACCTCATTAGTTAATATCTCTAAAGATAAAGGGAATGAAGTTACTACACCTAGGTTTCCATCTTCAGAAGAGAAATTGTCACAATAAGAGAGTAAAATACAAGCTCTCCAGCATCTCAATGAGGAAATACTCCAGGGAAATATTCCTATTGTGTATCATCTCTAGCTAGATGTGAATATTGTCCCTTATATAGTTGATCTTCCATCCAAAGCAGCATCTGAATATCATATTGGATCTAGTTCTAGAAAACCAATCCATATAAATGAGGAATCTGAGAATGATTAAGAATTCCCCTCACTTCAGTGATAGCCTCTCCCTCTCCAGGGTAACTCCTCAGTCATAAGAAAAATATAGGATTAGTGGGAGATCAAAGTGGTACCACCTTATCAAACCCCACCGACTCTCTATGGATGAGAGGTGGTTCAAGAAATAGTTCCTCAAGAATTTATAACAGTAATTGAATCCATGGCTACTCAAATAGAAGCCATTGAAGGGAGATGCGCACCAGTGTAGCTTGAGAAGGGGTCATATCCCGAATGGGTAGATGATACCCCACCTCCACCCAACTTTATAAATCATACCTTTTCCACCATCAATGGTGCTGGTGATCCATAGTAGCATCTCAAAAACTTTGTGTCTCGATACAGACTGATTATATTTCCTTCATATCAGTAGGAGGCAACCATGCTGAGGTGTTTCACACATACATTGATAGGTGTAGCCTTCGTATGGTTTATTAGTATGGCCATAGGATCTATCGCGGGATAGAAATACATTAATCATGACTTCCTTTACCAATTCAGTTCAATAATGAGGATGATGAGGATCATCGACCTGACAAACTGAAAGTAATAAAAGAATAAAAGGGTTTCAAAATTCATATAAAGGTGGATGGTTCTGCCCTATTCGCTCAACATCCCTATCTCATAGGAACAACTGCTGGAAGTTTGTGCTGAAAATCTCAGGGATAAGCTGCAGAAACCCCTAATCCCCATGAAATATTCAGGTGGATTCAAGGAGTTTGCTAAAACAGAACAATGTATTGATGATTCTATTCAACAAAACCAATCCAACTCTTATCCCACAACCATAATATAATGAAAAAATACAAGCAGAGTTGAAGTTGTAGTTTTCATCCTCAAGTCCACAACAGTCTAAGCAGCTAATAAATCTATGATCTACTTACCAACATCAATTGAAGAATCACCCTTGGTCATAATAATAGAGAAACTTTGACTGCTTAGTATATTAGGAATGAATGAAAAAGTTTTACTCACTCTAAAATGAGCATGTCCCACGCTACTTATTGGTAACCATAGATAATAAGCTTCTCATGCTTTCATAGCCCAGGAAGCCTGATGAATTCATTAGCATCAATCATCCCAATTATTACCCTTTCCACATATAGATGGGTCCTAATATCAAAATTTGTTTCCTATTTAAGTAAATCCTTCAATGCATGATCGACTCTGGACAGGTGACATTAGACGGTCCTGTAGAGCAAGTGACTTGCATAACGATTTCCCATTCAGAGGAAGAGGGAGGATGAAAACATGTTCATACCAGGAAATCATAGATGTTCGACATCAAGATGACTCAAAATATTGTTGACTAAGATCATTATTCCTTAAGGACACAGTTGTGAAAACTTGCAAAAGAACCACCACCCAAAAAGTAGAAGTATGATGTACCTCCCAAGGGTGGGCATAACCAATGTAAGTAGAAAGAAACAAAAGAGGAAGAGTCTTATTCTGCTCCAAAGAAGACTCTAAATCTGGTATATTTCTTCCTTGTAACATCAATGTCATGGGTACCACCCCACCAAATGGAATCATCACCCTACAAGGAGCTCATGTTAGGTTTTGTCAACACGATACACTTGAAAATCCCATTCTCCAATGATGAGTACACCCCCAAATATGGTTTTCCTGCATATAATATGGGAATGGGAGGCCGCATGATCAGAATATGAGGATATAGGGGGACACACGAATATATCCAGTGTTAGTATCCAATATATATCCCTACATAAGACACATATATAGCTGAGATCCTTGGGAAAGAACTCCAATAGGTTCAAAGTAAATAGAGAGGTGCCTCAAATCCCTCCACGATTCTCCTGCACCTGATTGTCTTACATGAACTCTTAAAACGGTTTCAATATGATCAAACTAGGAAATGGGAAGGCTAGACCAACCTATTCCACTTGTGGTAGATACTCCCTCAACCTCTATGCATACCCCAGGTCCATAAACCTCAGCTACTCCAGCTTCTAAGCTGCACACCCTAGAGAAGCACCATATTATGAAGCGGTGATCTTTGGCATAGAAGTATGATGTTTTGAAACTAATAGCCGCAATCCCAACCAATCTCTAAATACTTAATGCACTTTTTATTTTAGGAGAAATCTTGGAGGAACCTGTTAAATCCATCGGAAGCCCATAGGAATTTGAAATAGAATTCACTACTACTTAGGTTTATCGAGTGGAGACCATATCCTTAGGATTTCATGTCACTATCTAATTTAATGATCATGATCAGGAGGAGTCCATACAGGGACACACCATACCCTTGTACGTATCACGAAATATCAATAACGACAACGTCCAAAGGGGTTTGATCGACAATGGATCCTAAATCAATCTCATCCATTCCCAAACCCTCATACATTGGGGGTATGGTGAAGGGGACTTATCCCCTACTAATCTGACCATCCATGGGTATTATAATCATGAGAAAAGGCCCCTAGAGAAGATTATTCTAGAGACCCAATTTTGGGGAGCTCACATCTGATCCCTGGTTTATGGTTATCTAACAAGACACCACGTATAATGTTTTTCTTTGGGAGGACATGTATCCATTTCCAATAAACAATAACATCAAAATTTCATCAATTTTTGAAGTACCCCATCAATGGTAAGGTCATAAAACTTGATGGTGACAATGCTTCTTTTGAGACTTGTAGAGCCATACATACTGAAGCAGACTTATACAAGAATGGAAGAAAATAACTGATGGAGGATGATGTTATACAGGTTTCCACCCCTAATGGTTTAGGGATCAACCCTATAAATACCTAGAGTATGCTTGATGATGATTGCGTGCTCACCATAAACATGGTTGAAATAGAAGACCCAGACCCAAAGGTCTGAGCCTCTCTTATCCTTGGTGAAAATCATATTAAACATTTATCTTCCACAAAATAGGTTATAATAGATTACTTAGAAATAGAAGAAGATGATAATGATCTCCAAAATTTCCCTCCAGCGGTCAATGAAGGAATTTACACCACCATATATGATATATGGTAGATAAAACTGGGGATAGAGGAAGACCCATGACCTACCTTGATTAGCACCACCATTCCTCTCATGGAGTAGGATATGTTTATTTTATTCTTGAAAAAACACTGATATTGTTTTTCTTGGAACTATAAAAAAAATGCCCAGATCGAATCTAGATGTGGGTACACCCCATTTTGGACTACCCGAATGGTAGCGAGGAATCAAACATGAAGCCAAGAGAATTCCCCCTCTCATTCTACAAATGTAGAGGCAGAAGCTGAAAAGTTGATCAAATCCATATTTGTATAATAAGTGAAATACCCAAATTTTTGGCCAACATCGTCCCTATCATGAAAAAGAATGAGAAGATTTGGGTCTGCATTGATTTTAGAGACCTTAATCAGAATTTCCTGAATGATAACTTCCCATTTCCGATTAAAAAACTCTTGATCAATGAAACTACTAGATTCTAAGCCATTTCTTTCATGTATGGGTACTTAGGGTACAATCAAATCAAAATGGCCCCTGAGAATGAAGAATCCACTAACTTAAAGGTGTCCCAATGGATCTTCTCCTACCAAGTCATGCACTTCAGATTAAATAATTTAAGTTCTACATATCATTGCACTAGGAATTGCATATTCAAGCTGTTCTTAGAAAGGATAGTAGAGTGTTATATCAATAACCTGGTCATCAAATCTCGATATCAATGTGATCACTTCACGGATCTCTGAGAATTCATTGATGAGATGTGACAACATTTTCTAAAGATGAATATTCTAAATTTCTTTTTTGGGGTGACTTCAGGTAAATTCATCATTTTTGTGGTATGCCACTATAGTATCAAGGAATACCCAAAGAAGACTAGTTAAATCCTAGAAATGTCACCTGCATGAATCTGAAATAACTAAGTGGGCTCAAAGGGCATCTTTCCTAAATTTGAAGTTTCATAGCCAACCTAGCCATCAAAGCCTCTACTTCATGAGAAAAATAGAGAAGGTGTTCTCTTACCAATGAGACGATGAGTTTCAAAGTTATTTTGAAAATCTAAAGTAGTATCTGCGACACCCACACGTTTTGACACCTCTAGTGGATAGGAGGCCACTAATTTTATATATGGAGGCCATTAGCACTCACTAAGCGCCTTCCTTGAGCATAAAAATGATGTGGGGAGGGAGAATATTCTTTAATAACTCTGTCTAACTATGATGGGTGATGAGACCATATATTATGATGTCTAAAATACCTTCTTAGAACTCATCTTCATAGGGAAAAAGATGAGGCATTACCTATATCACAAAGAGGGCCTCCTGGTCTCTCATATCGACCCTATCAAGTATATCCTTGGCCAACCTATGTTGACTGGGTGCTTGGATTTATGGGAGGACATTCAACAGCAGCATGAAATCTAGTTCATATCCTATAACATAGTAAAAGGGAAAGCACTAGCTGACTTTTTGGCGGCACATCATACTCTTGAAAATACACCGAAGGAAACAGAACTCCTAGACGAAGAGGTCTTTTATTACCAAAACCCTCCCTAGACATGGGAGATGTATTTTGATGGATCCTTTAAAATTTATAATGGAAAAATAATTTAAAAACTTAATCTCCATCAGTTTTTACAAGGGGTTATATTTGTCTCTCCAGAAAAATTAGTTCTACCATACACTTTCTCACTGTTCGAAGGTTGGACGAACAGTGAGGCTAGATACCAATCCATCATAACTGGGTTGTAACTAGATTTATTGAAACAACTAGCCTACATGAACAACAAGGGGGATTCAGAACTAGTGATAAAGAAGATCAACAGAAAATATGCCATCAACAAGGAAGAACTATCCGCCTCAATGGGAATTTCATTGGAATAATAGAAGAATTACCCTTTGATATAACATTGAATTATATCCCCCAATCATAGAATGATCCTACCGATGCAATGGCTAATGCATCGGCTATCTTGGAAGATGTTGATCAGGAGGAGGCAACCTTCCGGATAACACATCGAAGAATGGTCTCCTCGATCATCATATGTGAACAAAAGGAGACCAATCAGGTTAGAACCACCCCATAGCACGACAAACTATCAAGATCTATAAGTGGATGTATCCCCTAATCATCTATCTTTGGTATGGAATTATCTCAATGGTTTTCACTAGAAAATAATAGATTCACCACCAGGCAGAAAACGCCACCTTTTAGGATGGACCAAATGATCATACAATCCTAAAAAAGCATGGTTTTTATGGAATTCTTCTCTAGTGTATAGAAGAAGGATAAATCCTCACTGTCATGGAAGAGGTCTATGTAGGCTACTGTAGTTCCCACCAATATGGAAGTAGGATCTCCCACTAGATCATAAGGTTGGGGTATTGTTGGCAGACCAAGATACAAGACTGTGTGGAAATCACCAAAAAATGTCATGCATGCCAGATTCATGAAAAAATCATCTATCAACACCTATAATTACTACATAAATCCAAATATTCTTGGACATTCATTGTTAGGGGGAGGGATGTTATAGGATTATATCCCATAGCCACCATAATGATGTTCAAGTACATCCTTACTGCTATCAAATTCTTCTCCAAATGGGATGATGCGATACCCCTAAAGGAATTCCGAATGAAGAATATCATCAACTTTGTAAAGTCCCATATCATCACTAGGATCATATTACCTCACATGATATTGACGGAAAACCACACCAACGTTTATTCTACAGATTTGAAGAAGTTATGCCAGGAGTATAACATTAAACCAAATCACTCACATCGCTATAATGATGTGGAAAATTGATAGATAGAAGCCTTCAATAAGACCCTATCAAACAAACTCTAAAAGATGGTGAACAAATATAATAATTTTTGGCCAGAGAAGCTCCTATATGCTTGATGGGCCTACTGTACCACCACTCGTACTGCTACAAAAGTGACTCCCTACTTGTTGGTGTATAGGACTGAGGTATTGCTACCCATAGAAGTCCATCTTCCCTCACTCAGAAAATCCACTTTCAAGAAAATCATAGATGATGAGCAATCCCAGAAAAGGCTAGATGATTTGGAGTTTCTTGATGAGAAGAGGTTGCGCACATTGCACACCCTTGAGATCCACCAGAACCAAATAGCAGGAGCCTTCAATAAAAAGGTTCACCTCTGTTTGTTCTTTTAGGGAGAACTAGTGATATCTCTCAGAACCCCAATGATACCAAGAAAGAAGCCCCCGAATCTGGAACCGAAGTGGGGGGGACCTTCCATCATACATAAAGTCTATCACAATAGAGCATATTCATTGGCCACCATGGATGGTGAGCAGGTCACACCACCCACCAATGTGAGATTTCTCAAGAAATACTTCACATAATCACAAGAATTAGGGAATCCATGATGGTGTATGTCCTATAATCATCCTTTTTTCATGAAGTTAAATAACATGGATGGCCTCACACATGATGATAAATTGTTCAAGAACATCTTGACAACACGATGTTAAACTACACAGCCAACCAAAACTACGTATGCATTGATTCTCATTTACAATAGGATACGTAGGGACCCCTTGATCCTTTATCTTTTACCAGCCAGCACACAACATAATAACTCCTATCATATCATCCATGCCTTTGAATAGTGGAAGGGACCCTTGTATGTCCTTCTTTCTTGCACTGAGCATAGATCACATGAGATTTAGAATTTTGGTAACGGTTTCACTATAAAAATAGGGTATGATATCTCTAAATGATCTCATTATCATAATAAATACAATAAGGTAAAGGGAATGCAATGAGTCCTTTCCACAAGATGTTAAATTTCATGGTTGATGTCCCCTACATGACATGAAATTGTATGAGAGGAACACCATCACTGGTATTAGTCTTCTACCACACCATCATCCCAAGAACTATATATGGGTTGATTCCTATCCTTATGAGATATGTAGTGATGCCCAAAACCCTTCTTCTAGGCCAAACTATAGGATTATCATCCTCTCACATAGAAATACCTTCAACATTACCACATAATGTTAAACTGCATGGAAATTTATGTTTTCCGCATGACGTTAAACTATACAGTGCTTTTAGAACTATGTGTGGCTTGATTCCCACCCTTACAGGATACATAGGAGTGCCCAGACATTTAATCCTCGGGTCCAGACCTAGATACCACAAAACCTACTTTCTTTTCATCCTCTTGGCCTTATATCCTTTTAGTTATTTATGACATGGTGTAGTTCTCTTTGGTCTTCATTCATGACATGTTTACTTTATCGCGCCTTGCACATCCCCTTTGGGACCTCTTTCCCCCACCTTCATCCTTACCACATGATGTTAAACTACAAAAAACTATAAGAATAATGTGTAGCTTGATTCTCACTCCCATAAGATATTTAGCAATGCCTGGATCTCCAATCCTAGGCCCACCTACAACTATCAACATGGGATAATGACCAACTCTACATATGGTCCAGACCGACCAAAACTACCTCATTTTCCCATTATTATGTGGACCTTGATTCCTAACCATTTTGGATACATAGGATACATCCCTAGGGTTCTATTCCTATGTTT
This sequence comes from Viscum album, assembly GCA_963277665.1. Classification (NCBI taxonomy): domain Eukaryota; kingdom Viridiplantae; phylum Streptophyta; class Magnoliopsida; order Santalales; family Viscaceae; genus Viscum; species Viscum album. The sequence continues at coordinate 939,984,585 of OY728141.1, forward strand.
CATGGGCCTTATCTATTCCATCATCTTCACATTGGTTCTCTTTCATCCTCACCACATGACATGAAGCTACATGGAATATCTTTTTCCTTACCGCATGAAGTTAAAGTGAATGGAATTATAAGAACTATATATGGATTGATTCCTATCATCACAAGATATGTATTGACCCCTATACCCCTACATATGGGCCAAGCCATATGATTATCTTCCTTTCATGATGGGTGATCCTTCGTCCTTACCACACGATGTTAAACCACATGGGAATACAACTTGACCGCCTGATGATAAAATCGTTGGAACTTTTATAACAACATTTGGATTGATTATCATCCTCATGAGATATGTAGTGATGCCTTGATATTTTGTCTTCGAACCCATCCATGGGTAGAACCTCCTTTAGAACCATTGGATTATGTTACCTTGGAAATATGCATGGTGTTTTTAAGACCTCTTTGGTCTTCATTCGTGTTGGGTTCCTTCATGGAACAACATTGTGCATATCCATAAGGGACTCCATCTTATGATAAAATTCACAAGACCTTAAAATTTCCGCATAAGTCCTTACAACACATCATTAAACTATACTGCATCATCCTTACCACATGATGTTAAACTTTAGGGAAGTAAGTCCTTACCACATGGTGTTAAAGTACACAGTCCCTCAAGAACTATGTGTGGCTCGATTCTCACTCCCTTGAGATACTTAGTGAAGTCCAAGTTCTCATCCTTGGGCCCATACATAGAATTACCACCTTTCATGTCAGTTCTGACATCCTTACCACATTACGTTATATTGCACGGAGATGAATGTCCCCATCAATTCATGATGGGTCACATTCATCCTTACCGCATGATGTTAAACTACATGTAATCTTCCTTGAACTATGTGTGGATCCATTATCATTCCAATGGGATACATAGTGACACCCAAGTACTCATCATGGGGTCCACCTACAACATTACCACCTTTCATGTCATTTCTGAATTACTTATCACATGATGTCAAACATCACGGAAGAGTCCTGACTAAAATACATTAAACATCCTGAAAGTTTGTCCTTACCGCATGACATTAAAATGAATGGAAGTACGTCCCCACTATATAACGATAAACTATGTATGTCAACACCCATAAACCCTCCTTATCAAATGACCACAATAGACTTACCCTGGAAAATAAGAGAACATAGTGCTTCCATTATCTTTTTGAGAACCTCCATCCATGTTCCACACTTTATGGCTTAAGCATATTGGGTGATCCCAAACCATTCACTACATTGGAAGAAGAAAATATGAATCTCTTTTTGTCTAAGCTATTAATGTGAGGGCTCAGACCCACCAACCAAATACATCTTTTCTGAACATAGAGGACCTAATAATTCATATGAGACCCACTCCACCAAGGTGGAACCCATAACCCCATTGTGTTATATGTTATCCCAAGAATTATTGTCCCATATCACCACTCATGACCTGATAACCTTGATAAATGATTGAAGATATCTCCATCAACCACTTAGAATGATGTTGGAGTACTCCCGTCCCTAGGGGTCCTAATGAGCCTCTTGTGTAACATCCCCATACAAGGTCCAAGTGGAATGACCATAAATTTCTCTCACCATGGTCAAAGTTGTACAAACTTAAACACTAGAACATAATTGTCTTAATCACAAGTGATTAAACATCCAACGAATGAGACATAAAACTTTTCAAGTCTCCACCTGCTAAACACTTCACCTTAAGAGTTTAGGAAAAAATTTGGGCATAAGTAAATAAGGAATAAAATCTAATAGGGTCTACTATGTAGCCCTAGTAAAATCCATGCTACGCTTGCTAGACCCCCTGGTTTAGGAAAGAATTAGAGTGATGATTCTGCACATCTCATCTCTTTGAGAATATGTTCGATAGGTGGTGGCACACTTTTTAGTTTTCTCAAACCCTTATTAGATATTACATTATCCATATATCCCACATCATTATATGACATGTCTTAGGTCATCAAAAACCATTCATTACCCCTGAAGTGGAAAAGGGATATCTCTACTTGGCCAGGCTATTGATGTGAGGGATCAAACCCACCTAACATAAACATCTTGTCCTGATGTAATGGGATTTTTGATTCTTATGATCCTAGAATCATCATAGAGGAACCCAGTAACCCATTGTGTTATATGTTCTCTATGGGATGATTAACCCATACCTTCCTCATGACCTGAGTGGTTTTGACTATGATTTACAGTCTCTATATCATACTATAAAAGATGATTTGATATCCTCGATGTTGAATCACTTTGCATTGTACCCATTCTCAATGTAGAAATGCGACCATTCACTCTTGAACCTTTTGATGGCTCATACCTCATGATTCAAAACCACAAGGCATAGGGCTCGAGCTATTCAATTATGAGCTATGTTCTCCTTGGGTGTCAGAACCATTCGTGGATATCATTATTTTCATAAACAACTTCATCATATTAATATTTGTTTCTTTATAAATATTTCATATCCCTTGGAAAGGAAAATAGATCTGTCCACTTTTCCATGATATTGATGCAGGGGATCATACCCACTGAACGAAAACATATTGGTCCAGAATGAAGGGCCTCATAAACCTTGTGAGCCTTAATGAAACCATGGAAGAACCTGACATCCCATAGTGTTAAGGGACATACACTAAATGTCTACCCCATTCCATATCACCCAACTTAGACGTTTGGAGTTTGACATACATCACCCACATTCCAACCTTCCAGGTAGGCCTAGATTCCTTTGTATTTCACCTTCAAGCATATTCACCCATTGAATCTTCTATAGACTTTGGAGAAGAGTGGATATTAGATTTTCATAGCCATGATACTAATGCACAAGGAGTTTCACATGACCACTAAAATTATGTCCCCCTTTACATAAAAGGGACTCATATCCCCGTGAGATCTGTTTGTACCATGGCAGAACTCATCACCCCATACTGTTTTGAGTCATTCCTGGCATGCTATCCCCGTATTCAATTAAGGTCTAAGCTAAAAGACCCTAAAAAACGCAACAGAATGTTTGATCTAATAGACCCTAAACTAAAGCAACAAAAGGTTCCAGCTAAAAGACCTAAAAAAGTAATCAGAAGGTCCGAGCTAAAAGACCGTAAACTAAAGAAACAGATTTTTCGAGCTAAAAGAGCCTAAAATAAATCGATAAAATTTCTGAGATAAAATACCCTAAATTAAATCATTTGACTGTTGTTTTAAGGATATCTATATAGCCTTATCGCGCCCCAACATCTCTCCACAGCTATTGAATGCACTTATCCTTCATGAAATATCTTCTGATCCAATGATTTCACCACATATCAAACATCCATGCTCATATATTGCAATGTAAGAGATGGTCCCTTATAGCAATTCATAATTCAACCGAATTGTAAAGAATCATACAAATAAGAATACTGTATAGTAAACTAAACTCATCCATTCATAGTATGGAAAGGAGGGAGTAATATCCACATTTAGGAGTCTCTCCAAAGACCTCCACAAAAACGGGGTGTAGTGAAAAGTATGGTTTCTAGTGAAAGAAAACTGAATTATGGAAAAAATGACCAGTAAGGATAGCAAGATAAGAAAGGGTTTAACATGATGCATCAATAAATTTTTGAAGTGTCCCCCTCCCTGCTTTCTATACCTCTACCATAGTATGAAGAACATCGACCAGAGTAGTTAGCTCTTCAACCCTACTTCAAATAGTAGCCAAGGAAGCTAATGATGTTGAATGAATAACCTTCAACTGAGAAATAATCCTTTAATGAAACCATATCTATTCCATCAATGAATCCATATGGTCTTGCAATCCAAACAATATCGGAAGACCATTTTCCAGTTCCTCCATCATCTATTTCAATTTTTGGGAGAGGGAGGACTCATTCACAAAATCATGCAAGATCCTATCCTATGCAGCTATATCTCTCTTGGTCAGAATGATCCATTGTATAATTTCTAATTTAGGTTGTCGATAAAAACCATATTCCCCTAGAATATTTAATAGTTGGAAAAGATTCTCACAATTATTATATAATTTCTCCAGAAGGGTCTAAGTTATCAACTCCTATATACGCCCCCAGACTAGCCTATGGTATGATTGAGCATCAATATTCAATGAAGTAGTCATGGTAGAAGGATCACCAACTAGTCAAATAAATGATGAAATATGAGAGAATGCCCCATACACCCACATTCAATAGTCAAATCATCTGTAGCCTGCATGGGATAATTGATTTCCTCAGCATAATCTGTTCCACGATCTGAATAGCTATCATTTGAGTGAGGTAATTTCTAGGATGCCTCACCCAAATCTGTAGTTGGATCCATCAATTCCATAGATATAGGAGTTATAAATTCAAAAGGCATGTTCACATGATGGACTGGGTATCCCAATACACCAGTAGAATAAGCTATCATCCAATCCTAAGAATAATCCTAGGTTAGGAAAGTAGGATAATTGGATGGAAGAAATATAATTACAGCCCTGACATATTTATGAGATATCATATTCCAAAATTGGTGGATGACGCCACAATGTCGTTCCCTACGGACACTGGAAAATGTAATGGGGAGACCCTTCACAGATAACCAAATCATCAAGAAAGTCGACGTGGTCAGTACAGTTCACATATAATAAGATCATCTACCATGGCTGTAAGTATCCCATCCCGAAGGGAAACCATATATGATCTCTCATTGAGAGATCTATTTCCATCGTCAATGATTGAACTAGATGGTCTGAAAAGGGTAGAGAAGTCAAAATTTTCAAACTATCACAATACATGTTTAACATCTACAGGGGTTTGGGAAAAAGGCCCTACTCCAGAGACATACAATAGTTTGGGGTAAGATACAGGGTGTGAAATATAGGAAGTATTGTAGTACTCATAGCAACGAAAGTGATCCCCTATTCAACCATATAGGAAATGAAGGGTACCAATAATTCTATAGGGAGTGTTGGCCTTCTAGATATGGACCAACATCTTTTATAAGAATGAATGGACCAGTACCTCCATATTGAGACGTTGTCTCTCTGTGAGTCATTCTGCAATCACCAAGTAGCTAACGCAGATACCGGAGTTCACATCTCCAACTAGGAAGCCACCTATTTAGAAACATATCTAGAAAACCCTATATCCTAAGGTTTCGAGAAACCTCCTTGTTCACTTGATATCCCCATGTAGTATGATCCCCAACTTCTAGAATTGCCCAATTTGAGCCAGAATCATTGAATACTTTCTAGGAGGGACTCTGGTGAGGACGAAGGATGCTTAGCTTGACCCCACTGCTTCATAGGAAAATTTTCATCTATTTAGTGAAGGAAATAAACAAGCACACTATAATATCTCTCCCTAGTTCCTTCCTCGCGAGGACAAGAATCTCTTTAGATAAAGCTATGGTCTATTGAGGGTCTTCTGAAATGTTTTAAGTAGGGAGGAACTCTCCATACATCTCTCTAGGAGGAGGTGTACCATCCAACTAATGGATATCCCACAGGCTGATACCCACTCCTCCATGGGGAAGGTGGAATGTGTTAGTCCCAGGGAACCAGTAGCTGATAATTTCTCAAAGGTGGTTAGGTTGGTGGTAGATGATGAATTGATACATCCACATAAATTCATAAAGATGAACACTATACAGATCATCAAAAAATTATAGATTGATTTTTCATACTTAGTATGGCCATTCCCATTCATCATAGAAGTTTCTACCAAGGTGAAGGTCCCACTTCAACTACCACCCACCACTAAAATCTATAAGGGAAGAGGAAAATATGCATGAATAACTCTGAGCGATATGATGTTGTGTAATATCCCAACCATTCGGGTTCATGGGGGAGTTGGATAGAAGGTAGGATAATCCCTGATGTTGGGATGTTTCAAGCTGATCATCCTCTATAATCATCATCTGAAAGTAGTGAGAGGAACTATACACCCAACCAAACAATAGATTGATGTATGGGGAGAGAATAACTACATCATCTACCAGGAAAAACTCATACAATGGATGTTGGTCCTATATTGGATAATCTTGGTTTCTAGGTGAAAGGAACATAAAAAAATTCTCAATATTAGTACCCACATGATAGTGGGGATTTAAATTATGATTCTTGGAAAGAATGAAACATTGATTATATACGGCTAAGGAACATTGATGGGATCCAAAATCCACCTAAAAACAGTATGTTTCACATGTAAGATGAAGGAATATAAATCAATGATAAAGATAAATGAATGATAATTCCCCTGTGGTATCATGCACATAAAATGCACCAAAAAAGGGTCTGTGAGCCACATTAAGGAGTTTACGAACCACCCAGACTCCAGAAGGCTCATGAGTCACATAACCCCTATGAGGACCAAAGCGCATCACATGACCTCCTTGGAGGCATGCAGTCATATTACCTAGACATGGTTACATGAAATAGATCAAGAGACTGGGCCAAACGATTTCTAAAAGTCCTCATGACAAGCACCTATGTTTAAGAAATTAGCAAAGCTTAGTCCACATTTGATACAGATGAGTGTCTGAGAATAAATATGCCTTGTGAAATAGTAGGGCTCTAAATTGGGACTCATGGCATAGACTCACTTGGAGGGATCATGATTTGGGTTCTCCTCGAGGACTTATGAAAAAGAAGCATTGGGAGTGCTCAGGAGGAGGTGGGGGTTAGTGGAATGAAATTTCCACCACATCCACCAATATATAGGCAATTCACAGAATACCAATGGTCGCCCGATAGACCCAATATCACCTGAGATGATGGGTTCACAACAACACCAAGGACTCTGGAGAGAATTTATTTATCCCCATGACTGAGTCCTTCTCCCCACGGATTTCACTCATATGGGGGCGAATTTCTTGACTCCCACCCAATAGGAATCACTAGAACCACAAATGAAGAAACATAAGAATGTGGATATTATATTCCCCATGAGGGAAAGGAAGAATAGGATGGTTAAAGACTCTCTATTGAGTGACCACTACAGGGTCACATGAAGTCTCCACATAAGGCACCTAACTGGTGGAAAGTCCCACAGAGCCCTTTTCAAAAAGAACCCTTGTTCACCAGTGTCCAAACAGTGACAACTAGATGAAAATCCCCTAGGCCACATGGTTTTTCATTGGAAAGTACCCAACAAACCATTCGGAATTCTTGTAATATTAAGGGATGTGACGTTTCATGGAAGAGACCCCCATTGGTTACATAGATCATGCCCCAAATCATCATTGATAACAATAAAATACGTATATGATATCCAATCCATCGCATGATACCTCAAAGACCTCATCACAATGAATGAAAGAGATAACATGTTTGAGGCGAGAGGGGATTATATTCACTGAAGGACATGCAACGTGCCCTAGAAGACATGTGACACACCATGACTTGTCTGGTGTGCATTTCAAAACCCCTTTGGTTCATCAACCATGCCACATGGGATCTTATGAAAAAAATCACTCTAAGGATAGTCACATGGTTTTGTACAGAATACTTTTTCACTCTCATATGATCCCCATTGGTCGTGCGAGACACCATAGTAAAATCAAGTAAAAGTCATAGATATTACTCAATAAAAATATCATACCTCCCATTGCTTGTCATAAAAAAATGAAGGGAATAAAAAAGGGAGGAGGAGAGTGGTGTTTTTAGTCACTTAAGGACAAGCGACACATGCCTTGAGCGATCCATGAGACATCGCAAGACCTCGGGGTCATGACTGTCTCACCTCCTGAAGTCCCTTTGGCAAGTCAGCCTCATTGCCCAAAAGACTGTATGTGCATCCAGACAACTCTGTGGAAACCTAATGGTAGATAGAAAAACTTGTCCCCAATATGCTCACATGATCTCTATATGGACCATATTGGCGAAGTGAACTATCACCCAAATATAAGATATAAAACCCAAACATTGATCATAAAATCCCACATAACCCCATACATTTTTGAAATAAAAAAAGGATATAGAAAAAGGGGAAGTAATAGGGGTCTGTGGTCACTAAAAGACATGAAATGTTCCCTTGAAAACCCATGAAGCACCACAAGCCCTTAGTGACAAGCTCGCCTCGCCTCAGGGAAGCCCTTTGGCTAGAGGACTTGGCCACAAAATGCTCACACACCATAATACCCATACTGGTCACGTGATGTGTCTCCAAAAAATCAGTGAAATACCCTCAATACCATACGTACAATCTCACGTGACTCCAAAAAATTCACCATATAAAATGAAGGAGATGGGAGAGAAGAAGGTGAGTAGGGTTTGCAGTCACCGAAGGGCATGTGATGCACCCTTCACACCCTCAGCGTGGTCCCGCCAAACTCCATGAAAATCCATCTGAGGACTCCCAGATTCCTTACAACAATCATTTTAATTTCACTAATACCCTTGGACATGTAAACATGATTACGTGGAAGTAATTCGAAGCACAAGTCCTCAATAGTTATAAATAATCTGATAAATGATGGATGGACTTATAGAAACTAAAAATCAGGTGGTTCCCTTGACGCAGTCCACCGTAGAGACTCATGAAACCGCATCATGCTAGACCCCTGGTCGACTTGAGGCTGGACTCATGCAAAATGCCTCATAGAAACAAGAGAGTATGCAGATAGCTATGACTATGAAATCCATACTCCAACATGGAAAAGGGTTTGGTTGGTTGGTTCATTATTTTTCTTATCGAACGCTATATGTTTGGACCTAGACCCCTACTATACACATCAGTGCTCAAACTCTGGGCTTCTGTAGATATATGATCATGTGGCTGGTCAGCTTTTTGCTAGGTAATACAATAGTGGACCACCAGAAAAGTCATGATCTGGGCCAAAAGTCCTCCTCATGATAAATAAAATAACATGCGAAGGACTTCTGGAGAGACATGAAAAAACCATGTCGCATGTCCTCTAGATCACGCGAGACCCAAACAAACAAACACTAAACTGAACTAAGGAACTCACAAAACAAGGGGAGAACCTAGTATTTAAATGGGAATACCTGAGGGTAATACATGATCATGGACCTCTACTTGCTTCACAGGGGTTAATCAAGAATACGTGATGGTACCAAGTCGTGCCACCCAGACCTCGCGACATCCCTTCAACATGTTATCTAGGATAGGAAGAATGTCCATGACATGTTGGGACATGTTTTGAGAACCCTTAATGGACACCACTTGGATCATGGGAACCCATTGGAATCATCACCCTAGACTAGCAATTTCCTCATGACACACCTCATGACTCATATAACATCACCCACTCATGTCATCAGACTCTCACCGACACATCTGGACATAAAAATCCAGCTCTCGAGGCACACCCTATAAACATGTCATCCATGTCATGTGATTTCCTCTAAAGGATTCAGAAAAGACATGTGACAACCCTAAGATCACCCTACCATGAATCTCATGACACCCTCACATGTGCTGAGCCAGGTCATGTGATGACCTCCAGGGTATGCGAACATGATCAGGAAACACCTTCTAGATAAGAAGGCTTATTCACCAGTGTAACACCCCGACCATAGAAGCTTGAAGGCGGTGCATTATTTTAATACATTGGAATGATTTTAGGGAATATAGTCCCAAATGACTGATCTGTTTAGTAGTCTTGGAATATAGATTACATACATGAACCTTTCATTACAATTCAAAACAAAATATACAACATAGTCCATTCTCTGAGAACACCATTATTCTCCTAGTTTAACCCTATGTATCAATCATAAAACACTTTTTTGGAATCTTGGGACAATATAACATACAAAAGGGGTGATGTTAAATTCTTAGTACGGTTAAAAAATATTGCAGAAGCTTTCATGAATAAGCATAAATTTTTAAGGCAAGGTGTAAAACTGAAACACGATCCTTTTAAACATAATTTTCAACATAAAATGGAAATAATAAATTGAATAATTCCATTTAAATATTCACATGGATATTCTATTAGTCAAATAATCACATGTAATATCAATATACAATCATATAATAAAAGAATGCATAATTCCAGACATCTAAAAAATACCATCAAGGCCTTGACTAAGACAACTAAAAATAAATGGTTAAGGCCTCAGCCAAATCAATATCTATTTTATCTCATTAGACCTACCAATGCATAGAGGGGCTATATTGTACCCCACCCATCACATACTAATTCCAATACATTCCTCATATGAAAAGGGTGAAACATAACATAAACATTCATATTGAAACTAGAATATGAAATGTTAATACTCTAACCGTAAACCGTGAATCATATCAAAATATCACATCCACATTCAAACATATCATAAAAAATTTAATAAATCAACCTAAATTAAGAATAAAATTTAAAAAAGGATGTTTACACAGATGAAAATAATCCAAAAAAAACCATTTAAACTTTTTATAGAAATATCCCTTTTTATTTTGTAATCTTTTAAGAGTATCACAATTATAAAAGAAAACATTTATTTTGAAAATAATATTATATCCTTGTAAGGGAATCCTCAAAAATGTTTGGTGACATAATGGAAAACAGGTTTCTCATGCCGTATATGTTTAAAAAACATTTATTCCTTTTTTTTGAAAAGGTCACAAATTAACTTGTTTGGAAAATGACATAAAGATTCCTTTCAAAATGTTTTATAAAAATTCAATCATCGGTATAAATCAATTTAAAAAAAATTACAGGTAAAAATGTTTTAAATGTATTTTTACAAAACATGGACATGGAAGATAAATATGACCTAGTATATACTTATGTATAAACAATCTTATAAACAAATGAGATTTTGAAATTAACTCTTACCTTGTACTTTCCTTTAGTCATGGGTACACTAACCTCCTCCTCTTTGAGTGTCTCCAATTTATTTTCACAAAAAGACTCCTTAGGTTGGATTTGTACCCAAAGTTTGGAATATAGGATGAAGTGAGGGAAGTTGGGAGGAGAATTGTTTAGGGGTTGTTTGGGCCAAATTCAATTGGAGGTGCAAATTAAAGAGAAGTAGAAGTCCCCTTTTATAAGAGATGTGAGGGGCCCTTTCGAAGAATATTAAAATACTAATTTAATATAAATTTATTTTTAGTTTCAAATACCTCCAAAGTTAGTTATTTCAAGGGTAAGATTAGGATGGATATAAATCCACTCATACAATGAATTTTAGACAAGTTTATGTCATAATATTAACCATATATTTTGAATATAACCCTTAGTTAACCAGTTTAACCCTTACCATTTCTTCTTGTATTTTTACAATATGGGGTTAATATAGTTACTATAAAATTCCAAAAGAAACTAAATTGTATAACTTATGAAATATTTAACATTATAAATGTTATTTGGCTGAACCTTATATTTCTATGACTTTTAAATCATTAAATAAGTAGTTTTTATTTTAAAATATCATTTATGTCAATTTTAATACTATTAAATATTTTTGTTTATGAAAATATAAAACCAACATGATAAATTTGAAAAAAATACTTTAAATATGTCACTAACGTGTCTAAGTTATCCATAAAGTTATTTTACATCATTCATTAAGTAAAATTTTATTTAATTTAATATTTTTAATATCATTTATTTGATATTTATATTAATAAAATAATTTATCCATCACTATTATGTCATCATTAATGGTAATTATTTAATATATAAAATTATAAATATATTTATATAATTTAGGTAATAATTTTATATTTCTAGATATTATTTATAATCGATTTTATCTTCAGGTTACCTTTATATTAATATTATTATACTTATAAGAAATTAGAGTGTGACATTTGTCACATTTATTAATTTTAATAATATTCATATCATATTCATAGAAAAGGTACCATTAAATGATTAAAAATCAATCGTTATGACATATTTAACGTCATCCAAGTAGATTTAAAAATTATATAGTTTTATTAATTATATATAATTTAAGAAATTTTTATTTATTTTAAAATCTTATTTATGTCAATTTTGACACTATTTATTATTTTACTTTTTATAAAATCAGTAAAAATTGATTTCTTCAAAACAACAACATTAAATCAACAAAAATATGTCAATGTCCCCCAAAAAATTCGTATATGGAATAAAATGATTCAAATTATATTTATTTTAAAAATATTAATATCATTTAATTTTTTTCTTACTTTAATAAATCAATTACTACATCATCATTGTGTCACCAATTAATTTAATTATTTATTTTATAAAATCATAAATAAATTACCATAATGTAGATAAATATTTTGGCTTTATAATTACTATTTATAGTGGACCATTTCTCTCATATATCATCATATTAAGAATATTTTTTCTTGTTAAAAAAATATAACAAAATTGGATTTTGTTTAAATATAATATTACAAATATATTATTGTTATCCATGTGGCACCAAGTGGCCCCAAAATAGACCCAAGGATGATTTTGGTCGAAAAAAACTTATCCAGTTGAATTAGGACAAATGTTAGGGTAATTATAATTTTATTTTCACCTTTAATTACCTGATTTACCCTTTACCACATTAACAAAAAAAGTACTAAAGTTACTCTTCTTAATTCCCATCAATAAAAGGAACCTATTTACATAATATGGACCAAATGATTAAAAATATTGAATCAATTTTTCAAAATTCAAAAAAAAAATAGAAATTAATTTAAAATTAATTTCATTGTCAGAATAAAAAACAAGTTTTTAAAAGGTAAAACATTGCAATACAATGAAATGTTTTTACATCAAAATTCATGGTAAAATTAATATTAATGACCGAAATTATATTAATTGATAAAAATATAATATATTTTTTATTTTAAACTAATAAAATGTATAATATAATACTATTAATAATTTCGATGAAAAAAAATTCAATTAAAATTTGGTATTTTTTAATATTCATCAAAACATGAAAGCTCTTAGAAAAATACCAAAAATTAAAACAATGTAAAATTTAATATTACATATTCAATGAAAATTTTCATTTTTTTATATTTAATATATAAAAGTGTTAAATATTTTATTTAAAATGGGTTCACAATTAAAAGGTGGGAAAACCGTATTTTTTAAAAAATACTTATTTTATCCGAAAAATTGTTTTTTTAATGTATATAAAATACATAATATGTATTTTATAATTATATAAAATATATAAAACTTAAAAGCTGATTTATACTATTCATAACCATTAATTTAATGCCTAGGTTATATATTTTATTAAATAACAATAATTTATTAATATATTTTTGTTCGGTAAAACTGGGTGTTGTGTGTAACAGAAGGAAACTAATTTTTTTTTTGTGTTGAGTAAGCTTAACATGATGTTTCATAATAGGGAAGAAAGAAAAAAATTAAATTTATCTAGAAATGGAAATATTGTATTTTCTCAAGATGTTACATTCTCCCCTCCTTCAATGAATCACATCCCCACAATTGGAAATTATACATAAAAAATAGAAGGTTGATACTAAAAAATACCTTTGTGGAAAACCCACATTGGAAATATGGTTAACAAAATGTAATACTAATAACATGGAAAGGTAAATGTGAAGGTCATCACTAAATTAGGATTTCAAATAGGATAACATTAGTGGAAAGTAGATATATGTACATTAGGGAAAAACATAAATATTTATAGGGAGTGATTGAGGTCATAAATCACAAACAAGTGAATAATCAATGTAAAATTTGGGGATTCAAATCCATAAATCTATTATTATTTAAAATACCATCAGTTCAATTTAATTTTCACTTGAAATACATATTTAAGATAAAAAAAAATTTGTTACATTTTCCTAGAGGTGAGGGATTATTTTACTATATAGATAAGAACTCGAGAAAACTTAATTGATTCCATAAATTTTATCTATTTTTTGTGCTTAGATCTATTTTCACTTCATCCTCTAACTATTTACTCATATTAAAATAGTTTAACCAATGTATCCAATAAATCATACTTTAACCTCAAACAATAATATGCACTATTCCATTTACTCCATTCCAACCTTAAGACTCAACCAAAATACTTCCATTCAACTTCAATATAAAAAAGACTATAAATTTCCAAAATAAATCTTAACATTATATTCCCCAAACAATGTAATGTTTCTCTTATTTTCAAATACTAAATATTTTATCACCTTTGAATCCTTAATGATAACTCTCATGCCTACAAATCCTTAAATAAGAAGTACTGCAGTATAATCCGAAAATATCTCAGAAATTTTATAATCATAGAACCATTGATGTCATAATTATTGAATCCAAATACAAAATAACCCTAAACATTCCACTTCACTCCTAAACCATTAACTATACTAAAACATCTTATTTATTGATACCTCCTTCATCCCATTTAAATTTTTTAGTATCTTCACTATCATTAGTATAACCATTACATGTATAACCTCACTAATACTACCAATTGACCAAAACTCAAAGCACAACATGAGTAATAATAATCATAGTGGTATAGTCACAAAGAATCATTTGCAGGATCATTAAAAGATACAAACTTCTTATTAATCCATAAGTCAATAGGCTTAATCTTGTTTATCCCTTAACAAATATAACGTATGATATTCCATACATAGAAATATCCCCAAAGTCATTCAGAGGGTTACGTTTTGTAATCATTGATTTATAAATCTAATTTCCAAGGTTGTTTCTAAACTTCCTCTGATACAAACTATAGATCCCCGACCCCAAAAGCCTAGAGGTGGTGCATTGTTTTAATACATTAGCATGATTACAAGTAATCATATCCTGAAGGAAAATGGATTACATACATGAACCTATAATTAAAAGTCAAAACATAATATGAATCATAGACCATTTTTGAGAACACCGTTTTTCTCCTAGATTAACCCTATGTTTCAATCATAAAACACTTTTTGGAATTTGATGAAAATAAACATATGAAAGGGGTGTGCTCAAAAGCTCAGTAAGGTTAAACAATATAGAAGAACAATTCATAAATAAGCATAACTTTTTACGGAAAGGTATAAAATTGAAACACAAGCCTTTTACAAATAATAATCCGCATAAAAGGGAAATAATACGTCAAATAATTCCATTTAAAAAAAATTTGGCTATGAGGGTTTAAGAGGTTTTGAGGGTCCTTCCTCTTCAGTGATAGTGGTGGATTCTTAGCCAGTCCCTCCTCCCCCACTAATGGAGGGATCTCTAATGTTTTTTATGGGAGTGGCTCCATCATTCTCCCCATTCTCGAACATTGATTTTCACCCAAATTTTCCCCAGATTTCACTTTTTCCTAATTTCCAGGAATTGATTAATCTCCTTACTAATATTTCGACCTCGATCTCAAAGTTCAATGATGCTTCAGGTCTTCAAAATCATTCCCTGATTACATTTTTCAAGTAGAGACATCCTTCAGTGGATTCATTTGACAGATTCAGATTTGGGTCATGGGGTTTACATGATACAGAAAAGGTGGTTTTTCTTGAGTTCAAACACATTTGGATTTCATCCATATTGGAGGATGATTTGGTTAAGGCTTGATCATGTGCACCGTTTAGCTGCTTCAGTTCTATCTATTTCATTGGTCGTACAATTTCCACATGCAACATGACTCCTCTAAAGCTGATATTTGGGTATGTTTTTAAGAACTCCCTACCATTTCATAATCCCTGGATTTTGATAATGTTAGGGAGCCTTGTTAGTATATTTCTATATGCTAACTTAAGAACTAGGGCACTCTGTCATCTAGTTTGTCCATATATCTATGTACAAATCTATATCTCCAAATTCCTCCTAATTTTGTGTTGATTATAGCGGAGGAAGAGTTTCGCCACAAACAACCCATAGTTAAAGAGATATAGTTTGATTTATGTTCTATATGTAAAAAATTGGGACATACCATGGAATCCTGTTGATGTGAGAGAAAGTAACTTTCACTCAGATGGATTCATACTCATGAGACTATGATACGGGGTTGGGTATGGGTGAAGGTAGTGGTAATTTATTGCAAGTAGAGATAGTGAAGGCATCCAGTGTTCCTGAAGCTGTTATGTAAAAGGTGATGGTGGTGTCGGGGTCTAGTCCTGGCCTTGTAGCACATGGAAATTTGAGTAAAATATTGGTTACCACTAAGAAATTGAGATTTTTTGATTTGTTTGGAAGATTAAATCATGAACTGGGGTGTGAAATTCAGGGGAAATGGTGAGAAAATATAATACAATGGACATGGGTCTTGGAATTGAATGCATGGTGGTACCCGAATACATTGTAGGTTGCAATTAAAAGGTGGGGGAAGACATGAAAATTCATTTGGAAGTTGGATCAAATGGAGGTATCAGCAACTGAGTGAAGGCCACAAATAAGAGTTACTTGATTCCAGGGAAAGTGCTACCAAGTATTGAACTTGGAAATCGATTCACGCGTTTGGTAATTTAAGAACTAACTTTGGAGAAGGGAAAAACCCAGGAAGTGGCTTTGGAGGGGATAGGAGTTCCGGTATATGATCCCATTGAGGAGTCTCCTAGCCATACTTATGTGGAAGCTTCTAATGACTTCTATGATAATAGGATCCCCAATCCATGGGGGTATCAAATTTATAAAGGAAATAATAAAGGGAGAAATGAATGTGGTACCACTGCCAATGGAAACTAGATTCATCAAGAAGTTTAAATCCAAGGACTGTGAAGTTTAAAATAGTGAATTAGAATATCATTTTTTGGGTTTTGAGGACACTAATTTTTATCCACAATTCATTGGGTGTGGATTTGTGTAGCCGATGCAGGATTTGAGGTATTTGGTTCATGGTAATGAGATGACCATCAATCACTCTGAGGCCTTGAAATCCTCTAAAGTTTCATTTAAGGATATTATTGAAAAAGGCATTTCAAAATTGATTTAAAATAAAGGCCTCATATCCGACCCCCTGAAGAGAAGGCCGCAAAAGGACTACTCCAATACTCCAAGGAACGTGACTACCAGATTCACAGTGTTAAGGAAGAGTGATGATGAGGCATTCAAGTACATCAATCAAGGTAACTCTTAATTTGAATGGGGAACTATTGAAAAGTATGGTTTTGAGGACAACCAATGCAAGTCATAGGATATGATCAAGAAATATGTAAAATTACTCTTGAGCTAAGAAGATGTTATGGCTGAACATGTTTTTTCTCTCAATACTATTGAAGAAAAATATGCTAAGATGATGGAGAGATATATAAGGAATACTCTTAATGAGGATCAATATTCCTATATTGAAAAGAAGGACCAGATACTAGTTGGGGGTTTCAACTGTGGGAATATTTGTCTAGAGGTGTACATCCAGACTTGGGATTAGATGGTATCTTTGTTCGAAGATCTTATCATGGATGAACCTCACACCAAGGTAAAAAAGTATTTCATGGAAATTATTCAGGGAGTCTAATTCTTATAGGAATAATTTTTCCTTTAATGAATCTTTTATTTCCTTTTGTGGTTGAACTCGGGTTTCTCAATTTTCCCTTACAACTGATTGATAGATAAAAATTTAATTTTCAGTCCATTTAAATATTCACATGGATATTATACTAGTCTAATAATCATATGTATTATCAATATCTAATCTCATAATGAAGGAGTTAATAATTTTGGACATCTAAAACATAATGTTGAGTCCTCGACCAAGACATCTGAAAATAAATGCTAATGGCCTCAGTCAAATCCATGTCTAGTTTGTCTCATGAGACATATCAATGCATGAAGGGGTTACAGAGAGCCCCAAAAGTCTCAAACTAAGTCCAATACAATCATCATATGAAAAGAGTGAAACATAACATAATCATTTGTATTAATACTAGTACACTAAATGTTAATACTTTCACTATAAACTATGAATGGTATTAATATATCACATCCGCAGTCAAAAATATCATAAAACCTTCAATAAATCAACCTCAATTAAGAATAAAATCCAACAAAGGATGTTTGCATAGATGAGAATAATCTGAAAAAAATCATTAAAACTTTTTGACATAAATATCCCTATTTACTTTAAAATCTATTAAAAGTAGCACAATTATAAAAGAAACCATTTCGTTTGAAAATTACACTATATGATTATAAGGGAAGCTTCAAAATGTTAAGGCGACATAATGGACGAAAAATATGCTCACACTGTATAAGTTTAAAAAATATTATTTCCTTAATTTTTTGAAAAGGCCACAAAGTTCATTGTTTGGAAAAAGATAGAAATATTCCTTTCAATTTTTTTTATAAAAGTCAAACATGGGTATAAATGACTTTAAACAATTTTAGAGTGAAAAAATGGTTTAAAATGTATTTTAATGAAAACATGGACAAAGATGATAAATATTGCCCAAAATATACTTATGTTTAAACAATCCTAGAGAAAAATGAGAATATGAAATTGACCCTTACCTTTTACTTTCCTTTAATCAAGGGTGCGTTAACATCCTCTTATTCGAGTGTCTCATTTTGATTTGCACAAATGTACTCTTTAGGTTGGATTTCTATAAAAAGTGTAGCCTTAATGACAAAGTGATGGATTTTGGGAGGGTAAGTGTTTAGGGGTTTCCTGAGACAAATGTCTATGGAGGTGTAAATTAAAAAGAAGGAGAAGTGCCTTTTATAAGAGTGGTGA
Organism: Viscum album; assembly: GCA_963277665.1. Lineage (NCBI taxonomy): Eukaryota > Viridiplantae > Streptophyta > Magnoliopsida > Santalales > Viscaceae > Viscum > Viscum album. Next base: position 940,003,203 of record OY728141.1, read on the forward strand.
GGGGAACATTTGGAAGATCTTAAAATATTAATTTATTTTAAATTGATGTTTGGTTAAAAATAACCCAATAGTGGTCTATTTATAGGATAATATGAGGATGGGTATAAATCCTTTCAACCAATTAATTTTAGACATGTTTAGGTCAAAAAATTAACCTTATCTTTTGAATTTAAGACTTAGTTAAGTAGTTTAACTCTTACTCTGTCTTCTTGAATTTTAACACATAGGGTTAATATAGTTACTATAAAAAGAAAAAATAACCCCAATTAGTTAATTTATGAAATAATGGAAATTATAAAAGTTAGTTAGACAAACCATAGATTTTTATTACTTTTATATCATTTTATAAAATAGTATTTATTTTAAAATATCATTTCTGTCAATTTTAATACTATTCAATATTTGTATTTTTCAAAAAATAAACCTAAATTTTTATCTTTGAAATAAAACTTCCAATATGTTGGTTACATGTCGAAGTTATCAATAAAATTATTGGATGTCATTAGTTACATCAAATTATATTTATTTTAATATTTTTAATGTTATTTATTTGATCGTTCTATTAATAATATTATTTCTCCATCACTATTGTGTCACCATTAATGGAAATTATTTAATATCCAAAATTATAAACAATTTCCAATGATGTATTTAATTATTTTCTATTTTATACTCTATTTATAATTGATTTTATCTTCTGGTTATCTCTATATTAAAATTATTATACTTATACGAAATGATAGTGTGACATTTTGTCACATTCATTAATTTTATTAATATTCATGTTATATTCATGGCCAAGGGTACATTTAATGATTAAAAATAAATAATTTTGATATATTTAACATTATAATAGTAAATTTTATGAATTATATATTTTATTAATTTTATTTCATTTTATAAAATATTCTTTATTTTAAAATCCCATTTATGTCAATTATGAAACTATTTATTATTTGACTTTTTATAAAATCATAAAAACATGATTAATTCTAAAAAAACCTTAAATAATCAAAAATATATTAATTTCACCAAATAAATTCGTTTATGGGATTAAATGTTTCATATTATATTTATTTTAATAATATTAATATCATTTAATTGATTCTTACTTTAATAAATCTATTACTACGTCATCATTGTGTCACAATTTAATTTAATTGTTTATTTTATAAAATTATAATTAAATTACCATAATATAGATACCTATTTATTATTTCTAATTACTCTTTTTAGTGAACCATATCTCTCATATAACCTCATATTAAAAATAGTTTACTTGTTAAAAAAAGTATTACAAAATTGGATTTTCATTAAATATAATATTATAAATATATTAAAGTCATCCAGGTGGCTCCATGTGGTCCAAAAATAGAACCCAAGTATTATTTTAGGCAAAAAAACTTATCCAATGAAATTAATATAAGTTTTAGTGTAATTATAATATTATGTTTACCTTTAATTACTGGATTTACCCCTTACCATAGTAATAAAAAAGTACTAAAGTAACTCCTCATAATGCCCAAAAATAAAAGGAACCTATTTACATAATTTGGACCCAGTGATTAAAAATATGTAATCTATTTTTAAAAATAAAAAAACACAAAGGTTTCAGAAATTAATTTAAAATTAATCCTTTTTCGGAGTGAAAAATGAGTTTTTGAAAGTCAAAATGTTGTAAAATATTGAAATATTTTTCATTCAAAATGCATGGTAAAATTAGTATTAATGCCCAAGATTATATTAATTGATAAACATATAATATAATTATACTTTAAAAGCAATGAAATTTATAATTGAATTCTATAAATTATTTCAATGAAAAAAGTTGTTTTCAGTTAAAATTTAGTATTTTATTACTATTCATGAAAACAAGAAACTTATTAGAAAAATACAAAAAAAAACAAACGAAATTAAATTTTGATATTACAATTTCAATTAAAAATCATATTTTATCATATTTAATACCAAAAAGTTTCAAATATTTTATTTCAAATGATTTCTCCCTTAAAAGGTTGCAAAATTGTTTTTTTTTAAATACTTCTTATGTCCGAAAAATTTAATTTTGTCTTATATAATGTATAAAAAATACATAAGATGAATGTTAAAATTATAATGCATATATAAAATTAAAACATGGTTCATATTATTCATAACCATTAACTTAATTTCTAGATTATATATTATATTAAATAACAACATTTTATTAATATATTATTGTTTGGTAAAACTAGGTATTGCGTGTAAGTGAACCCAACTCATTATTGTGTGTAGAGTAAGTTTCACATGGTGTTGCGTAAAAGTAAAGATATTAAAAATATTAAATTTATTCATAAATGAATATATTTTAATGTCTAAGGGTGTTACATTCTCCCCTCCTTCAATAATTTTCATGATCTCAATTTGAAATTGCACTTAGAAAGTAAAAGGTTTATACTAAAAAAATACCTTTGTGGAAAACACAAATCAGAAATAGGGTTAAAAAATATAATACTAATAAGAGGGAAAGTTAAATGTGAAGTTCACAAAAAAAAATTAGGCTTTCTAATAGGATAACATTAGAGGAAATTAGAGATACATACTTAGTGGAAAAATATAAATATTTATAGGGAGTGATTGGGGTCATCAATCACAAACAAGTGAACAATCAATGGAATCTTTAGGGCCTCAAATCCATAAATCTATGATGATTTAAATACCATCGGTTTAGTTTATTTTTCACTTGAGATATGTATTTCTGATAACACATTTATTTGATACTTTTTCTTAGAGTTGAGGGATTATTTTTCTATATAGATAAGTACTCGAGAAAACTTACTTGATTCGATAAATTTTATCCTATAGTTCTGCTTTGATATATTTTCACATCATCCTCTAAATGTGTACTGAAACTAAAAAATTATAGACCAATGTATCCAATAAACCATACATTATCCTCAAACAATAATATCTACTATTCAACTTACACCATTCCAACCTTAAGACTCAACCAAAATACTTCCATTAGAATTCACTGTCAAAAAAGGTCTCTAAATTTCCAAAATCAATCATAACATCAGATTCCCCAAACAATTTAATGCATCTCTTATTGTCACATACCAAATATTTCATCACCTTTTAATCCTTAATGTTAACTCTTATGACTCAAAATCCTTAAAGAAGAAGTACTACAGTATAATCCTTATATATCTCATGAATCTTATAACCATATAACCATTGATGTAATAATTATTGAATCCAAATACAAAATTACCATAATCATTCCACTTCACTCTTAATCCATTAAATATGCCTAAACATATTATTCCTTAATACCACCTTCATCTCATTTAACTTTTTTAGTATCTTCATTATCATCAGTAGAACCATTACATGTATAACCTCGGTGATTCAACTAATTAACCAAAACTCAAATCACAATGTGAGTAACAATAATCATAGTGATATAGTAACAAAGAATCAATTATAGGATAACTAAAATATATAAACATCCTATTAATTCTTAAGTATATAGGATTAATCTTGGTTATGCATTATAAAATCTAAAGGATGATAACCCATACATATAATTATCTTCAAAGTCATTCATATGATTATGTTTTATAATCTTTGAGGTTGTTACTAAACATCCTCTGATAACAACTGTAGCACCCCGAACCTAGAATTCCAGAGGTGCTGCATTATTTTAATAGATTGGCATGATTAGAAGTAATCAAGTCTTGAAGGACCGATCCATTTAGCTGTCTTGGAAAATAGATTACATAACTGAACCTTTTATTACAATTCAAAAAATAACATGTAACATAGTTCGTTCATTGAGAACACCATTTTTCTCATAGTTTAAACATTCGTATAAATCATAAATCAATTTTTTACATCCTGTGAAAATAAAAAAAAATGAAATGTTTGTGATTAGATGATCATTAAGGTTAAAAAATAAAGAATAATCATTCATAAATAAGCATAAACATTTAATGAAGGGTATAAAACTGAAACACAAGACTAGTACACATAATATTCACTCTAAAATGGCAATAATAAATCAAATAATTACATTTAAACATTCACTTGAATATTCTAAAAGTCGAATAATCACATTTAATATCAATATTTAATCTCATAACGAAGGAATGCATAATGTCATACATCAAAAACATAACGTCGAGGCCTCCACCAAGACATATGAAAATAAGTGGTTAAGGCCTCATCCAAATCCATATCTAGTTTGTCTCATGAGACATACCGATGCATAGAGGGGCTATAAAAGGCCCCACCTATCACATACTAATACCAATACATTCCACATATTAATATTGTGAAACATAACATAAACATTCATATTAAAACTAGTATATGAAATGTTAATACTTTAACCATATACTATGAATGGTATTAAAATATCACATATACTGTGAAAGATATCATAAAACCTTCATTAAATCAAAGCATAAAATCCCATAAAGGATATTTACATAGAAGAAAATAACTGAAAAAACCCTATTAAAACATTTAAATAGAAATATCCTTTTTTACTTTGAAATCTTTTAAAAGTATAGAAATTATAAAAGAAAACATTTCTTTTGAAAATAACATTTTATGCTTATAAGGTAAGCTCCAATATTTTAAGGAAACATAATGGTAGAAAAATCCACTAACACCATATAATTATAAAATAAATTCATTCCTTAATTTTTTGAAAAGTTCACAAATTACCTTGTTTGGAAAATGACAGACTGATTCAATTCAAAACATTTTATAAAATGTCAAACATGGGTAAAAATCACATTAAACAATTTTAGAGGGAAAAATGTTTTAAAATGTATTTTTACAAAACATGAAAATGGATGATACATATTCCCCCATATATACATACATATAAAAAATCATAGATAAAAATGGTATTGTTAAATTAACCATTACCTTGCACTTTCCTGTAGTTAGGGGTGCTTTCACCTCCTCTTCTTCAAGGGTCTCCTTTTGAGTTTCATAGAAGGACTCCTTAGTTTGGATTTCTTCCCAAAGTGTGGAATATAAGATGAATTTAGGAAATATAGGAGGATAATTGTTCAGGGGTTTTCTTCATCAAAGATATTTTTAGGTGTAAATTAAGTAGAATGAAAAGTTCCCTTTTATAAGAGAGGTGATGGGCACTTTTGGAAGATCTTAAAATATTAATTTATTTTCAATTTATTTTCAATTTCAAATAGATCAAAAGTGATTTATTTCAATTATTAGACGAGGGAGGGTCTAAATCCCCTCAACCAATAAATTTCAGATATTTTTAGGTCATGAAATTATCCTTATCTTTTGAATTTAACCCTTATATAAATTATTTAACTCGTACTGTGTCTTCTTGTATTTTTGCACTATAGGGTTAATATTGATACTATAAAATTCCAAAGGAACCCCAATTGGATCATTTATGACATATTGGACATTATAAAAGTTTATTGTCTGAACCTTATATTTTTATGACTTTTATAAAATTTAATAAATTAGTATTTATTTTAAAATATCATTTATGACAATATTAATACTTTTCAATATTTTTATTTTTCAAAATATCAAAACAACCTGATAAATTTGAAAAAAATACTTCCAATATGTCTATAACAAGTCTAAGTTGTCTATAAATTTATTGGATGTCATTACTTAAGTCAAATTATATTTAGTTTAATATTTTTTATATCATTTATTTGATATTTATATTAATAAAATAATTTATCCATCACTATTGTGTCATCATTAACGGCAATTATTTAATATCCAAATTTATAAATAAATATATATGATGTAGGAAATTATTTTATATTTCGATATAATATTTATAATAAATGTTATCTTCATGTTATATCTATATTAAAATTATTATAATTTTCAGAAATGGGAGTGTGATAATTTTTCAGAGTCATTAATTTTAATAATATTTATGTCATATTCATGGACAAGGGTGAATTAAATTATTCAAAATCAATCATTATAATATATTTAACATCGTCATATTAATTTGTAAAAAAATAGATATTTATAAATTTTATATCATTTAATAAATTATTATTTATTTAAAATCGCATTTATGTCATTTTTTACACTATTTATTATTTGACTTTTTAGAAAACCATAACAACTTGTTTCTGCAAAAAAACAACATCAAATCAACACAAATATTTTAATGTCACCCAAAAAAATTGTGTATGGCATAAAATGTTTCAAAACTATATTTTTTTAATATTATTAATATCATTTAATTGAATCTTACTTTAATAAATCAATTACTACATCATCATTGTGTCACCATTTAATTTAATTATTTATTTTCTAAAATTATAAAAAAAATTAAAATAAAGCAGATATGTTTCAGAACTCTAATTAATATTTATAGTTGACCATATCTCTTATATAATCTCATTTTAAAAATATTTTACTTGTAAAAAAAAGTATAACAAAATTAGATTTTCTCTAAATATAATATTATAAATATATTAAAGTCATCCAAGTGGCTCCAAGTGGTCCCAAAATTGAACCACGGATGCTTTTGGTCGAAAAAACTTTTCCAATGAAATTTAGAGAAGTGTTAGGGTAATTATATTTTTTTACCATTAATTACCTGATTACCCTTAACCGCGGTAACAAAAATAATTTCTAAAGTTATTACTCATAATATAAAAAAAAATAAACGGGACCTATTTACATAATTTGGAACCACTGAGTACAAATATAGAATATATTTTTAAAAATTAAAAACATAGAAGTTGTTGTAATTAATTTAAATTTAATCCTGTTGTCAAAATGAAAAACTGGTTTTTAAGAGTCAAAACATTGCAAAAGATTAAAATATTTTTATATCAAAATTCTTGGTAAAATTATTACCAATGACCAAAATTATGTTAAATAATAAAAATATAATATATTTATTCATTAAAAAAATAAATTTTTAATTTAATTCTATTAATTATTTCCATGAAAAAAATTTATTTCTATTAAAATTTAGTATTTTTTACTATTCATGAAAACAAGAATCTTTTCAAAAAAAATACCAAAAATTAAACCAATGTAATTTTTCATATTTCAAAATTAAATAAAAAGATTATTTTTTCATATTGAATATATAAAATTGTAAAATATTGGATTTATAGTGGGTTGTCCATTAAAAAGAGGCAAAATCGTATTTTTTGAAAAAAAAACTTATTTGATCCAAAAAAATTGAATTGTTTCATATATAATGTTTAGAAAAATACATAATATGAATGTTAAAATTATATAAAATGTATAAAATTAAAAATATCGTTTCTACTATTCATAACAGTTAATTTAATGGATATGTTATATATTATATTATATTACAATATTTTATTAATATATTGTTGTTTGGTAGAACTCTGTCTTTCATGTAATAAAAGACAACCCATTATTGTGTGTAGAGTAAGCTTAACATGGTGTTGCATAAAAAGAAAGAATGAACCAAGTTAAATTTATTCAGAAATGAAAATAATTTTTTTTGTCTTGAGGTGTTACAACCAGGGAAACCTCAGTGTGTAAGCCCCAACATCTCCAAGAGAACTACATGGACTCTGATTCATGACATAACTGGGATACGTAGGACACCTCCTTAAAGTGATTAACTCTATATCAAACAACCCAAGGACTACCCTAATATTTAGACCCCATATCCATATTCCATGAGGCTAAAAATTGACTCCCCCTTGTTTCTCACAATAATCATGGCTCACGTAGGTTAGGGAGATGCAATGAACACCCCATTCGGCATTAAACACCTATTCACTAGGGAGGCCTCAATGTGTAAGAGAACTATGAGGAATATAATTCCCACCATAACTAGGATACACTGTAATCCAACTTTAAGGGATGATATCTATATCAAACACTCACTGAACAAATACATAGGTCCCATATTCATATTCCATAAGGCTGATCATGCAATCCCCCTTATTTTTCACAATGATCATAGATCACATGGGCTTAGGGGGATGCCATAAACACCTAATTAGGCATAAAATACCCATTTACTAGGGAAGCCCCATTGTTTAAGCCCTAACATCAACCGATCTACGATGACTCTGATTCCTTCTATAACCTGGATACGTAGGATGTATTTTCCATACTTGAGCTCAAATATTTTCTGTTTCAACACCCTCCATTTTATTATTTATCACATGATGTTAAATTATATGGATCAACAGAAATTTGTGGGTTTTGATTCTAGTAATAACCATGAAATGTAGGATGCCTCATAATGGTTCAATCCTATCCTCGAAATACCACCCGCCTCCATGAAAGGGTGCAGAGCCCGAAACACTTAGTCATATGGTTTCAGCATATAAATGACTACTCATTATTGGAAAATAATAAAGAACCATGGATACATATATATAGATTTAAAAAATATGTCCTAGTCTATCATGTATAAATAAGAGTTAACCCATAGCAGTTTTATTAGGGAAACATGTCCTGCATCGGGATTAGGAAGAGATTCATGAACATGTCTTAAATATATAATAGAGTCCTGGAGTAGGAAAAAATTTCCCACAAAAGGTTGTGATGAGCCCAACCTGCCATCCTATTGACCAATGTGATTCTCCAAGATTCATTGGCTCGGAAAACAAAAATGAAAGCCAACCTTTGGAAAGATGACCTGTACCTAGTTACGGATGGGGTAACCATTGGGAGTTTTAGGGAAATGTTAAAATGGTAACAAAATGAGAATAATCTATTCAATTCCACAATATACTGGTGAAACAACACTGGATCCCCCTATATTATAAAGTAGATAATGGTTTTCACATCCCAAACATGTGAATTCCCTATTCATATATTCCTTTGAAACACGGTAATAACCTAAATTAGCAAAAATCCTTTTGGAAAACATGCATGTTTCTATATTCTGATGATTACTAATCACTTTCATTAAATCCACGATGTTTTAAACTTCATTCATTACAACATATACCACTTTTTCAATAAATCAATAATCAGATCTTAGGTAATCAGTACTATACAATTTACTTTATCCAAATCAATCATCTATTTATCTAAGCTAAAAAAATTCTCTACATCTTCGTCACATTAAGCATTACCTTCCACGAATCAAAATATAACATTTCCATGGATTTAATTTTCTTTTCCTTAAACACCATTGAACATGTACTTGTCAATCCTTAATGAAAACTTGTACTGAAAATACTTAAATATTTCCGGATTCATATAATATAATCTATGAATTCCAAAACATAAATAATTTATTCATCAAAATGTATTATTAAAGAATTATTAGGATTCATCAATATATTCCTTATTTCCTCTTTCTTATAATATGAATTTTAAATCATGACTTAAGGTTTCTCAACCTCAATCTAATCATACTTTTTCTTTTTTATATAAACAATACTGGAATAACATCACATACCTTTCACATGTCATATGTGGTCTATTTATCTTCAAAATTATAATCAATACTCATACCACCTTCATTATTATCTTTATGAGATTTCCACTTGAGAAATATATTTTAATAATGCACATAATTTCCACATCTGTGACATTGAATGTTAACCATGTTCCTTCAAGGTCTTTCCACTATCTAAAACTTGAAGGAACAGAGTGAGAAAAACATATCATAGAATAAAACCACTTAATAATTTAAAATTACTTATACGATGTATAAATCATGAAACCTTACTTTTAATCGATGATACCTTAGGTTTATACTAGGTTATTCATATGAAAATTATATTTAAATCATTCAGGATGGTTTGATAAGAGTTTGTTAATTCCCAAAGCATATCCCCTAAGAATGTAAAACCAAGAGTGAAGCAAGGCCTGTTGTTGTGTACTCGGTTACATCGAGTCAGACTCGAAAAACTTATATGATTTTCTACTCCTAGGTACGTCTATGGTAGAGACACATCCACTTGTAGAATTCATACATGGTTGTATTTCTTGGAAACCATTTACTCTATCCTTTACCAAAATTCTAGGACATTTTTATATACTTTTTTTTATAGTTAGACATATCCCTAAAAATATCCTTAGGGTTCTCACTAATGTTTCCTCATCCTAGATTACAATGGATATCTAAACCATTTCATTAATACCAAATATAAAAACCCAGTCTTAACATACTTATAAATTACCTTACTTTTAACGAATAATTAATACTGTAATCAAAAAAACACCCAATGACCGTATTAGTCTAGTTCCTTTGAAAATAAGAAAACAAAAAAATTGGTACATAATCAAGCTACATTATCTCTAAATAGTTTCTTCATGAGTAGAAAGCCTCTTAGAAACATCATAATTAATACATATATTCATAAAATGGTGAACGAATCATAAAAAGGGGTGATCTTAGATTCTCAGTAAGGTTAAACAAGGGAGACATGTAAGCATAAACATGATCATAGGGGTATGATAACATGATCATAACAATAGAATATTATAATCTAAATTTCAAAGATCATAAACATGGATAATTTCATAAAGCTTGTAATTTTATAAGAAATGAATCATAAGTAAATAAAAACATAATACATGAAATAATATCATAGGAATAACACATGCAATATTAGCATACATAAACATGTGATATTATTACCCATAAGTCAATACTCATATATAGATCTTATCAAGACACATCATGGGAACCCCACCTACTGGTAAAGACACAAAACCATCCTCAATCACAGTCCTCCACTTGCATGGGAATAGGTTTCCCTATCTTCCCATAGTGAATTCCTTTTTCCTATCTTCCCATAGTGGATCAGGTTTCCCCATATTCCCATAGTGGATTAGGTATCCCAATATTCTATCTTCATGGTGACTACACCTATTGGGTGGGACACACCACCATCCCTAGTCATAGTCCTTTACTTATAAGGGATTGAGTTTCCCCATATTCCCATAGTGGATCAAGTATATCGACTTGATTCACATCATTATCTCATATGTTATAAGTATTTACCCAATTCATTGGAGAGATATATGGGGCCCACCAATTTGATAATATTATCATTCATACATGTGACATAAGATTTAAATCTTTCATCATACCATAACCCATAAAAAGAGATGGGTTCTATACAAATAAAATCAAAACCCATGAAATGAAGTCGGTGTCATTAGCATTTCATCAAATCATAACCTATATAAAAGTGATTTGTTTCATAATAATTTCATAAAATAACTACCCTTATAAAGAATCTAGTTTCAAAGCATATAACACATGTAAAAGACATGGTTCTCATAAGCATCATTCCATCAAAACATAAACCATTATAAATATAATATGAATGGAACCCTTAGATCATTTCATATAAGGGATTTAGTAGTATAAACATATGTATTCTTAGATTGAAAATAATTTCGAAATATATTTCAAAAGAATTTATTATGGAAAATATTCTTTATTATTTGAAAAAGGCTCTTTAAAACCTAAATCCTTTTGAAAATCATTTCTTTAAAATAAACCTGAAAGCTTATATAGAAAGATTTGAATACATTTTGGAAAACTTTTTATTTGTAAACATATAAATATAGATTGAAAACTTTTTGAAAAAAAAAATTATTTGAAAAGTATAAAAGGAGATTGAAAACATTTTGAAAACCATTTTCCTTGAAAATTTATAGAAGGATCTTGAAAATATTTTGAAAACCATTCTTATTTAAATAATTCAAAATAATCTTGAAAGTGTTTTGAAAAAATATATCTTGAAAACATATAAAATAAGATTGAAAATAGTTTGAAATAAATTTTCCTTGAAAATTTCTATTAAAATAATTTTCTTAAAAATTAACCTTTTTGAAATGAAAATGATGATTCAATGAAAAGATGGTGGGTAAATCCATACATGTAGTACGAGGTAAAAGGGAATATATTTTTATGGTGAAAAGGTAAGAAAAATTCCCTGTTCAGAAAGAAACAAGAAGATTCCTTTGAAATCATTGGTAAAATGAAAAAGGGGTTATAATGTTCTTTAATGATAATAGGATAATATTAGAATATTATTGGAAACACTTCTTTGAAAACATGGTTTTGAAGGAATACAAATTTCTGACTAAAGAGAGAGGTAAAGTAATATTTTCTGAAAAAACACTTTCTTGATCATCTTATATACCAATTAGTGTATAAATTGTACCATTACACGGATAAAACATGAATAACTAGTGGTCTAGAAATATCATAATATTTCTTAAGATATGGATCATAATATTTCATCAATGGTAGCATACTCATAAATAGTTTCGATAAATTGTGAGATTGTATCCATAAACTGTTAACAATTTGGTAACATTAGAGCATAAAAATGGAAATAATACCATTAAATGAAGCTTAAAATGTCGTGAAATTAAGTATATTCGTGATATAAAATTTTAGAGTTATTATGTACTCCTCATGGAAAACTATAGGTGCATATCATGGCATGTGTCTCAAATAAGCTATATTAAAAGAAAATCACAACATTGATTTGGTATCTTGGGAAACATAGACCCCATGAAAGAAAGACCATAAAATTAATATGTAAATACCCGAAAATTAAATTATCATAATCATATAATACATCCATGGGAAGTATAAACACCACAAAAATTAAATGAGTGATGATTTAGGCATGTATCACATGGAAAAAAGTAAGATGAAATCCCCTTACCTTGTGTCTTAACACTCTTCATCCTCATAAGAACCTCCGGTATAAAAAATATAAGTTTATTATACATCATTTACAGAAACATATTATTATATATAATTCCATATATGGTTTTATTATTACTTATATCACTTGATTGTTATCAATTATATGTTAAGGTTAATTTTCGGGTAATATTCGGTTTGTTTTTCTCATGTGTTTTAATTTGTTATATCATTGGTCCTTATACTTATATCACGATTTCCACAATTTAAACCATTATATAAATATCATTAGTATTCATTATATTTAAATTACAATAATATATATAATATATAAGTATAAAATGGAATTCACCATTCATGGAGATGGTAGGCCATACATACACATGAACGCTACTTCTGTTTTTTGATGTATTGAAAGAAAAGAAGAAAACTGTTTATATTTGTATGTATATATGTATAAAATATAATTAATTTATCTTTATTATGTTATATATATCATATAGGTTTACTAAACATATCATTAATATATTCCATGTAGTGTGTGAAAGAATCACATTGCTTTGAGGGGGAAATAGTCCATACTTCCTAAAATGAAATTATCATATTTACACTAGATGGAAAACATAAGGGTATATTCAAAATAAAAATTATAGATGAATAAAGACATTATTAATATCATATATATCATATATAAATATATTTTCCATAATTATTTCTACCATGAGAGGTGGTGATGGAAAAATGAACAATCATCGTTTTGTGAGGTCGTAGTTCACCGTACCCTTAAACAGTATATTCATTACCCATTAGATGGATGTCTGTGTAAGTGCAGGTCAAAACCTTAGCATAAAAATATAATATAATACTTAGGATACTTGTGTTGTTATACAATAATTTAATATGAAGATTTTAGTTAATGTATAATGGAAATAAAATAAAGGAGCTTGAGGGAGTGTGTTACCTCTTAATTGGGAAACTCCTTTAGGTTTTAACAAAAGAGCTTCCTTGGAAAAATTTCTGACCAAAGGGAGGCTTAAAGATTGAAGGTACTATTTATGAGAAGTTTATTATAGATATATTTTCCCAACCTATGTGGTATTAGAGGTGTGAAGAAGAAGGATATGTGCTCGACTTTTATAGGGAATGGAATGGACACAAGTGACATTTTTGAAAACAATTTTGGTGCACCCATGGTTTTACCTAAAAACTCATAAAAAAACAAAAAAACTGAATAATGGAAGTTTTATGGCCTATATATGGACATAAAATTGGGTTTGGACCACTAGATAGGTCATTTGGGTTGTTAAGTTTAATGTTTATTCCCTTTTTGTGCATAATTTAGCCATAATTGTTGTAAATAATTTTAATTGAATTCAATAATATTTTTTTTGTAAAAAACTAATTTCATATTATTATACATTATAAATTATTCTGATTCCAATTAAGGAATATATTTTTATAAATTCTAGTCACTTAATTAGAAAAACATAATTTAAATTTAATCCCATTGATGGGATGATACTGCAGAGTTTTAATGTAAAATCATCCAAAAGTTTTCTGTATCTTTATAGATAATCTCACAGTAAAATTTCAGCCAATAATGTACATTAGATTAATTGAGAAAAATTGGATCTAATTAAACTCTAAAACTTATTTAAAAATTTAATTTATCCTTATAAATAAATTAGGTGAAAAATTGGTTTTGAATTGAATTTTAGTATTTTTTTAACTATTCATTATTAAAATGAAACCTTATAGAAAAAACAAAAAATTTACCCGAACCAAATTAGTATGTTTATTTGTCAAAGATGAATTTTATTTTGTGACATATATTCCATAAATATACCAAATATTTTATTTATAATTGGTTATCTATTAAAAGGATGCAAAAATGACTTAATATGAAATAAAATATTCTATATATAAAATTGGGTTTGTTTTTATCTTAAGACTATCAAATATATTGGATGAATATAAAAAATATTTGAATGGATATAATATATAGATATATATCATATTAATATAACTAAATATTTGTAATTTATTTAATTTATTAGGGTAATACTGGTCTGTGGGTATAATTACATTTTTTTATATTCAATTGGTTTTCATTTTCATTTCTAATTAATTTTTAACCAAGGAATTGATTTTATAATTATGTAAATCATATATTTTCATAATTTAGTTAGCCCCCTTTATAACTACTAATTTAATGGATTGGTTATACTAAATAATATTTTAATAATATATCATTATTTGGTAACTCTTGATATAGCATGTTACACAATCCATCGAGGAAAGTCATTGTTACATGTAACACAAGCTAACCATAGTGTTTCATTTAGAGAGAGATAAAATTAATGGTATTCATATTTCATGAGTAAAATGGTTTTCCATATAAATAAATCCAAATATAGTCCTTTAATATAAAATAAACTATTTTTAGTGTTGCGTGAAATGAAAAATATAAAAAAGATTAAATTAATTTAAGAAAAAAATTCACAAAATCTCAGGGTGTTACACATGAGGTAAGGGATACCTCCTCATAGTGAATACTACTAGGTATTTATAATAATAAAAACCCTCCTCATTTATGAAATGTAAATCACTCTCCCCCTTATTCACAGATATCATTCCATTTGGTTCTACCAACCCCAGCCAAAATCACTTTCCAACTTAAATTATATCATCCTAGAAGCCTTAATTTTGGAAAAATGCTAACCTAGGAAGGATTTTGTGTAAACTAAAGGAGGATACCCAAATAAGAGGTAATTCTATTCAATGATCAACTTAATTTTATTTTTTTCTCCATCTCCTTCAATTCTTATTATATAATTATTATATAATAACCTAAGTATCTTCAGTATACTAATATGTTAATATGTTAAGGGTACAACCTATAACCAAAAACGCTTTAATTTAATTGTTTAAAAATTCATCATTTGTGTTTATGGAAAACTACCACCTTTAAAATCAATGTCATTTGTTTTCCATAATGACCTATCATGGTTGGAAATAATAATGGATTAAAGTTTATATATTATATTGATGAAAGGGAACTCACTCTCCACCCTACTTCACACCTCTCAATCAATTTAGTTCATCCATCCCCAACCAAAATCACTTCCCAAATTGCATTCCATCACCCCATAAGCCATTTTTTAGGTTTAAATACAATATTGTAAGGATTCAGAACAATCCTAAGGTGTATATGCAAAGAAGAGGTAATGTTCTTCAATGAGCATCTTTATTCTTTTTCTCTATCCCCATGAATTATTATTATACCATGATTATAATATAAAATCTGTAGAATTTATATAATTAGATGTTGTTATATTAAGGATAAGACCTAAAACCACACACACTTCCATCAAATGGGTTATGAAATCATCATTTGTGTGTACGACGGACTACCGCCTCATGGACCAGTGTTGGTTTTTTTCCATCACCACCTATCATGGTAGAAAAAAATGATGTATTTATAGTTTATATAGCATATTTATGATATTTATGTTGTATTAATGACTATTTAATTATTATAACACATATACCTTCATTCATTCTAATTTTTGGGAATATGATTGTTCTTCGCGTGTACGGAGGACTACCGCATGGCGAAGCGATGTGATACGTTCATGCTTTACATAGAAGGTATTAAGGATGAGTTTTATAAAAATATGTTACATATATTAAATATAAATTATACATTAATGATAATATATTTATATATATCATTTCATTTTCTTTATTTATTCATGACATGAAAATGGAAACATCATTCACGCCTATATACAACCTACTTTCTCTATAAATGATGTACTTCATTTCCAATCACTAAATTTTTTGGATTAATATAAATAAATATATAATAAATATATAATAAATATATATAATATTTATATAATGGTTTACATACTTTATATTATAAAACCTTGTTCTATTTAATAGGAACAAAAAAAATTACATGTCAAAACCTATATGAAAAAACAAAGATGTTATTACCCAAAACATAACTTTAACATGGAATTATAAATAAACGGGTAATAAAACGGTCATAAGAAAATAATATATGGTATGATATATATAATTACTAATATTTAATATATTTATAATAAACTTATATTTACTATAAAGGTGTTTTTAATGAGTACAATAGACGTTAAGAGTTAAGGTAAGGGATTTTTGTCTCCCTTTTATTTTCTACGAGACAAATGCCAAATTCACCACAGTTTTATGTTATGTGGTGTATATACTACCGATGAAGGTATTTTATGATTATTATACTAAATATTATTGAAATTTATATACCAATTGTTGTATCACCCTTCCATGGGGGTTATGGTTTCAATGTTACTAATGTTGTAAGGGATTTTGGACATTATTTTCTTTCTTTGAAGTGTGTGTTATGTTAAGCCAGTATATTCATTAATTAGGTGAATATAGAACCGATTTAACATGAAATATCATGATATTTTATTTATCATTTTATTTTATTCCTTCATGGGGATGAATATTCAATTTTACAAAAGTGGTAAATATTTTATGTTTGATTCTCATCGTCTATCAGGATTAATTATGACAATCTTTCTGATGATAAAATATTATTACCCATCTCTAAATAATTATAATGAATGTTCATATCATCTAATTTTTCAAGATATATTCAATTAATGTTACCATTTTTCCACTCTTTTCGAACATAATATATTCAAGAATTTTTTAAAGCAAATAAGGCTTTATTTCTCTCTTCGGTCAAAAATATGTTTTCTTCAAAAACCATATTTTCTAAACATGTATTGAAAAAAAAATTATATTATATTTTAATCTAATTTTTAATGGAAAATATTTTTAAAATTTTATTATTTTAAAAAGTTTTTTAAATGTTTTTAAAGCTTCGTTTATATATATTCAAAGATATTTTAAAATACTAAGCTTTTAAAAATGTTTTATTTTTTAAAAATTATTTTTTAAAACAGATAGGATATTTTACTCATGATATGTTTTAAATGATCTTTCAAAACTTTATTCCATCTAAGATGAAATAATTTTGTGTAACCTATTCTTTATTAGGGGTATAATCCAAGATACCATTCATATTATTTCCCCGAATGGTTTATATTTTTATGGCCTGATGTTTATAGAACCCATTTCTCTTCCAAAGTTTAATCACATTTCAAAGAGGTTGACATGAAACCAATTACTTTTCCATGGTTTTATTTGGTTATGAATTAATAATTATTATTTTTATCAATTATTATAATGAAATTCACTCTATTTTTACTTTATTCATATTGTAGTTCTTGAACATTAATTATACGATGGGGAATCCTAGGTAGCATCTGCTAAGCCTGTTACAGCTTATACCATGGGCCAGTATAGATATCATCGGGTAAGACCATTAAAACTTATACAATGAGGTATACCAAATAGATCCAGATAATCCTATAACAACTTTTATGATGGGGCAGCCCAGATAGTTCTCCAAAAAATTGAGTAATGATAAATGTTATATGAGCTCAGAGGGTAAAAGGGGGATTTTATTATGATCAAAAGGGAGGGTACATGATTGATTTGTAACAGCCCGAGATTTTATGAAAAATATTCTTTTTAATTTTATTATTGTCTTGTGTTGTACGCTACACCAAAAGGAGCTTTCACAACACACATCATTGACATTCCTTGCATTACACGCAATCGCAACCTTCCTCGATAGCGTGTGTAGTACGCAATACTGAGTTTAACGAAACAACGATATGCTATTAAAATATTATTAAAACTAGCCGTTATGAATGGTAATAACCACTTTTTAAATTTTCTAAAATTTAGCTCTCAAAATGGACTTCATTTTTGGATTCGGAGTATCGAATTTAGCCTAAGGTGAAATTTTGGTACTTTTCGGATAACTTTCATATTCTGATGAATAGTGAAAATTACTAAATTATAATTAAAAACAACTTTTTTAATCGAAATAATTAATAGTGATAAATTATTAATTTGAGTGGTTTTAAAGTATATTTTGAATATATTTTTACAATTTAATACAATGTTGGTCATTGGTTGTAATTTCACATTTAAACCAGACATAATCAAGTGTCAATCTTTTGATAGATATTGTTTCTTAAAAACACACTATTTGTTTTAACAGCGGGATTTAGTTATAAAATTAATTAATTAAAATTATATGTTATGAATTCGGTAAAATAGACTTCATTTTTGAATTTGGAATATTAAATATAGCTTAGGATGAAATTTTGGCATTGTTCTGAAAAACATCATTTTTGATGAATAGTGAAACTACTAAGTGGTAGTTAAAAAACTGAATTTTTCATAAAACTTAATTTTACCGCTTCTGTGAATGGAATTTCAAAAATCCAAGAGACACGGTTGATGTCAGTAAGTAAAATGTGGTTCAATGAGATGAAAATAAATTTTGGTGAATAGTAACTTTTTACTTTTATATACCACGGTTAAAAGTAAATAGGGTAATTAAGGGTAAGAATGATATTAATATTACACTAACTCATGTCCTAATTCTATTGGACAAGTGTATCTCGACCAAAAACAACCTTAAGTGTAAAATATTATCATTTAGGCCCACTTGGATTAGATTAGGACATTTATTATTATTTAATTCAAAGAAGAGTTAAAAGAGTTAAAATCAAAGTTTTTTACTAAAACAATTTTAATATAGGGTTTTACATAAGATAAATTCGATTGTAAATATTTATTATAAAGATAAAAAAATTTCATACAAAATGGTATTTTATTTGTAATTTTTAGACATCAAATAATTTAATTTATTTATGACACAAAGATGATGCAGTAATTATCTTATTTATGAAATATTGACATAATTGATGTTATAAACACCAAAATAAATGTAATTTGAGACTTTTAATGAATTACACTAATTTTCTAGGTTACTATGATATATTAGTGTTGATTTAATCAACTTGTTTCGAACATATAATTCTGTTATGACTTTCACAAAAATCATATATCAAAAAGCGTCAAAATTGACACAAAATAGTTTTTAAATCAAATATTATATTATTAATTGTTATTTTATTCCTAAAAATCTAAGGTTCGGCCAAATGACTTATATAAGTATATATATATTTATAATAAACAATTTGGGGTTCGTTTGGCATGTTATAGTAAGTGTATTAACCATATAGTGAAAGAAAACAAAAAGACACAGTAAAAGTTAAATTATTTAACTTAGAGTTAAATCTAATTGATAAGGTTAAAATAATACCATAAACTTGTCTAAATCCTATTGGTTGATAGTATTTCGACCCATCCCCACTTTAGCTTCGAAATAAGACCCTTTGGAACCATTATAAACCGATTTTGACTTTAATATAAAATAATATTTTGAGATATTCCTACGGTGCCCCTCTCCTCCCTTATAAAAGGGCACCTCCTCCCCCTCCTCCTCACACCAATTTGAGCACTCAAGATCATCCAACCCCTGCCATTTTCTCCTCTCCACTTCCCTAGAATAATCCTAGAGGTCATGGTCTTCTTAAAAGACCAGTCTTAGTTCCCTATGTGGAGGATTCAAAGAGGCGTTCCAAAGAAGAGGTAATGTCCATTACCGATCTTTTCAATTTCTTTCTTCTTCAACTTCTTCTTCTTTAGTTGTTTCATGATAAAGTAATAACATCAGTATTACATACATACTGATATGTTATTATAAATATGAAACAACCCTAATTCACCTTCTATCCATCCTACGGAAAAATTAAATCACCGCGCGTGCATACGTACGGAATACCGTCTCCACGCCGTGGTGTAATCTATTTTCCACCACCACCTTAAAAGGATGGGTATAATGGTGTAATGAGTAACTATTTATGATTATTATAAAGTAATATTGATACTGAAATAATATATATATAATCCAATACAATTCCACGATCATAGGAACGATATCATCACTCGTGCGTACGTACGGAATACCGTCTCCACGATGTGATGTGACTCGTTCTACATGATCATCATTACATAATAATTATATAAATGAATTGAATGAATAAATATGATATATGTTACGCTAATAAAATTCTTGATATAAGGTATCTATAACCTTAAAAGAAGAATAAGAATTTATTCGGCAAAACACGCATAAGAACAAAAGGCAATAAAGACCCGAGTAACAGGTAACAATTAAATATTACTAACAAGAAGATAAGAATATGACCATATTGGATATCATATCGATATGTATGATTATGGAATAAGTCAATAACATTATTTAAACCATTATACAGGAGCTTCGGACACGTACAAAGAAAATCAGACCTAAGGTAAGGGAAATATCACAATCTCATTTTTATCCGAGATTGTTTATACTTTAGTATTTACTGTGGTGTATTTTATCATCCACATCCATATTTCCACAATATGTAATATTATTTCCATCCACCTACAATTTTTTAAATCCAATTTTACCCTTCGGTGAGTTTTTAGTAAAATATATGAAAGGAATCTTTTGTCGTTTTTCGTACGAGGTACTTTTTTGACTTTTCTGACAAAAGTACGAGAAGAATGTTTTTTTAACTTATACGGCATAGATGGATTTTTAAAACAATATTTCCAAGAAGCTTCCTTTAAAAGTTTTCATGTTTATTTTTAATCAACTTCTTTTAGTTTTAAATTGTAAGACATGTTAAGAAAGGAAAATGTTTTTGAAGTAGAAAGGATATTTTCCTCAAGAATGGATTTCAAGTGTTTTATCAAAATTATTTTCCATCTAAGATAATAAAGGGTTCTGTTTCTATCCCTATTATTACATGGATTTGATTATGTTGTGATCGAAATATTTTTATGAATTCCTTTATCTTATATGAATTGTTTTATGATGTCATGTTGTTTAAGAATCCCATTTTTATTACATGGGTTATGCAATGATGTATGATTTATGATTTTGTGGCACACATAAGAATGGTATCATTATGAGATGGGTGGGACCTATATCTCCCTCCAATGCATTGGGTAAAGATTTTATATCTCATGAGATAGACATGGCTGGAATGGTAGGTTATACCGGTTCAGTGAAACGGGACTGAAACGAGGGTCACTCGATTCAGAAATGGACTCTGTCCACTAAGATAGTCTTGGCAATGAGTCTTGACTAACAAGAAATGATTCTCTATGATTATGTGTGTATGACACAAAGTTTAATGTTTTAAGTTATGATTATTGTGAATACATTTCACTGCCATGAGTTATCCCAGGTTATGAAATTATGATCTCTTTTGCAGGTTAAGATTTCCAAAAGTTATGTTCTTATGTATATGATGTGATTTATATTTCTTCTGTTTACCCTTACTGAGCATTTGAGCTCACCCTTTTATGTTTTCTTTTCCCCAGGATATAAAGAAAGGTTTTAGGTAAAAAAAGGGAAGATCTTTATGGGAGATATTGAAGATCTTTCACCAGGATTAGAAGATTATATTCCGAGTTTCCAAAGACACTAAACTATTACGGTCCTTGTGTGTGTGTTTTTGTAATGTACTAAGTATTCCGCAAATGTAATGTAATGTTCATGTACGTTAAGCATCGGGTCGTTATAGTTGGTATCAGAGGAAAGGTTTAGTCAACCTTTGGAAACTAGGATGTGAGAACGTTAGTGAGATCCCTAGAGATATTTCTAAGGTATGTCTAGGGATGTCCCTAAGGATAAGTATACATATAGGATATAGTCCTAGAACTATGGTAACGATCATAGAATTTAACCTAAGATGTTAGATATTGAGGGTACTCCCCCTTTACTATGTTGTTTTCTCTAGCCTGATTTTTTCCTCTCAACGAATTCTTTCTGTGTTTTAGTTAATGGAGGGAACCAGATGGAATTCGGTTAACATTGAATCCAATGGACAAATTGGTGACTATAAGCAACAAAATTATGTAATTCCTAGAGAGAAAGATATTGTGATTTTGCCGAATCTGTCATCGCGATATATGATTAACAAGGTGAAATTTAGTGGTATACCTAATTCATCAAAGAAGAGGAAGATAGACTATTATTCATGTTCGCATGTTGAGCAGCATAAAGAAAGGAAGATTGAAATTTCTAAAGAAGGGAAGAAGAACCTTGAGGAATACCTCAAATGGAGGGACCGACGTTATTTGTGTGGAGATAAGGGTCATAGGGTGACAGACTGTTATAGAGTTCAATGTATTATTTGTGGAGAACATGGGCATTACCCAACTCAATGCCCTGACCTAAAAAGTTACTTCTAAATCATGGAAGGACTTATTCCAGGACAATAATTGAAGAGGATGGATTGAAGTGTTTATGTATTTGTATTCAAGAATAATGTTGGTGAGGTACTTTTATTGTTTATTATAATATTTTTGTATTATTGTGGTTTTCAATAATTTTAAGGTACCGGTAACCATGAAAAGTGATTCAAATATTTTGGAAAGCAGATGATATGCGCATAATGAAGGGATAAGGAGAAAATGAAATGTTTGACAGTATTCATGAGCTCATGATTGATATAAGGACTAAGTGATATCATGGTTTGAGTATATAGAATTTTGAGGATTTTGGTAAGTGGAAAGTGTTAAATTGTAACTGCATTCATGTTTTCACTAAGGTATTCAAGAGAATACATGATTAAGGACTTTGAATGTTTGGAATGTGACCAACAAAACATATCTTATGATATATGGGGATCGACGATGGTGTTAAATCTCTGGTAATCGTTTTCACTATGTTATGAGAGTGAACTGCAGTATTATGGATAAGCCTAAAGATTGGAATGGATTATGTTGGACATAAGTTAGTATTGTTTAAGGATAGAAGTTTTCTTGATATTGTTGATGGGATGTTATAGTAATATAGTTTTAGAAAAAGGACAACCTACAGGACGGGCGACAGCTCATCGCGTCAGACAAGGATGTGGGAATCGAACCCACAACCGAAGTGCGACTGGCCTTTATCACCTACCACTGGCCTACAGGAAGTCCCTATTTATTAGAAACTAGTTTTATTATATTAATCAGTATGATATATGAAGTATAAAGTCCATTTTAGGAACCATATATGATTAATCTCACTATAGATCGACTTATGTATATAATTTTTTCTAACCTTTTGTTTGAGACAGATGGAATGACCCGTCATTCTATCACCTGATCTGCTAACACTTCACGAATAACAAATTCAACTTCATTTATTTAAGAGATGAAGTAGAAATTGTTAAAGGCACGAACAACAGTGAGATTGTACTAAAATAAAGTAAGTATTTATTCTAATTCAAATTCTTTAACTTTAGGGAAACGATCTTGAAAACCAAAAATGTTGTCCTAGTGATCTTATATCTGATGAATCAGATGGTACCTTAGATCATCACAAATTTATGGCTTTGTGATTGCTGGATTTTCCATAGCCATGTTCTCTACCACTCTCCATCAGAACATGATGGTTAGATTTCTCTTCCATATCCATATTTTCACCTATGTGGAAACCCAGTGATTAGTTTATTTGGGTAACCGTTACGTTTCATACTTTTGTTTTTAAAGATTGGTTTTGATATTCCTTTTTACGATGTGGGTTTCTATTAAAGAAACTTTCGAATAGTAAACCAATTATAACCCCGACGAATTTCGAGGGCGAAATTCATTTTAAGGGGGGTAGAATGTAACAGCCCGAGATTTTATGAAAAATATTCTTTTTAATTTCATTAATGTCTTGTGTTGTACGCTACACCAAAAGGAGCTTGCACAACATGCATCCTTGACTTGCCTGGCATTACACGCAATCACAACCTTCCTCGATAGCGTGTGTAGTACGCAATACTGAGTTTCACGAAACAACGATATGCTAATAAAATATTATTAAAACTAGCTGTTATGAATGGTAATTACCACTTTTTAAATTTTAGAAAATTTAGATCTCAAAATGGACTTCATTTTTGGATTCGGAGTATCGAATTTAGCCTAAGGTGAAATTTTGGTACTTTTCGGATAACTTTCATATTCTGATGAATAGTGAAAATTACTAAATTATAATTAAAAAAAAAAATTTAATCGAAATAATTAATAGTAATAAATTATTAATTTGAGTGGTTTTAAAGTATATTTAGAAAATATTTTTACAATTTAATACAATTTTGGTCATTGGTTGTAATTTCACATTTAAACCAGACATAATCAAGTGTTAATCTTTTGATAGATATTGTTTCTTAAAAACACGCTATTTGTTTTAACAACGGGATTTAATTATAAAATTAATTAATGAAAATTCTATGTTATGAATTTGGTAAAATAGACTTCATTTTTGAATTCGGAATATGAAATATAGCTTAGGATGAAATTTTGGCATTGTTCTGAAAAACATCAATTTTTGATGAATAGTGAAACTACTAAGTGGTAGTTAAAAAACTGAATTTTTCATAAAACTTAATTTTACCGCTTCTGTGAATGGAATTTCAAAACTCCGAGAGACACGGTTGATATCAGTATGTAAAATGTGGTTCAATGAGATGAAAATAATTTTTGGTGAATAGTAACTTTTTACTTTTATTTATCACGGTTAAAATTAAATAGGGTAATTAAGGGTAAGAATGATATTAATATTACCCTAACACATGTCCTAATTCTATTGGACAAGTGTATCTCGACCAAAAACAACCTTAAGTGTAAAATATTATCATTTAGTCCCACTTGGATTAGATTAGGACATTTATTATTATTTAATTCAAAGAAGAGTTAAAAGAGTTAAAATCAAATTTTATTTACTAAAACATTTTTAATATAGGGTTTTACATAAGATAAATTCGATTGTAAATATTCATTAGAAAGATAAAGAGATTTACTACATAATGGTATTTTATTTGTAATTTTTAGACATCAAATAATTTAATTTATTTATGACACAATGATGATGTAGTAATTATCTTATTTATGAAATATTGACATAATTGATGTTATAAACACCAAAATAAATGTAATTTGAGATTTTTTATGAATTACAAGAATTTTCTAGGTTACTATGATATATTAGTGTTGATTTAATAAACTTGGTTTGAACATATAATTCTGTTATGACTTTCACAAAAATCATATATCAAATAGTGTCAAAATTGACACAAAATAGTTTTTAAATAAAATATTATATTATTAATTGTTATTTTATTTCTAAAAATCTAAGGTTCGGCCAAATGACTTCGATAAGGATATATATATTAATAATAAATAATTTTGGGTTCGTTTGGCATGTTAATGTAAGTGTATTAACCATATAGTGAAAGAAAACAAAAAGACACGGTAAAAGTTAAATTATTTAACTTGGAGTTAAATCTAATTGATAAGGTTAAAATAATACCCTAAACTTGTATACATCCTATTGGTTGATATGATTTAGACCCATCCCCACTTTAGCTTCGAAATAAGACCCTTTGGAACCATTATTAACCGATTTTGACTTTAATATAAAATAATATTTTGAGATATTCCTAAGGTGCCCCTCTCCTCCCTTATAAAAGGGCACCTCCTCCCCCTCCTCCTCACACCAATTTGAGCACTCAAGCTCGGCCAACCCCTGCCATTTTCTCCTCTCCACTTCCTTAGAATAATCCTAGAGGTCTTGTTCTTCTTCAAAGACCAATCTTAGTTCCCTAAGTGGATCATTCAAAGAGGCGTTCCAAAGAAGAGGTAATATCCATTACCGATCATTTCAATTTCTTTCTTCTTAAACTTCTTCTTCTTTAGTTTTTTCATGATAAAGTAATAACATCAGTATTACTTACATACTGATATGTTATTATAAATATGAAACAACACTAATTCACCTTCTATCCATCCTACGGAAAAATGAAATCACCGCGCGTGCGTACGTACGGAATATCGTCTCCACGCCGTGGTGTAATCTATTTTCCACCACCACCTTACAAGGATGGGTATAATGGTGTAATGAGTAACTATTTATGATTATTATAAAGTAATATTGATACTGAAATAATATATATATACTCCAATACAATTCCATGATCATAGGAACGATATCATCACTCGTGTGTACGTACGGAATACTGTCTCCATGATGTGATGCGACTCGTTCTACATGATCATCATTACATAGTAATTATATAAATGAATTGATTGAATAAATATGATATATGTTACGCTAATAACATTCTGGATATAAGGTATCTATAACCTTAAAAGAAGAATAAGAATTTATTCGGCAAAACACGCATAAGAACAAAAGGCAATAAAGACCCGAGTAACAAGTAACAATGAAATATTACTAACAAGAAACTAAGAATATGACCATATATGATATCATATCAATATGTATGATTCTGGAATAAGTCAATAACATTATTTAAACCATTATACAGGAGCTTCGGACACGCACAAAGCAAATCGGACCTAAGGTAAGGGAAATATCACAATCTCATTTTCATCCGAGATTGTTTATACTTTAGTATTTACTGGGGTGTATTTTATCATCCACATCGATATTTCCTCAATATGTAATATTATTTCCATCCACCTACAATTGTTTAAATCCAATTTTACCCTTCAGTGAGTTTTTAGTAAAATATATGAAAGGAATCTTTTGTCGTTTTTCGTACGAGGTACTTTTTTGACTTTTCCGACAAAAGTACGAGAAGAATGTTTTTTTAACTTATACGGCATGAATGGATTTTTAAAACATTATTTCCAAGAATCTTCCTTTACAAGTTTTCAAGTTTATTTTTAATCAACTTCTTTTAGTTTTAAATTTGAAGACATGTTAAGAAAGGAAAATGTTTTTGTAGTAGAAAGGATATTTTCCTCAAGAATGGATTTCAAGTGTTTTATCAAAATTATTTTCCATCTAAGATAATAAAGGGTTCTGTTTCTATCCCTATTATTACATGGATTTGATTATGTTGTGATGGAAATATTTTTATGAATTCCTTTATCTTATATGAATTGTTTTATGATGTCATGTTGTTTAAGAATCCCATTTTTATTACATTGGTTATGCAATGATGTATGATTTATGATTTTGTGGCACACATAAGAATGGTATCATTATGAGATGGGTGGGACCTATATCTCCCTCCAATGCATTGGGTAAAGATTTTATATCTCATGAGATAGACATGGCTGGAATGGTAGGTTATACCGGTTCAGTGAAACAGGACTGAAACGAGGGTCACTCGATTCAGAAATGGACTTTGTCCACTAAGATAGTCTTGGGAATGAGTCTTGACTAAAAAGAAATGATTATCTATTATTATGTGTGTATGCCACAAAGTTAAATGTTTTAAGTTATGATAATTGTTAATACATTTCACTGCCATGATTTATCCCAGGTTATGAAATTATGATCTCTTTTGCAGGTTAAGATTTCCAAAAGTTATGTTCTTATGTATGTGATGTGATTTATATTTCTTTTGTTTACCCTTACTGAGCATTTGAGCTCACCCTTTTATGTTTTCTTTTCCCCAGGATATAAAGAAAGGTTTTAGGTAAAAAAAGGGAAGATCTTTATGGGAGATATTGAAGATCTTTCACCGGGATTAGAAGATTATATTATGAGTTTCCAAAGACACTAAACTATTACGGTCCTTGTGTGTGTGTTTTTGTAATGTACTAAATATTCCTCAAATGTAATGTAATGTCCATGTACGTCAAGCTTCGGGTCGTTACATGATTAGCCAAATACCAAAAATTAGGGTACATGGGTGATTATTAAAATCTCAAAAAGGTGGGTACATAGGTTGTTAGCCTAAGCCTTAAGTAGGTACATAGGTGGTCAGTTCAATTTCAAAGCAAGTATACGGGTGGTTAACCCAATAATGAAATGTTATGAATATCTAAGTGGGTAACCTTGACATAAGATTTTTTATTCTTATGTGTATTCTAAAAATCTATGTCTTATGCCAATGTTATTCTCTCAGGGATCATATTCTCTGATTCCCTTATGATTCATGCATTATGATCTACCAATTTTTATGCCATGACTCATGTTTATGATCTTGGACATGTTGGGTATGAACTTCATATGTTATGATCATTATCACATAAGATTATTCTTATCTTATTATTTCATATGATTATAGATTTTAAATCTCTTATTTTTACCCTTACTAAGCATATGATCTCACCCTTTCTTTATTTTCTTTCCCTTCATTATGAAAAAAGGTTTAATATTTGTTATGTATATGAAGAATATAAATATAAAATCTTTATGTGAAATATTGAAGATAATTCATTAGATTAGAATATTATTCTTTGAGTTTCTAATTGAACTAAACTATAATGGTCCCCATGAATGTTTTTATGAAATTTAATGAATATTAATATAAAAATATGTAATATCCATGTATGAGAAGCCTAGATTACTATAGTTGGTATCAAAGGAAAGGTTTAGTTAAAATTTGGAAACAAGGATGAGAAAACTTTAATGAAATAACTTGGTATATTTCAAAGTATATCTCTATAGATTTATCTTGTGATAAGTCTAAGGATGTGTTAAAGTATATGAAAATTTACTAGAATTTGGTAAAGGATAGAGTGAGTGGTTTTCTAGAAATTGCATCCATGTCTAGAAACTGCAAGTGGATGTGGCTCTGGCACATATGTATCTAGGTGTAACAATCCCAAAAACAATGTTTTGAGATAAAATTAATTGGTAACTAGTGTTCATTAATGGGACTTTTTGTACACTTAGTTTTAATCTCACATGGGATATGTTTTGGAAATTAAAAAACACATTATGAATGATCATGAAGGATTTAAATCTATGATGACTATGAATGAAATAGGATAAACTAAATGGTTCATAGATTAAAAATAATGTGTCATTATTTATACATCCTATAAGTTATTTTCCTGATTAATTAGTTTCCCATTATGATTAGAATTAATCACGCTCTTCCTTTTTGATTTTAGTGAATAAAGAAAACTAGAAGGAACTGGGTTAACATTTTATGTGCTGATGTGAATCAAAATTTGATAATAACTAGAGTAATGGATATTGTTACTATTCATAATCACTCATCATGTAACATGATTAAAAATGTTCACATTAACCAACTCACATACTCTCAAAATAATAGATGGATAGAGTTCGATGAGAGTTCAGGTTTAGAGACCATGGATGAAATAAGATTTAGTTTTATATATGATGAGAATGTGGGAAGAAGCACTCAAAAAAAATGTATCAATGGAACTAGAGGATGTATTATTTTTAGTGAGTAAGGACACAAATTATGTTATTTATAAGGAAAAATAAAAATTACAGTTAATGAAGCATATGTGAATATTGTTCTCCCTATGGTCTTATCAATAGTTGAGTGTTATAAAGGTGGAATGTATGGGAATTATGATATTTAATGTCTTATAGGGAAATATAATTAATTAAATCAACAAGTTTTTATGTGTAATGGTTTTGATACCGGTGATGAAGAGGACTTGAAAAGAATATGAAAGGTTTTTGCAATACTAATGGTATTATTTATAAGAATTAATAAATTGATGTTGATGAATGTTAATACATGCTTCAAATTTCATATTTTTGGAAATGGGTATTAAGGAATAAGATGATTAATC
This sequence comes from Viscum album, assembly GCA_963277665.1. NCBI lineage: Eukaryota > Viridiplantae > Streptophyta > Magnoliopsida > Santalales > Viscaceae > Viscum > Viscum album. The sequence continues at coordinate 940,033,417 of OY728141.1, forward strand.
CTAGTTAACATTTTTTTAAGTAAGTGGGGTGTTTAAGGTGTTAATGTATTGTAATTCAATAAATATGTTATAAAAATCATAAAGTATACGTTTTTAATTAATGATTTTTAAAAATATAGTTAATGATGCTCATGACCTAGAAAAGTTATTTAATTGAAATGTGATATTTTTATTAAGGGAAGGTAACCCTTAATTCATTCTTGATGTCAAAAAATTGTTTTTATCTTAGATAAATAGATAATTGATAAGGATAAATCAAATTAGATATTATTTATGACCTCATAACTGATAATTGATTTGTTGGAAAAGTAGTATATTATATCATTGATAGAGTTTACATCATCAATGAAAATTTAGAATATGTTCAATAATATAAGGATTTATTCATGTAATAAGTTACAATTTATGTTTTCATTGAGATTTTATAGAAATTTTGGTTATTACTAAGACATCGAGAGAATATATAACCAATTTATTCATATATTGGCATGTAACTATCAAGGGTTACTTTATTATATAATGGAGAATATTGTTAACTATATTTTGATAAATTTAGTGAACTTCTTTCTAATGTTTGGGATTTTAATCTTTTATATGTTTCATAGGCTTAACCATTTATGACATGGTTTATATTGAACTATGTATGAGGGTTTAGAGATTAATGTATTATTTCATCATATGAAGATTTATTCATATTGGATAACCTATTATAATCATTATTTTTGTGATTATTACTAATGGTAGAAGAAATTAATTGTCATTAAATTTATGGATATTATTATCCACTAGTTGTTTAGGCACAAATATTCACCTTAATTTCTGGAAGTAAGATATAAAGTGGAAATTGATCAAGGTAAAATTGAAGGATGATATCATGCTTATGAAATGGAATTAAATAAATTAAATAAATATTCATATGAGAATTATTCAACTTTAAGAAAAGGATCTTAGAAAAAAAAATTATCCTAGTTACTTCATTTTTCATAAATAAAATGGTCACATGAATCATCATAGATATTGTGGTTGTTAGATATCTCTAGATCACCCTCTTTCTTACAATCAGTTATTTCTCTCTCTATAATTATTTATTCTTTTTTCCATGTCCACATATTTATTTTTCACCTCTGTTATCCTATGTGAAAACTTTATGAGTTAGTTTAGGTAAGATTTCTATTTCTAACATTATATTTTTAAGGGAATTTTTATCATTCATGTATATGATGTTGTTTTCTACGATGGAATTTTTCAAATGTTAAACCATCAGTGTCTGAGATGAATTTTGAGGGAGAAATTCATTTTAAGTGGGTAGAATGTAACACCCTAAAAATTTTTGAATTATGTTTTTCAAATTAATTTATTATTTTTGATTTTTTAATTCACAAAAAACACTGATTTTATCTTAAGTTATATGAAAAACAATTTCTAGAAAGCATTACACATAACATCATGCTTAAATGAAACACAACATATTATTTAAATATTTTTATTTAAAATGATAGTTGACACCTAGCCATTGGAATGGTTATTATGAATAAAATTAACTAAATAATTCAAGTTGGGTTTAATATACATATATATATATATAATAAAATATTTATTAACCAATTAATTATAAATGAAAATAAAAACCTTTTGAAAATAAAAGAAGAATATTATCTTCAAAACTATTTTTAGGCCCATAAGTTTGTTTTTAAAAAATATATCAAAAATATATATTTTGGTAAATTATTTTAATGAAATTTATATATCAAATATTAAATAAAAATTTTAAAATTCATATTATATTTTTTTATACATGAGATAATAATAAATCCAATATTATGCTTTAAGCCCAATTTTTTTAAGAATAAGTTTTTCCACCTTTTCAGGGAACACTTATTTTAGAACTAAAATTTTCTACTTTTTAATAAATTAATTTGTTGATTTTTTTGAAAGGAAACTATAAAAATTATATTATGGTGAATTTGTGGGTTTTTTTGTAATGTTCCAATTTTTTTGAATAGTGAAAAATACTGAATTTTATTTAAAAATTATATTTTCAAAAAAATTATTTAAAAAGATAAAATATATTTTAAATATATTTTAAAATATAATTAGTTCAATTATAAATATATTAATCCAGTCCAGGTCATTTGATTAAATTTCATATTTAAATTAGACATAAAATCTTTGTAAACTTTTGAACATTTACACTTGAAAAAACCCACTTTCTCGTCACATTTACGGGATAAATTTTAAATTAAAATTTTCTACTTTTGTGAGTTGAATTTTGAAAAATGGAAGAAATATTTTAAATAATAAAAATTTAAATTATCGATTAAGTTCAAATTAATTATTTTAAATAACTATTAGTGAAAATGGTTAGAATTAATTACCACGATCAAGGTTAAAATAGGGTTTTGTGCATTAAATGTGTTTGTATTAAAATTAATTTTACAAACACATTATATTTGTATTTAATATATTTTATTTAATATTTTTAATTATTATTTAGAAAATATATAATGTATTTCATTGTATTTCTAGTTTTATTGATAAAATATCTTGGTAAATAAAAAGATACAAGTTACCATGGTAAAAAATTAAAAGGGTAAAGTTGAGTAAACTTAAAGACTAAGGAACAACGTGATAAATGTGTATTTTTTTTGTTTGGAGGAGGTTTTTATAAACCACATAAACTATACCCTACATTATTGATCTATTTTATTGAAACATGAGGTAAGTGAGACCTCCCTATAGTGAATATTTTGGGTATTTAAAAGAATGACACTCCTCCTCAATTACAAAAGGGCACTCACTCTACCCGATTATTCACACCTCTTAAGACATTTTATGGATAAAAATATGAAAAAATGAATTATAACTTCCATTACTAAATTATATAATCTCTAGTTTGTTCATAAATATAACCTAGGATGGTTTTAGTGAAAACCTAAGGATGATACCTGAGGAAGAGGCAATGTTCTTCAATTAGCGTATTTATTTTATTTCATTATCCGTAACCTTAAACTATTATTATACCTAGATTATATAATATCCTAAATATCTTACATTTAATAATATTTTATTTTTTTGGGTTAAAATATAAAACCATAGTCACTTCCATCAAATGGGTTACAAAACCATCGTTTGTTTTTACAGAAGACTACCACCTCGCGAACCGATATTAATTGTTTTTCCATTACCACCTTGAATGGATTGAAATAATGATGGATTAATATTTTATATATAAAACTCATGATTTTATTATGGTTACAGAATTATTATATCACACAAAACCTCATACATTCCATTTTAAGGGATTGTGATAACATAATTCGTGTGTACGACGGACTACCTCCTCACAAAGTGATATGATTCGATCAGGGTTTACAAGAAATATATTAAGGATGGGTTTAAAGAAAATAAGTGATATAAATGAAATTAAAATGATACTTTAATGATTATATATTTATCATTTACTTTTATTTCTTTCAATATGTCAAGAAAATGGAAATAATGTTCATGCGTATGTATGACCTACCATCTCCATAAACATTGTATTTAATTATTATCACTAAATTTTATAGACTAATATGAATAAATATATAATAAATATACATGATATTTTTATCATATTTTGAGATATATATATATATATATGATGAAACCATGGTCAAAGTAAGAGGACCAAAAAATAACACGTAAAAATCATATAAGAAAAACAAAGTATTTATTACCCAAAAAGTAATTTTAACTTTGAATTTTCAATAAATGGTTAATAAAAGGTTAATAAGAAACTCATACATGGTATGATAAATATAGTATTATTATTTAATATATTTATAATAGACTTATATTTATTATATATGAGGTTCTAACGAGTATAATGAAATTCAAGAATTATGGTATGGGTTTTTTGTATCACTTTTATCTTCACTGAGATAAATTCCATATTCACCACATGTTTCTTTTATGTGGTTCATATACTTACCATGAAGTTATTTTATGATGATTCCATTTTTTTTATTTACATAATTATTTTAGTATATCCCTATAATGGGGTTTATGGATTCAAATTTACCAAAGAGGTAATAGATTTTGGTCTCAATTTTCCTTTTTTGAGACGTTTATTTTTCTTTAAACCTATATTATTTCACATGTGGTATATACACCCCATTTTATATGTAATATCATGAATTTATTAATCAAAATGATATTTTAATTAACATTTTACATTATTACTTCATGGGTATCACGATTAAATGTTAGAAAATTAGTAAGTATTTCATATTACAATCTCATTGTTTATCCGAATTGTTTATGAATATGTTTCTGATGATAAAATCTTGTAAACCATCTCTCAAGATTTATCAAGAATTCTATTGTCCTTTTGTTTTTTATTATATATTTATATAATGGTACCTTTTTTATACTCTTTAGTACTTAATAGAATCATGATAAAGTTTTTAAGAAAAAATGATTTTATTTCACTCTTCCGTTGGAAATCAGTTTCATCCAAAACATTGTTTTCTAAAAATGTTTTAAATTGTTTTAAATGATCTATTAAGAAAATTTTCAAAGAATTTTTTTTATAATTTTTTATGTTTAAAAATTTTTTCAAATTATTTTAAATTCCGCCTTTATAAGTTATAAAATATATTTTCAAAGAAAAAGGTTTTCAAAATGTTTTATGTTTTAAAATTTTTATTTCAAGGTGGAAAGGATGTTTTCATCAAGAGATGTTTTAAATGATCCTTAAAAATTATTTTCCATCAAGATGACCACCATTGTTGTTAACTATGTCTCATTGGGGATATTATCCAAGGATAACATTCATATTATTTCTCTAAATAATTTATTTTTTTATGGAATGATGTTTATGGATCCCATTTTCCTTTCACAGGTTAATCATGTTTCTAATAGATTGGAATGAATCCCATTTCTTTTCCACAGATCAATAAGGTTATGATAGAATAATTATTGTTTAAATAAGTTTTTATGACGATATGAAATCTCATGGTAATTTGTTCATGTTCTGGTTCTTAGACATTACATATTCGATGGGGTGGACCAGATATCAATGGGTAAGACTTTTACATATTATATGATGGGGTGACCCATATAGATCCAGTTAATCCTATTACATCTTATATGATTGTGTGTTTAGGATAACACCAGGTAATCCCGTATCATCTTATATGATGGGGTGGCCTAGATTGTGCTCTAATTCATTGGGTAATGATAAATGTTCTATGAACTCAGAGGTTACACAGGTGTTTTTCCCATGCCTGGAAATGAGTGTACACAATTGATTATCCCAATAATGAAAAGGAGGTTACATGGGTGATTAGACCAAGCTAAAAAATGAGGGTACATGGGTGTTCATTCGAAGCCCAAAGCAGGTACTTGGGTGGTCAGCCCAAGCCTAAAGTAGTTAAATGGGTGGTTTTTCCAAGCCTAACATGTTATGAACATGTTAGGGGGTGTCCTTGACATACTATTTTCATTTCCTATGTGTATGAAAAAGTCTATGCATTGTTCCAATGTTATTCTCTTACAGCTCATGTTATTTGATTCCCTTATGATTCATGGTTTATGAATTTCCAATCTATATCCCATAACACTTGTTTATGATCTATGATAAGATTAGTATGAACATCATAAGTTATGTTCATTATCCAATAACATTATCCTTATCTTATCATTTAATATGTTCATAGAGTTGTATCTCTTATGTTTACCATTACTAGTCAACTGAACTCACCCTTTCTAATGTTTCCTTTCCCCAGTTTATGAAGAAATGTTTTATGATTGGTATGTCAATGAAGAATTATAAACAGTAATATCTTTTTGGGAAAAATTGTTGATATTTCATAAAATTATAATATTTATGTCCATGTTTCCAATAGCACTAGATAGTTATGGTACCCATGCTTGTTTTTGTATAATGTAATTAATATTTATCTAAAAAGATGTAATATCAATTCATGGGAAGCCTGGGTTGCTATATTTTTTTATGTTGATAAGGAAGGTTCTTTAATAGTTTTTAATTAATGGTCTTGAAACATATATTAAACTCTATCAATAAAATTGAAAACTGATTTTATGAAATGGTTATATTTTTGGGGGCTAACTTTTTAAGAGCATGTGATTGATGGACAGACAACACTTAGGCTTAATATACACATTATTTTGAGATAATAAAGGTCTCGTTTACTATGAAAAAGTTAGTTATATAGTATTGGTAGCCTTGGGATTAATAATTTATTCATGATATTTTTTTTGGTGAAGTTCGTCACATTTTTTTGATTATGGTATATATTAGATAGTTTGGGATTTTATGAAATGGCGATTAATATCATTTGATTATTAAATATAGTGTTAATTTTAGGATGAATATATGTTTTTGATGTGGTATAATGTTTTAGATATTTAGAGATATATTTTTTAGAATGTATGATTCGGGTATATACATGCTTTAGTATATGATTGTCTCAAGGATTTATGTTGTTTAAATAAAGTTAAGTAAATTGACATAGTCGAAGAGAGAAAGGTATATTTCTTATTAGAAGTTATATTCCTAATAATGGATATGATAAAAATAACGTAACATACATTCATTGGTAAGTAGTAATTCAGATTGGGATTAAAAAATTTATTTAAGGGGGTATAATGTAATGACCCTAGATTTTAATCCCATTAAATTACTACTATATTCAATAGTTGGTGTTATATGAAACACCATACTAATGAAACACCCGACTAAAACAAAACAAAACATATTAGATAAATATCATTAATAAAATATATGAATTATAAAACCTATATTAAAAAATTACAATCAATTAGAAATGTATACAAAATAGGATTTAGATTAGTTAATGTTTTAAAAGGGAAATTTTAATAAAAGTGGGTTTCATTTATATATTATATTTTCATTTAAAAGAAAAATATATAATTTTTAGAATTTTATTTTGAAAAAATTAACTTCATTTTTGAATTAAATATTTCAAAATTATCTTATGAGTTTTTTTTATATTTTTCTAAAATAATTGATTTTTTAGGTGAATAGTAAAAAATACCGATTTTGCTAAAACTGCCTCTTTAATGAAATTATCATAATTCAAGAATGAATTAAATTTTATTAATAATATATATTTATTTATTTATTTATTTATTTACAAATAAAATAAATCATTTAAATATATGATTTTGTATTTATAAAACCCATGTTTATCATTTTGGGAACTTAAGAAATAGTTTTTTCTAAAAAAATGAATTATTTATGTATAATAATAAAATTATATTTCATCAATTGTACAAATTAAATACAAAAAATGAATTTATTATATTAGACCAAAATTATCATACTATTTAATATGGTCAATTTCATTTTTTTAGAATAAAATTTTGATTACTATGAATAAGTTTATTAACCATAATAACGGTAAAACTGTTATTTTCAAAGAATTATATTAATATTATTGTGAAATATTTATATAATAAATTTACAACGATACATTTTATATGATTAATATAATATTATTTTATTTAAATCTATAAAAAAATATTTTATATCACATTTAATTGGTAATTAATATTATATAAGATCAAGAACACTTAATGGTGAAACCAACATTTTTCTACAAAACATTCTTTCCCTATATTAAATGATTTAACGGAAAAGTTAATTATATATTATTTATAAATTAAATTATACTATATGGATCCAAAATTCATTTTTATAAAATTAAAATTGGTTTATAAGAATCATAATATAATCTTAATACAATATAAACTATCCGGTTAAATTCTAGATACCATGGTAAATGCCAAAATGGTAAATGTAAAATTCATGTGTTAGAAGCATTAAACATTTTTAAAAAACGTGGTAAAATGATTGGTGGAGTATTTATAGCCCTTATATCACCCAAAAATTTATTATTTTTCACTTTTTTGAATAATCGACACTTGAAGAGTGTCATTCTATTATTGATAAATAGTTTGTGTTCAAAAAAGTTCAATTTTCTTCCCTTATAAAAGGGGATGATTTCCACCCTATAAAAGTTACAGATACCCTTTTAAATTACCTTTAAACCCTACCAAAGATTTTTTTCAATGTCCCCATCCTGGGAGCCACTTAATGGTTCCCTAGACTGGGCATCCATATGACCTCAAGAACGCCTCCTCGTACACCATAGGTTGTCGACTAGTAGTGAGTGTCTATATAAGTCACTTGGGGAGACTGTAACCTTTTTACCAGAGTAAGAGAAAACAGAAGTAATATAAATAGTGGAAAAAATACAAAATTACTAGACAACATGTATAAGCCACATCTCCTAAAACTAGGTACAAACAATAGGCAACACTAAATATACTATGTAATTATAAACAATGTCAAGTGAACAAAACCCAAAATTAAAAAAAATAGAAGATTCCCAAAAAAGTTACCAACATCAAGTTCAGAACCACATCTATGTATATCTCAATCCTAACTCAACTCAAATTAGAGGTCCCATGCCCTTATCCTGACATGAAAACATGAATTTTTCTTGAGTGCCCCGTGACACCTTAGCAGGGTGTGAGTACAACTCAGCAGTCTACCACCAACGGTGTCTACAAAATATCCAATCAATATATAGTTCATGAAAGTGCTGTGTAAACAGAAATTAAATAAAGAAAATATGGATTTGATTAGATAAAATAGTTAATGTAATTCATTCCGAGCATGATTTCCAACTTCTATACATATACCATCTTCATAATTTAGTTCACTATCATCACATATTTAATATGTTTGGAATTTTCATCATCTAAATTCTTAGGGGAAACAAATCAAGTTCCCTACCTCACTATGTAAAATCACACCATCACATATAAAAAACACTCACCTTGATGCCTCTGTCTAGGTGGTCTCATCAAATGTCACCATTCAGGGAATATAACTCCATCCCCTTTCCTAATATATGCATTTTGGGGTGGATTTTAGAGCCTTAGTCTGACTCGACTTATTGGTTTAGATCCTCATGTCAATACCCCACTCTACCAAACCTTGTGCAAATTCTTATTTATCCATTCTACACACATAAAACATATCATAACCCAACATAACCAATACCAATAGAAAACATAATCCATAAAAACCAGAATGATAATTAACATTATTCCATTACCCATTAACATATTTTTCATTTACATTACATAGTAATTTAACCCAATTCACATTTCTTATGCCTAAACCACTAAGAATTTTTATTAGTTCCGCTACATTAACCTATTTAATATATAAAACCCTTTACATATGTTAAATTAATTCACACCATTAACATTTCCCATGTATTATCCCACTAGTTCATTTTAAGTAAAATTCATAATTCATTTATCACATCACTACAAATCCCAGTTAACCCATTATCATATCAACCCAAAAAATCCATTATCCATTATCCACATCTTGTGGAAACTGCCCATATTCCCTCTTAATCATTACATTAATCAACTATGAAGTCCATCTTAAGATTTACTAAATATCAAGTCAATTTCACACATAAAAATTATGTTAACCATTTCTAGGAAGGTCAGTGCACCCCATGGGTGGCCCAAAATTGGTCAGGTCATCCTCCATGCATCCCACAAGGATCATATGGGGTTCATGTTGTCATTTGGACACCCATTATATAAAATCTCACTAACAAATCCGTGAACACAATATGGGAAATTGAGAACAAAGGTTTATATTCATAAGTCCCTACAAAGACTATGGGATATAACATGTAGACCACCTATCTCGTATCTGTTGATGAAATCACTCTTAACTGAAGGCTAAGATTTGGATTCAAGAACTCATCGAATATTTAACCTAGATTCCATCAGAAAATGTTTGTATTAGGGATTTAGATAATGATCTCCCAAGATACAATCCCTAATCTAGAAAAGATAAGAAATGAGAGGATTATAATTACTTAGAGCTTCGATCTACAACCAACAATGCTCTAAATAGATAAGTAATGAGGGAGACTGATACTTATAATCTCATGAGTGTTCTAGTTCACCCTTAGGACTGGAGGTAGGAGGAATGGGGAGAAAATCATATGAGACATAAAATTCATGAAGTGGTAAAATTATAATTTTTTGAACTCTTAATGGGGTTCATGGTTTACCTGCACAGTTTTCTAAACCATGAACTATCTTTTCCCAACATAATATCTAAGGAAAATGACCAGCACAGTTAAATGGTGAGACCCACAAAAATTTTAAATCATACAACAACCATGTAATATGCCACTATCCAAAACTGCACATATTGGCCTCCCACCTCACATGGTTTACTTAACCGTGCACCAACCATGATCCTAAAATAGTATGGCCCAATTTTCTATTTTTTGACTTACGAACCCCCGGAAGACCCCCAAAGCCCTTAAAAATCCCAAGGAACACTTCATTAAAAAACAAATAGATTTTAGAAAAAATTTAAACAATGACGTACCTTCACAAAGTCTAGGATCTTATAACCACCCCACCTTATAATGATGTGACCTTGATCCACTCTTCCCGCACATCACTAAACATTCAAGGAAAGAGATCGGGTCACTAGGCCTACATATCCATCTCCATTTCGTGATTTTCCTCTTGAACATTACCATACTGCCAAAAAACATGAACTAAAGGAAAAGTATTGCCTTGAAAACATCTCACTATGATCTACAAAAATGAACTGGATTCTCCACAAAGGACGCATCAACTTTAACCCATACATCAACCACCATAACTCCATAGGATATCCTAGAAACAATTCCTAAAACACAACATAAGAAAATGTCTAACTGAGCATCATACCTTCATGGGAGATCCAATCTAAATCCCTTCAGTCCAATCCTTCTTACAACTAATGCGCCAAATCACTTGGTACTATTTTACCATATTTCTTAAGCTCTAATGTTACCCCCACTCGACAAAACCCAATGAAACACATAGTTACCCTATAATTCTTCCTGACCTACATCGATCCACAACATGAGATCTAATATTCCCATTCTCTAAATGAACGTCCAAAATACAAAAAAACACCCATGACACTCAACCGATCAAAATTAAATCCAACACTCGTTTCCAAGGCCAAAAATCTAAAATTGAACTTTCTCAAGTCCCTTGAACCCAAAACATTGGTCACATCACTAACCAAGAACTTTCCACTGGGGTTATCCCTCTACACAAATTAGCTCACCGCCACTATATTCCAAATATTGGAACCTCCACAATAAAAAAATGAACACTATAACCTCAACCCAATTTTCACAACACACCTGATGCATTCTCAACTCACCATGCCCAAAGATCCATAAGGGAATCACCCATTTGGAAAATCATCCTTACCATGGAAACTATCCCAAAGGTCACCCCTATACCATCCATTTGTGCAATAAGAAAAACTTAACCTTTCTCTGGTACAACTTAATTTCCGAAATACACTTCTCACCATAAACATCAAACTAGTTATGGGTCACAACATACCACATCCGTTCCTTTCCCACCATATCATGTCGGACCACCCCCAACTAGCTTGTAATAGAACATCAATCCTGCAATGTCCAAATGATACCCCTTAAATCTTCCCAAGGAACTTACTTATTTAAGGATTATCACTAACATCCTATCTATATACTGGTGTAGTTCCCTGACTTCTAGTAGAACTCCACCATCATGACATCCACTATCCTATAAATAATAATCATGCTCCATCACACTCATCATCATTCCCAACAAAGAACTACTACTATCCAAAAAATGACTAAAGATGGCTAAGACCTTTCTCAGACCCATCCTAAAATTTGAATTGTGCGTTTTTCTAAAAAAAACCAAAGGAGTTCTATGCCTTGCCAAATTTGTTACTTCCTCCAACTCAAGTTGAGATGTCCCCAGATGACCCATCCAGGAGACACCAGGCTTCACCATTGGAAAACCTCTACCTTACCTGACCACAATGACTTCATGCTTAAGGCCACTGCAGTTTCACTCAATAACACATACTAGAATTCATATTAGAACTCTAATGAGGTTCTATAACCTAACCTCTCCCACCTTGAACCATTTCCATGTATTATTATGCCCTTAAATGTCTTTAACATAGGAAACTCAAACTTTATTCAGAACCACCCAGAACTCCAGGAAAATCATGGCTCAACTAACCACCACAAACAAGGCCCACCGAACTCTATGAGAGACCCAACTTGAACCTCTCAATTGTTGCATTGTAATCTTGATGCCACTACATCAACTCCAAAATTCTACTCAATACATCTATGATTAACTTATCACTTCAAACCATAGGATTTTCAATATCGCTACTTTTCCCAATAGATTTAAATCACTATGGATCATGATTTGGTTCTAAGGTATACCAAAAAACCTAATGAGATCATTTTTCTTTCCCCAATTCCAAAAAAAAAACCTCACCTGATACTCATTCCCGACATCCAGGAATGGGGGTGTTTTTCGTCACCCGGTACATTCATAGGAACTCTCCCTTAAATGTTCGGTGGTGTAAGTCCACTCATCCCGCTCCACATATACCAACCCATGAGAATAAACTCCAAGATGTACCATACCAAACAATAACACATTTAAGTCACTAACCACCAAGCCATATCATTCTCAACATACTCGGGATAATGTCTACATGTTGGGTATGATCCTTACAAGCTAAAAGTATGCTAATAAGTTGTCAAAGAACACTGCCACAAATTATTCACAAATTATTTCACCTCTCACTACGAGGATACATTGGTCTATCGATTGTCTTGGGCTTCCCTACCCATAAATTCTCGTCAGCACCCGACCACCATAACTCATGTGGAGTTACCAACCAACAAACCAATACTTCATGACTCTCTGCAAAGAAGTCAAGAACCAACATTTCTTTTGAAACTACCACCACCACACAACTCGATTTCCTCCCACACACTCTAATAGTCAACAAACAAAACATAGTGGTCTCCCACACTGATCAAAAACTACATTCTCATGTATATCCATGATTCTCGCTTAGGGTTCACAATGGTTGAAATGCGCTTATTCAGAGTCATCGATTTTCACATCTCGAATAGACTCATGCCTAACCATTTCATTCCAAAATATGGACCTCAACAAGTCCCTCTAGGTCCTTCAAATTCTAGTGAATGTATACTTAAATGTAATTTTGGTCACACAAACCAAACATCACAAGGACCTAGCCAAAACCCATTTTCTCATATGACCTAGACTCCTGGTCTATTATCCCCATCAGCCGAGATACATCCTGAATATCACACCCAAAAATAAAACCATTCATACAATAATCCTAACCATGTGACCACCCTAACTCTGAGAATCACCATCCTAATGAAAGCATCTGACCATGATTCAATCACCCTTGACTTTTCTTCCCAAAATCAACATAGTGGCCTCCATTAATTATCATCCTAATAGATGGGTCAAACATCTAAGTGATGCAAGAACCAGGGAACAAACACATCATTTACCAAAAATTTATGTTACTCATTATGCATTGATTCCACCTCTAATGAATCTACCATGATTCACATTATAAGGAACATTCTTCCCTAGCTTAAACTCACATGAGGTCACCCTTTAATTTCTCTAAAACTATCCACTCAGTGTCACAACACGAGTTATGTATCCCAAAAACATGACCTTCCCACTTATACCTCCTATGTAAACTTCCCCTATCTAATACAAAAACATCCATCCATACCTCACATGTCCAACATCCCTGACAAGATAGTCGACCATTCTCATAGGTCACTCTTGAGGATCAAATAATACCAACTTCCCAACTAAGGTTAAGGGTAAAGAGTCACTAGGCCCTCTCTTTAGGCCATATACATAAAACTTCCAACAATTTTCTACTCACGATGGATCTCCATCCCCTGTTTAGATACACTATATACAAAGAACCCTAGTAAATATCCACCCCAGGTTTCACACCAAGCATACTTGCACACACATCGACACCATGTTCCTAAAAACCCACTCTAGGGTCTAAACTGTACTCACAATATCTAAACCCACATGGGTAACAACCCCCATCACAAAACACCCATCACTAAGGACACCACAACCAAGAAACTCATTCTCAAGTCCAATATATGACTTATGTAATCACACCCCACAAAGGGTTTCCATATTCACCTTACCAGGAAACACCATAAACCCTCAACGTCAAAGCCCCACCAGATGCATAACTTGGAAAAAACCTCTATCCACACATAATGACTCATCATGGTCTCCTGAAATATAACCAAGGTCTCATCCTAGGGAACTCTCACTACCCAATATACCCATACTAAGGGCCTATCACACAACAGAGGGGCTACTCAATACCGGTTACATTACACATTCCCTCATAATTAACTCCATAATTTTTAAAACCCAAATATTACACATTAGAATGCTCTATTTTACCAAAATACAAGGAATCCATTATTTTTTCAAATCTAGACATCAACATTGTTTTCATCACAATTTTTTTTAAGGAAAGTCCAATTGGTGTAGACCAAAACGAAAGATACACTACCTTCCAAAGTCAACCCACTCCACATATATTATCCCAACAAATGTGATCACATCTATAATAATACTCTCAACCATTCCTACAATGGTACATGGTCATCAGGGGGTAAGACAACTGACTTTGATACCAGACTTTCATTGCACACCATTTCAAAACTATTTCCATACTCACAATGTAAACATTTCCACTTAGAAACCTTTCCCATTGTTTTTAAATTTTATTAAATACATCATCTTAACTCATTTAAAACCCTTCATTATACATAAAAATTTAACCATTATTCAATATTTTCATTTCCCTTTTACCCATTTTCATAATTTTATTAGCCACTATTTTATTCAAATTGCTCAATAAGGTCAAATGTATTCAAATTTTCATACCCCACACACTCGTACCATGTGTGCGTAATGCGACACATGTCGCCTATATCCCTAGGTTCCTATAATATAGCATGGATTAAAAATACCTTTCCATTCCGTCCAGGAGCTAAATATTATTAAATAGTCACATCACACAACATGTGTGTCACCTAATGCTGAAATATGATTAAATGTAACAACACATAATAAGAATAAAAAATACCACTTTAGAGCACTTGGAATTTCCCCCGTACATGGGTTAGCTACTCCCAAGAAGAAGCTCATTACAAAGGACATAAACTTTACTAATATCTTGTCTGCCATCCCAAAATATTAAGGAAAAATGAAAGAACTCCTCTGATAACAATTTGTAACATCAATGTTCTGAGAGCCACTAAATGGTTCCCTAATTGGGTTTCCACATGACCTCAAGCACACCTTCCTGTATGCCATATATTACTGACTAGCAGTGAGGGTCTAAATAAGTCAAATAGGGAGACTATACCCTATTTACCAGATTAATCCACAATACAAAATAATAAAAATAGTGGACAGAATTAGCAATAACCAGAGACCATGTATGAGTAACATCTCTTGAGATTGGGTACAAACCCTAGCCGAAACTTTATATGCTATGTCATGATAAACAATGTCAAGTGACAAAAACAAAAAAAAAATACACATAGAAAAATTACCAAAACAATCCGACACCAATTCCAGAACCTCTTTCATGTACATCCCAAGTACGACTCAACTCCCAAGAATGAAACCCCTGCCCTTATCCTGACATGAAATAATGTAGTCTTCTTGGGTACCCCACAATACTAGACCAGGGTGAGAGTGAAACTTATTAGGCCACCACCAATGGTGTTTAAAAAGTATCCAGTCAATATATAGTGCATGTAAGTGCTATGTAAAGAGATAGTAAATAAAGAAAATTTGGGTGAAATTAGTTAACAGTGGTCGCATAAGTCATTCCTATAATGATTTCCAATTTCAATATTTATACCATCTTCATTACTTAGTTCACTATCATCACATTATCCATGTGGTAGGAATTTTTATCATCTCAATGCATATGGGAAATAAATAAGGTTCCATGTATCACTAGGGATAATCACATGATCACAAATAGAACACACTCACATTGAAGCCTCAATCTAGGTGGTCTCATAGAATTCAACTGTTAGGGGAATATAACCCCTTCCCCTTCCCTAATCTGTTCATTTTAGGGTGGATCTTAGAGCCTTTGTCTAACTAGAACGATGGGATTAGATCCTCATGTCAATGCCCAAATCTAACAAGCCATGTGGAGATAATTATTTATACATTCACCACACACAAACCATTTCACAATCAAACATAACCAATACCAATAGAAAACACAATCCATAAAAATCAACATTAGAATTCACATTATGCCATAACCCATTAAAACACATTCCATTTACATTACATATTCATTTAGCCCAATTCCCATTTCTTATACCTAACTCACTAAGAATATTTATTATTTCCCCTACATTAACCCATTTAACATATCCAACCCTTTCCATATGTTAATTCAATTCACACCCTTAACATTTCCCATGTATTAGTCCACTTGTGCAATTCAAGTACAATTCACAATTTATTTAGCACATAACCACTAATCCCATTTAACCCATTATTAGGTCTAGACAAAAAATCCCTTACCCATTATCTACATTTAGAAAAATATAACCATATTCCCTTATTAATCACCACATTAATCAATTAATATGTTCATATTAGTCTCCACTAAATGAAAAGTCAATTTCACACCTAACAATTTCATTAACCCAGTTCGGGAAGGTCGGAGCACCCCATGGGTGGCCCTAAATTGGTCAAGTCATCTTTTATGTGTCCCACGAGGATCATGAGGTGTAAATTTTTTATTTAGATACCCATTATATCAAATCTCACTAAAATAACTAAGAACACAACTTGAGAGAGAAAGAACAAAATTTTGTATACATAATTCCTCATAAATATTATGGGATACTGCATGTAGACCACCTACCTCAAATCCGTTGATGAAAACACTCTTAATAAAGCCTAATATCCAAATTCAAGCAACCCTTGAAGATTCAACATAGATTACACCAGAAAATGACTGTATTAGGGCTTCATAAGAAGATCAACCAAGATAAAGACCCTATTTCAGAAAGGGAAGAAATGATAGGATTAGACATACAGAAAGCTTCATTCCACAACCAGAGGTGCTCCAAACAGACAAGTAATGAGGTAGATTGATCCTTGGATGATCATGAGGGTTCTATATCATCATGAGTGCAAGAAGTAAGAGAAAAGGGAAGAAAATTGGGTGAGACATAAAAATTCTGAATTAGAATTTGTTTTAGTTTTTTCAACATAGAATTGTCACATGGTTTACCCTAACGTTTTGATAAACAGTGTGCAACCCATGTGAAAGACAACATATAATGAAAATTAATCTCACAGTTACTTGGGGAGCCCCACATGGGTTGTAAACTATATTCCAACTGTGCGATATGCCACTGTTCAAAACTGCAAAGCCTAGCCTCCCACCTCACACAGTGTACTTAACTATGTGCCTATCATGTGACCACTATGAGCCTTACACAGGTTGGCCCAGTTTTCCTTTCCTTCATGTCCCAAACCCTCAAAACACCCCTAATACCCATCAAACTCATGTATAACACTTCATTTACAAAAAATAATATATTTAGACAAAAATTTAAAGAATGGACACACTTTTACATTGTCTATAATCTTAAATTTTCCCTCCCATAATTCCCTTACATGACCTAAATTCAATGGTCACCATAAGTTATCCTAATACCTTTATTTCCCAGGAGTCATTTAAGAGAATGTTCAAGTTTCCAATGTGAGTATTACTTATTCATTACCCTTTATTTATTAATCATACTCTTGTAAACCTACCCTAAACAAAGTAATATAATGAAATAAATATAATTAGTATATTGATTTGTTATTATATTAGTTTAACAACCCTTAATTATTATTCCCATAAACTTATAGAAACACATGATTGTTGATAATGCATTGTGCGGACTACCACCTCTAGGAAGTATCATTTTTTTATTTTTCATTTTGATTGTCATTATTTATCCAAAATAATTAAAATATGAACCAAAAACGTAAAAAATACTTATAATTCCATTATGATTCTTCTATAATTATATTATTCAATTCTATAACCATAATTACCCATAAATTTATAGCATGTTTCTATTTAGGTCAGTTTATCCACCTATATGAATGAAAAAAAGACTTCTATAGATGACTGTTGAAACTTAAGTAAAAATGTTATTATATGTTTATATGAAATAAATTATTTTTATATGGATTTTTAAAGTTTATATTATTTTTTCAAATTATTATTAAAAAATCATATTCGGTCAAATAAATTACCAAAATAATCCGACAACAATTCATTTTTCACACAAAAATAAGAAAAAAAATTCTCTAACAAAAAAATATAATATGATGATAAATGGTCCATATTAAATGAAATATATATAAATATGGTTACTAATAAGGTATCTAATTAACTAAATTTTATCATTCATGAATTTAGGTTCTTTCATAGTTTGAATTAGGAGAAAGGTAAGGGTTTTTTTCTCAAATTTCACCCCTTGAGACATATTTCTCATTATACACCATGTTTTCTTTAGAAATGTGTATCTACTAACCCTTGAATATATTGTTTATAATTATTATATTATATTTAATGATATTAAATTTAATTTCCATGTTCTTTGTATCATAGGGATTTGAATCAAAATTTTCAAAATTTGTAAGTGTTTGTTGTATTAAATTATGTTCTTTGAAACATGTTTGTATTATGCACTTAATGTTGTTAATATGGTGCATATAATACCTTTTTTATTAACTAAAATACAAAATTAATTTCATTCATGGTATTATATGTTAAATTTACATCATTCACTCATTCTAGGGTCTTTTATTTTAATGTTATCCAAGCCATAATAGTTTTTTCAACTCAAATTATTTCTCCTTGAGTCATAAATTATCGACTTGAATATGATGTTACAAGCCCCTTATATACATCCAATTATTTTTTATAAGGTTTTTTATCTTTTTTTATATAGATAAGATACTTATTTTCATTGATATCATATTCCTTGACCTTTTTAAATAAAAGATTGACATTAGAAAGAACAACTCCTACTCATTCTAATATATATTTTCCTCTATGTCCATTTTTTTAAACCCACTATAGTTCTCCTCTATTATTGGAAACCATAATTTTAATTATTTTCTATGATCATAATAATAATATTTATTTATTTTGAAAAAAAATATTATAAACTTTTTTATGATGTGGGTTTTCAACATGGGTATTCCAAAATATTTAAAATGGGTTTTAATACTTAAAAAATGATTATTTTATCTTCCACTCCACGTTATCTATAAAAAATATATATGCCTTTTTGAAGAATCCATTTTTTGAGATAAATTATAGATAAATGTTTTAACATATCACAAAATTTTCCTTATAATATTTTTGAAAATTTAATTTCAAAATAAACCAGTAACTATTTCTTAAACTTTTTTTATAAAAATACGAAAAGAAACTTCTTCTTAAAATGTGATCAAAAGAAATTATTTACCATAATTTTGAATATTTATCTCTATGATTCAAGTTATTAAAATATAAATCATTTCTTAAATTATTCTATGAGTTTTATTTAATTGAGTTTTCTTGGAAAAGGTCTATTTTTGTCATGATTTTTAAAGTAAAATTTCACTATTTATCTAAAACTGTTATTCATATACTAGTTGATCCTTTAGATATATTTTGAAAAATTAGAAACACGAAATATGTATGACACAAATGATCCATCAATAGTTTTTTTATTTTCTAATCATCTGTAGTGTATAACCATAATACTTATTCCAAATTATTTCATCCAGGAATACACTATTTTTGATTTATTTGGTTGAAGCATGTTCACCTTGATTCCATACATCAATTAATTTTTCAAATTATTTACTTGACTGTATACTATTTATATATTTAGTGTAAATACAATATTCTATATTATCTTGATTATGTTTTATTTACCAAGAATTTTGGTCAATATACTTGGATACCCATTTATTTTTCACAGGTATATCATGTTACGATTATTTATGCAATTATGAATAATTTTTATATGTGATTCTATTTGAGAAAGATATGAAAAACATTTTTATTTCTATTTATTCATTATGATATGATGATTATTTTTTTATATGGAACACATATGTGTGGATGATTATGGGATATGTCTTATATCTACCTTGAGATCATTGGTTTATGTTGATATCTCCTAAGAAAGTCAATCATGGACATAATGAATTTGTTTACATAGGTTTGTACATAATGAGTTTTCATACATTATCCGGCATCTACATAGTGTGTTTTTTCACATAGGCATTGGTATAATGAGTTTTCTCATATTTCTTTCCCATGATTATGTTTTTACAATAATTTATGATTATTTTTATTCCCATGTTATGTTCTCATGGATCTTGATTATTGAATCATTTTTCCACAACCTCTTCATTTATTTCTTATTTATGCCATGTCATTTTCCATGACACATATTTTATGATTTCAGATTTATTGGGTATGATTTTCTAATTTATCTTTATTATACCCATATTCCCATCTTATGCTCAATTATTATATTCTTATTATTAATAATTATGTTTACCCTTATTTAGAATATGAGTTCACCCATTTCTTACGTTTCCCTTCCCCTGTGTAATGAAAAGAGTAATATATATTATGCGTTTATAAGAGTATCTTATGTGGATAATTTGTGGGAGATATTTAGAACTTGTTTTGGATTAAGAAGTTGCTTATATAGGGTAAAAAAATTTATTAGATAAAGAATGCGTGGCGTTTGTCATTTAATGTTTTTTATTAATTATCTAAAACATTAATCCAAAAAGATCTTGCGAAAATATTGAAATGAAATATTTACTTTTAGTCATATAATTGAGACAGTCACATATATGGTGAATCATAGATATACCAATAGAGATTGATCTAGCCACTATGAGGTACAAATTAAGCTCCATGATGCACGGGTGAGCATCTTTGGATAGAAGATATAGAGCCAAAATGGGGTGGAATTAGCATACATAGAATCTAGAGGTGATATGGGGAGACACTAGTAGGGGGTTTGGGGTATGGGGAGGTACCATGAAGGGATAACAAAACCATTAGTAGGATTCATCATTATAAGTTAGATCTATCCAAGATGATTTATAGATGCAGGACACTAAAAAATATTGGTGCAACTGACTTATTGAAACACTCACATACTAAGTTTTCCCATTCAATATTCCATGGTTTCTGTAATATTATTCCATGAAAAGATAATTCATCACATGATCCTCCATTAAATTTGTTAAGGAGATCATGTTAAGTATTGTTACCACCTATGAAAAGATGAAGACACCGTGCATGCCTTTATAAAGATTATTCCACCCCTATGAATCCTAGAACTACTATGGAAGATCAAAGATGAGCTTTTACAGAAACTAAAAATCTAATTATACCCTAAATTGATAAATAAATTCCCTTGCATCAATATTCATGCAGTTTGAAATGAAAGGAAGTTCATAGACACCATGATATCCACTATGAAGCTCACATGTAAGATCTATATTTCTACTGTAACTACTGAGATGAATATGGGTGATCAGTGAGAGATCGAATGCTAATTCATTCATGGAGAACCAACATTGATAAACCTTAGGCTCTAGAAGAAACCACTATTCAAACATGCATAGTTACTAATACCACAACTGAATCTCAAAACCACTCACTGAACATTTTCAATTTCTGGGAAAGACATTTATGTTTGAGAGATGCACCATCCTAGTGTTTCATGGGACTATCTTGTTCTTTTGAAGATCTATGAATAAGATAATAATGATTATGATACATTCAATTATTCACTCCATAAGGGATTTTTTTCTAACCATGACGTTTTTTTAAGATTGCACATAAAATCATATGAGTTTTTAATTTACCAAGTTTCAAAGTAAATGAGTTTATTCCATGGTATCCCTACCCACATAGTGCCTAATATTGCATAAAAAACTCAAAATTGAAGATATATCCATCATGCCATGAAGGATTCAGTTAAAAAATTAGAAGAGAAAATGAGATGAATATTTGAGGGTTTTGGATTTCACCCTATATGATGTAGATCACATTTCATGTATGCATATCCATATTGTAGTAGTATGTTCAATAAATATGTTTGTTCTGAAAACCACACTTTCACCGTAACATGTGTGGGTTATGAAAATTTAAAAAGTATGATGTTTAGGGATATTGGGATGTATTTTAGGTTAGTTGAACACATGAGATCTGGGTGGGAATTTGAGATATTCTCATAAATAAATTCTAATCCTTTGGGAATAATTTTAATTCAAATTGAATTATGTTGCACTAATTCTAGGGATATTCAGAAGGGGACTGGAGGAACTTCTACTATTTGAAGGTTTTGCTTTAGCTTGTTTGGTACTACTAGTCTTGTATGTTTTTTATTCCTCACATGGATAGAGTAAGCAGATATCTTTTAATCCGTGGTGTTTATAAATAATGGGGTCAATGTATTTTTTCTAATTATTTTTAATGGAAAATTAAAGTGGTTTTATGCATTAAAATATATTTCAAATTCCATTCCTCAGTTTTTAGGGAATACAATTTTGTGTTTAGTGAGGGAGTTCTTTTTTAATCTATGAACCAATTTGTAACTCCCTAAATGACCAATGTGTGAGTTGAAAACTATGTTTAAAAAAGGTTTTTTTGTCACATGACCCCATAATAAAAAAAAGTACTTGACCATTGGAAAATGGGAGTTTTGGGGACAATGAGTGTCTACCCAGACCAAGGGATTCCATTAGACCCAATTATTAAAAATACATGTTTTTTAAATCATTATTATATACCTCATTGCATCATGGAATTGTAATGTCAATTTCCCAATAATTTTTATATTTTTTTCACTTCAAATATCAAAGTAGAGTATTTATTATTTCATTGTAGTTAGTTCATATTAAATATTGAGTTAGAGTATCTCCATCACCTATTCTCTTTGGGTATAACCTCAGGACATTAATTTATTAAAAAAAATTAGTAGTTATATAGTTTTATTGTTTTGTGTTTAAAGATTAAAAATTGGTTTACCCAAGGGGAACTAACAATGCTCTATGAATGATGAGGTTTTTGGAACTTCTTCTAGGGACTTGGTGTTAGAGAACTTATATTCAGTAGTCAATACAAGTATTTTATCACATCTATATACTTATTGATTTTATATTAGGGTTTTCTCTTTTGTTTAAATTTAATTCATTTTTATTTATGATTGTGATGGTTAGGGAAGATTTTATACCAAGAAACTACCTTTTGGTTACTATAAAAGTTACAAATTTAATACACCAAACTGACTAACTAAAAGAAAATATGTAGTGAAAATGAATATATAGCCTATAACCATACCCGATAAATAAAAAATAACTCTTATATAGGCTAGATGGTTTCTTCAAATAGGTGTTTCATGATCTATTAATCCACAAAAAAAGTTGAGGGTGTAATAAAATCACCTAACGAGGAGGAAACTTTCAAGGCGGTACATGAAGAGAGACCCAATTGTGTTGTTGAGTTTGATTCCAAATCCAAGATAATTTCTAATTACAAAGAATAATATGAAGTTCAAATAGAATATTTATTCACCACTACTGGTCCAACGGAGAAATAAAAAGTTAGATAAGCTTCATGGGATGAAGAAAATATAGTGGAATAGGATAAGGATTCCAATACTAAGTATAATAATGAATATTTTTAATAAAAGTTTCAAGAAAAGAGAAGTAAATGATGAGTTCTATTAATTTTGGAAAATACATGAGATACTAATCCAATATTTAGGTGTTTCCAAATTCTGGTTACCCATCAATTTAGTCAGGAGTTGATTTCATGGAGTACGGGAATAAGTGATATATAGATATTTCTATAATTTATTACAAGGATCAATCAATAAATTTAACTTTACTCCATAATTTATTATTTTATGTGGAGTTAAGGTCTTACTCACCTTAAATAAATCAATTTTTGATAAGAAACCTGATCTTATTGTTGTTATTATGGACCTTATCAATTATTTTTTATATTTTTTAGTAATTTGATTTCATATTATAATATAAACTCCCCTTAACCTATTTGTGATCAAAATGAACAGACCTTAATAAATTTTTTTAGGTCCATGTTGGAAAGAAAGAATAAGAAAAAATAAAGATGGAAAAAAACAAGAAGGGGAATAAAAATCACATTATGGGGAAATGGGAGTGTTGATTTTATATTATTTATTTATTTATTCCATTATAGTTTTTTTCATATCTATTATTGGTTTCTTAAGATGAAATTTGATGCCTCACTTATAATTTCTTATTAATTTTTAATCTATGATGAAAATTTACTTAATAACCCCTTCATTAATTATTTTAGATAATATATTTAATAATATTGATTGAGTAAAATGATATATGAATGAGTATAAATAAGCATGAGGGTATTAAATTCAGGAATCATGGATTTTGAGGACTAGTTATTTTTTTTCATATGAAATTACTATTGTCATGTTATGATTTGATTTTCTAAAATTTATATCAACTAGTAAGTTATTATCATGAATTACTTATGTTATTATCCCAATTCATATATTTTCCATTACTGAGAGGTTTATAATCTAATTTTATATATTCTATATAACAATAATTTCATTAGTGATACTTGGGCTTTGTAGGCCTAATATAACATTCATTGATATCTTGTTAAATCTCTGTGAAAAACATCACATTAATATTATATTCCTTTGTAATATACCATTACATTGAATATTTATTTTATTCTCATAGTAATCATGAATAAATATGATAGAGAGGTCCATATTACAAGACTTTCCGGACATCCTGGACCCGGTTCACTCAGTGTTAACCAAAACTGGTTGGCCACATGGTCTCAAGTAGATTCAACGTACACCAGAGGATACTGACTAGTAGTGAGGGTCAATGGTGGAACAATAGGGAGAGAATACACCCATGACTAGAGTGCAGAATAAAAGTATAATCATATCAATAAATACAAAAAACATATAATATAACTGATCATTATAAGACTAAACATCCATTATATAAATATCCAAGTAATCATATCTGAAAATGCTGTATACAATGATGACCATGTAATTTTTCATAAAAGACAGGAAATACAAAGAAACGTGTATCTAGTAAAATAAATGGAAATAGAGTATAGTAAGATAAAAAGAAACTACCCCTAGATAACATCACGAGACATAGCCTGATGCTATTATCCCATGCTAATATGTATCAATAAGTCAAACCTCACCAAGAAGGTGATTTCCCTTAGCCCTACCTGCATCTAAGATGTCTGTCTTGGTACCCAACGACAGCCTGAACATGGTTAAAGATAACACTCAGTAGTCCAACACAAACATTGTCTATAATAACTCCATCCTATGTATATAAGTTGAATTTGTGTTCAAATAAAAGAGGTGTAAAATTAATAAAATAAAATGTGATATTATCTAGTCTATTAAGTCTTACTATGATCAGGAAACTAAATCATAAGGAATTTCTCAAAATCCCATCAAGAAACATCAGAATCCTACACTTTGTAATTATGTATCAGCCATACATTGGTTAGGGTTTATTGAGAATAAATGTAAAAGGTAACTAACTGATCTAATAAGATAAATAAAACATGATCCATGGAGATTATATATCTAAGCTATCCTTACAGGTTAGATCCAAGGAGAAGAAATGTCCAAGGCATCAAAGTAAACTGATTAAACTGGATCCAAGGATTAGAAAATTATAAGGAGTCTTAGTATGTTGAGTAAACTAGTCAAACTGGATCCTTAGAGTATAAATTTTAAATACATCCAAATAAATCATATCCTTGGAGTAGAAATAAACAAGGCATCTAGATAATCCATGTAACTATGATCCATAGAGTTTAAATGTCCAAGGAATCCTAAGAAGTCATCAAATCCTAGGAGTGAAAATTACCATGGAATCCTAGAATGTCAGATAAATCAGATATAAGGAGTATAAATATCCATGTAATCACAACATGACATGTAAACTAGTTAAACTATATCCTTAGAGTAGAAATATACTAGGAATCCAGGTAGTTTTTCGGGGCCATATCGTGAACCCTCCATTAGCACCATAAATAAATTATTCAGCATTTCATAAAACATTTGATTTATCATTTCACTAATACCTCCATAATCATATAAAATCCATGGTATTAAAAATTTTATACCTTTCATATTAATGATAATGATATATAATGTGCTTACAACATTTAAGGATTCTCCTAATAACCATATTTAATTCCCAAATATGTAAATTAAACCCAACACACCCTAGGTGTAATATGTTGACCTTCTATGAATGTACATCCTTGTTTAAATTTTGTTTAAAAATCCTTTTTTATGTCTAGTTATGTAGTTTTTGGATGTATGGGATGTTTTCGGGGGTGTTCTAGGGGTTTGGAACATGAATGGAAGAGAAAAGTGGCCAAATAGTGTTCTGTGCACTATTGGCACATGGTTAGTTCTATCTATGCACCTCACCAGGGGAAGCTATGCAGCCAAATCTCCTATAAGGTAGAGGCTAACGCATAGTCACCACATGGTTTTCCAAACTCTGTGGGTGCTTCCAAGAAACTGTTCATCTTATATATTGTAGGATATAAGGACCTACATGGTCGGTACAAATTTTGGCAATTGGTGCTGCCAAACCATGGGACCCTTAAAAATGGGGAAATTTTAGATTTCCCATCTTGAGATTTAAGGTTTATATCTCAAATTTCAACCTTATTCCTCCTCAAATATCTTAGATGATGAATCAAACCCTTTTAAACATCCAAGGGATGATTCTCCTTTTATTCATGGATGTTTGAAGATCATTTGGGTGAGAATCGAATATCCGGGGGAGTCTAACCCTCCTCTCCCTTCGTTTTTTCAGATTAGGGAATGTAAGAGAATTATACTTCTTTTGAATCCCTAAAACCCTCCATTTTCCAAAACATACTACATTGGAGATTAAAGATTCATTTGGGTTTGAATCAAAGGTGTAGGTTAAGAAAGCATTCATTAATGGAAATGAGGTAGGTGATATTAATGGTTTTCACCATAATCTCATTGTTATATATATGTATTTGGTTGTGCCAATGTACATCCTTGTGCAATCTTAATTTCATTGATTATGGAATGTGGTTTGATTCTTATATTGAGGTGTTAGACACTTCACAGACCAGGTTGGGTTTGTTGATGATGTGAGACCAAACCTAGGGATATCGATGGGGTATGTTGAACCACTAAAAATGGTGAAATAATTTAGTGAATGTTGAGATAAGGAAAATATGAGAGCAAATGGTTTGGAATTTTTAATCAGGAATGTGGTATTGGATAAAGGGTATCTTTAATTTATTATATGTTGAATTTTGTAACATTTAATAGAGGCTTTAAATGGTTTAAATGTTTCATTTTTAATTCTAATCTGGTTATGGTTTTTAAATGATGAATATGATGTTTTAAAGTGGGAAATGTTTTCAAAAGATGTGTTTATCTCAATTTGATTTTAAAACAGGGTTTATTTTGAGATTTTAGATGATGATGTAAAATTAATGTGTGGCCCATTTTTACAAAAGTTTTTAATGGTTTTATTGAATGGATTAAATGGAAATTAAAGCCTTAGGCCTTGTCCTAGTTTCATAGATAAAGTCCCACGTTTTAAAGGGTAGCATCAATTTGACATTAAATGATTATCTTAAATTTTGTTTTATTCAATGATTTACTTTCAAAGGTCTGATGGGACATGGTAATTTAATTGATCATGGATTAGGGGGGTAGAACCCATAAATACTACATTTAAATGTTCAAATGGTTATTAAATGAACCAAATGATGAATGTAAATTGTAGATTACATAATATAAGAGAGTGTTTGGCATAATGATATATGTGTTAATGGGTTATGTCTTGTAATTTGTTTAGATGTAATGAGTTATAATTATAAATGATTAATTTTTTTAATGGTTATATATTCTGTTTGGTAATTTTGATATGGTTAAATAATCATGTGAACGTGGTTTGATGGTATGTTGGGTATTGGAATGAGGCTCCTTCGACAGATTGAGTTGGACTAAGGCTCTGAACCACACCCCGGTAATGCATGGGTTAGGGAGTTGGTTTGAGGCTCTTGGCCCCTAACAGTTTCATTTAGTGAAACTACCTAGACTAAGGCTCCAAGGTAGGTTTTATATATGGCATGGTTGGGATGTCAGACTAATTCCCATTGTTTCCTAACATATGGACATGATGTGGTTTGGTATTTCATATTGATGCTTCAAGCTTCTCTAACACATAGGCATGGCTTGATTAACGAACTGAGGATCCGAGGTATGTTAATAAGTTGTTTTTAGTGAATTATCTAATTCTTAAAATTATTTCTACCATTATGTTATAGATTAGGATCGCAGTATGACTGAAGATAGTTTATTTGATCGGGTGACCCTAGAAAACATAATGTTTAAAATGGATACATTGTGATTTTCTAAATGGTGATATATGTTCCTTTTTACATCATGTTTATTTATTTTCCTTATCATATCTTCATACACTCTTGTATAGATTGGTTATTTTTTAGAAATCATTGTTGGTGTCATACTGAGTTATACTAACACCCTGCTCATGTCACCGTGGAAATCATGAACCTGAGCAGATGTTACTTGTTTTAGGTATAGGGGAAGGACATGGAACTATTTTTTGGTTCATGCATGGGTTTTCTGGTTGAATAATGGGATACCAGGAATGGTTTGGGACTTGGGTTAATTATTAGGAACTTTTGGTTGTTTTGGTTTTGGGATTTTATTTTTATTATTTTCTACATGCAGTGTATTCATCATATTTTTATATCATGTTCCACAAGGTTACATATTGGCATTTGTTGAATGACTTCCATTTTTTCTCCTACTAGTTAATATATCTTTTGATATTACTCTATAATGTGGATTAACTCTTATAAGTAGGTATAGTATCTTCAATTACTCTCTATAGGCTCGCAATGCCAGTAGGAAGCCTATATCATATGGGAAGGCACACCTGAGGTCATGTGATGACTTGACTCAAGGAATCAGATATAGTGGCTACCAAGATAGGGACATTACAATATGGTATCAGAGCATAAAATTTTTTCTTAAATATGTTTCATGGTATAGAAGAGACCAATGTCTTTTGGGACCTAATAATTATCTCATGCATGGGATCCTGTTACCCCTTGTATATGGAACATCCATGTTTCCATGGAAGAAATTTATTTTTAGTTTATTTCTTTTATGGTTGATTGTTATTTCCACCTTGAGTGGTTCACTTGGATGTGAGGTTATTGATTTATGAGATATTATCTATAAGAACAATATGTAACGAGAGTTTTTATGAGTTCATGAATCATTCTACATGGGACTGGTAGGTCATCTATATGTTTCTAGGGATTGATTGTTCATTAGGATTCATATGTTGGTAGTGTAATTTTATTATTGTTAAAAAAATCTGCTGATTTACCCCTAACTATGTTTAATAAAGTAAATGTTTTGAAATTTGAATTTGAATAAATCTTGGATTTTTAAAATGTTTTCTTAAAAAATTGTTTTTGAAAATGTAAATTATTGGGTTTTCAAATAGATTTTTTTGGAATTATTTGATTTGTGAAACCTTGTGTCTTAAATGGTATAGTTTAGTTAAGAAGTAATATGTGGAAATGATGAAACTTAGGGTACACTAGTGGTGGGTATCTTTTGTGTTGGTTGGTGACCCAGTGTATGGGTGTTTTGGGTAGTGAGAGTTCATTAGTATTGAAAACTCGATGGGTATGGATGTTCTAGTTAATGTAATGTTTATTATTGTGTCTTTGACTAGGTTGTGACATTGATGTTGTGAAATGATGTATGTTAATATGGATGTGGTGACTCTTGTGGGTCATGACCTTGTGAGTTGTGTTTTGGACCCTATAGAGGATTTTTGGCTCATGCTGCTGATGTATGTGTGAATTTATATTTGGTGTGAAATAATGTGTCAACGACTGCCTGGTGTATTAGACACAGTGTGTTTGGAACATGGGTAGAATTTCCACCCATGAGTAGTGGGTACTTGAGGTTAGATGTATATGGATTAGAGGGATATCCAATATACTTTTTCAAATGCGACCGCAGTTTAGGTAGTTAGTATTGTTTGACCTTTGAGGTGATGATCGAGAGTGCTTATCTAGGTTGTGAGTTCCTTAAGTTGCTAGAGGCACTGGTGGACATTATTGGCTTCATAATTTCACAGTTATAGTGATTTATAGTGTGTATTTTTCCTAGAGGGTTAAGTAGAAAAGATATTGTTTTGGAGATTTGACTTGAGTGGTGGTTATGAGTTAAAAGTCTGGGAAACAATTGATGGTATCCTTAATAGAGGTTATCCTAGTATTGTAGGATCCAGGAAAAGTAAAGTAGGAACATTTAGTTTAGAAGAAAAATTGATGCATGTTTAGTGCTGTAGATTGTGGTAAAACTAATGGGTATTCCTTATTTTCAGTCTCATAATGTTTCAGAGTGTTTTTTGGTTGGTCGTATGGTTGGTTTTGGGAAGAGGCAAGGTCGTTTAAAGCCTTTACCTGGGGTAAAAAATGGTGTTTGATGTGGGAATCAAGGTTGATTTTTGGGAGAATGAGAATAGGGACAATGAACATGGATGGAAAATTATAGTATTGAAGTGACACAATGGGTGGTAGTGGTCATGTGGTTGGGCTTATTCATAATAATGGTTTGGGTTTTGGCGGAAATTCTGAGAAATCCTTGAGTTTGATGAGACTGATGGATCAAGTGGAATTGTCAATTACGTGAGTGGGTGCTTGGGCCTAGCTCTAGTGATGTATGACTTGTGTGATCTAGATTCAATTCAATGTGTGTTCATAGGAACGTAGGAGACCATGAGGGCTCTCATAAGGCCCATATGTGGGTATGTGCTGAGAAAACATGATGCTATTTGGGATAGGTGAACAGATGACTCTGAATGAGAACTAATTCTGTGAACCCCAAGTGAGAATCATTGTGGAGAGACATATTATTGGTTTTGTTTGGTGTATTACATCATTATGATTCTATGGTAAATCATTAGGGTTATTCTAGAAGGACTTGATATGTGTGGCGGAAACAGTACCATAGGAAACATTGGTGCATAGGTTCTTTGTAGATAGTCATGATGTGGCGGTGAGTTTTGTTAGAAATCCCACCTGAGTTATGATGGAAAAATATTAATGACATTTTTTCGGGAATGTAAGTCCAGTAATTTAAATAGGTCAAGGTGTACCCATAAGTGGAGGTGTATTTGACGACATATAGTTTTTGGTGGTGTTCATCAATGAATTTATAACATACTTTAACTAGTGACAATATTGACCAATATCTGGATATCATCTCGGGTACACTGAGAGAGATTTGGGTTTACACCTATCTACTTGAATGTGTTTTTATTGAATATGGGGCATGTGGGAGGTTAGTCTCATGGAGATATATATGTCTATATGGGTGGTGTGTAGTTCACCATAAACATGTTAAAGGATCGGTCCATGAGATTGACCGTAGGTCAATGAAAACCACATGTACAGTTCTTGGAAGTCGGGAACAGGTAGCGGTTGGTGATGTTTGGTTATTATAGTGAAATCTAAATAGCCATGTCCAAGTTCTTGGGATCAGCTTATGATTAAATTTTAATCCATCGTGGATGTAATTTCTTGATTTAATTAGTGATGATTATACTCCTAAGGTGGGGAGTGGTACTTATGTCATAGATATGTAGACCATGTCATGGAGTGGATTTGAAGGCATCAAGATTCTAATAAGAAACTAGTGTGGTACATGATTAAGTTACATAAAAAAAATATCGACCCTCATCCTAAAAGTAATTTAAAACTTTTTTTAATTCCTTATTATTAATGATTATATATTTCCACAAATGTTGAGGATTTGAGATCCATTATAAGACTATGGTTTTGATGATTGTACTTGATTTACGAGCATAAATCCATTTCCAATTTTTCCTTGAGTGATTAGAGAAAAAATTGTCAAGGTGAGGTAAATAAAAATTGGATTTCAATCTAATAATATATTGAAAAACTGAATGTATTTTAGGAGTATTATCAAAATTTAATGATGAAATGTATGATACATGGTGAAACTAGGGTTCTTGAAATATGAAGATTTTGAAACATACTTCCTATGTGAGCCTTGAAATTTAAATATTTTATGATAATTATTTGATCTTATTAATTATAATTTTTTAATATTGGTGGAATATGTAACCATTTTGATATGTTGAGATTTCATGCATGAGGAAAATAAAGTTTTCAAGTACAGTGGGATTTGATATCTAAATTTCAAGCATTAATTTTTAGGATTAATTTCATTAAAATTATAATTTAAATTCACAATTATTTCCTAATTTAATTTTTTCCCTCATTATTTATAGCATAAAAAAATTTATGTTGTCATTTTATTAAGACATAAAAAAATTTAGGGTTGTATTATTGTGGAAGAATAAATTTTTATTTTTATTTCGAATATAAAATATTGTTTTTAAGATGTAAAAAATTGGCCAACATGTCCTACACTATATTAGTTTTAGCCGACCAGGAAACCAGCAAGCTTAACCACAGATCAATTGGAATGGACAATAGGAAGCAGAGCTAGAATGGGGAATCACTATCATCTAGAGCTGATATATTCGGTTCAGGGAGACACTAACAATTGGGATGGGGTATGGGGTAGTATGATTATGAGGAAAAAAAACCCTCCAGAGCACTATTGGTAATAAGGAAGATCTCCCCTGGATGAATTATCAATGTGGGACATCAAAAAATATTAGTAATATGCAAATAACATTATTCCATTGTTCTGATTTTTCCCTTATAGAATTATAGGGGTTTTATTATGTCATAGTGCACCAATCTACCATGTGCCATGATCCAGCATGGGCAGTTCTGTTGAGATCTAGTGAAGAATTTTATTCACCTATATGAATATAAACACACCATTAATTCTTCTTTGAAGCTAATTCCACCCATATAAAGCCTAAAACTAGAACGGATGATCAAATACGAGATCATAGGACAATAGTGAAACCTTTTTTTACTATTATGGATGAACAAATTCCTTTTATATAATCTATATAGAGTTCTAAATTCAAAGAAGTCTATGGATTCCATGTAAGCTATTATGATGATCACATGCATGCTTTGTGTTTCCACTACAACTGATAAGATGAAGACATGAGATCAAAGGGAGATTGACTAATAATTCAGGCATGGCGAACTTCTATTGAATCCCTAAAAGATCTTTAAGCCTCCAGTATTCTATCTAGAACTTCCATTGACACCATAGTTCAATTTCAACACCAGTTACTAACCCTATTTAAGGTCTAGGAAGGCCCTTCATGTTAGAGAGATGCACCTTCTTTGAGTTTCATGGGATTTACTCATGCATAAAAAACACTGTGATGAATCTCATCAAGATAATATTTCATTGGAGGGTTCTTACAATAATAGTTTTGTTAGCATAATGAGAAATTTTTTTAAGGGTACTCAAATATTCATAATACTTATTCATTTTCAATGTTTTAGAGGAAATGACTTTTTTTCTATATGGTCCTCCTCACGCTATAGTAGTTTTTCTTTAAAAAACTAGAAATCAAATGGAGATTGACCATTTCATGAGGGATTAAATATATTCCATTTTGGATGAGATAATGTTTTTGAATATTATTATAGTTTATATCACATTGAATGATGATATAGATTGCACCGCGTGCATGCAATGAAATACAATAGTGGTATAGTTGAAGGATAGGTTTACACAGTAAACCAAACTCATATTGTTACATGTGTGTGTAAATGAAATTTAAAACTATGATCTTATAAGATCTTGGTATAAATTTTATGTTGTTTAACAAAATAATATTCCAAAAAACATGTAGATATTCTCATAAGGATAAAACATTTGCGAAGTATTTTAAAATAAATTGAAGGTTATTGTGTTCCTATTTGGGAGATTCAGATGGGGATGGAGTATCTATTTCCACTAGAGGGTTCTACTTTGGTTGGGCATGTCACGACCCGTCCACGGGGCTCGTGCCATGACTACCCCAAGCCCACCTTCCATAGGCCAGGGGCTGGAAACTAGCACCAAGGTGTAAATCCCGGTAAAAAGGGAAGGCGTTGCCTTTGTGAAGTAAACAAACACCACAGAGCAAGCAAGCAGTAGAAGTAAACACTAAGTAAAAACTGAGTACAACAGTAAGTGCGTAAAAGTAAGTGGGCCAGTATACAAACCCAAACTGAAAGTAAAGTACAACTGGAAGGGAAAACATCAACTGAAAAGTAAATTTACAATGTCGAGCTGTCCACTGGAAATCCCAACTAAAAGGTGAGTATAGATAGCCTCCATAGCTCCTCGAGTCCAGCCGTTCGCTCCAAGAACGTCCCGCCCAGTGGTCTACCTCCAGGTACCGTCCTGCTCCGCAAGCCTCAACCACGATCAGCGTTGTCCGTCATCTGCAGCCAACACAACGTAGTGTCGGAATAGCCCGTGCATGGGTGAGTATAATCTACTCAGTAAGGACCCTGAGACCCCCGAAGGTCTCCCAGAATCCACAAGGATAATCCACAAAGGAAAGATACAATCACGAAGTAACATTTGACATTGCTTAGGTATATGCCCATACATATACCTAGGTCACCAATTCTCATTTGGCTCCAACATCTGAGCCCAAGTACAACCCATTCCACATAGGAAGCAAAACGTAAATCCACATAGGATAACACAACACAATCCACATAGGAAAGCAAAACAAGATTCAGCTCACACATGTATGATTCTTCGTATGACGATAGAGATGATCAGATATAGCCATTGATTCATCCAAGTCGTCGGACCCACAAACGATCGATAGGTACTAACCCCCGTAATGAACCACAAAGGATCAGACCCACACAGGATCGATAGGTAACTAACCCCCACAAGGACCCACACAGGTTCAGACCCACACAGGATCTGTAGGCGCTGGCCCACACAGGACCGCTGAGCGCTGACCCACACAGGATCGGACCCACATAGGATCGATAGCATTGATCCACGTAGGATCGCTGAGTGTTGTAGTCGTCGCACTCGAATCCACTGAGGATCTCTGTACAGTCGTCATCGTCATCGCAGTCGCAGCGAGCTCAAGGGTTCCCGCACACAGCAAGCTCGTTCGGGAGGGTCCGCTCCACGAGCCGAGAGGCTGATATATCAACTGACACATAGTCCAGATTTGATGTATCCAAAAGTTTCGTATCGTCAGCAGGAACTCAACGCCACAGACGGCACGTCAATCGGTCGCCCGGTCTGAGAGTTATTGGCCTTTTCGTCTCAGGGGTCCGGTTGGTTTTTAAGTCAAAACCAACCTGACCATACTCCACCTGTGTCCAAACCTCGGGTGGATTAATCCAAAAGATCCTTCTCACCTATAGAATCAATCAAAGTCGACGGCACATCAATCAGACGTCCGGAATTCAAGTTATGAGGGTTTCCGCTATGAGGGCCTGGTTGGTTTCGTGTACGAACCAACCTGGACGAACCCAAAGTACTCTGAAACCTAGAGTACGATATACCGAAACGACCGTTTCGATCAAAGGATCACATCTCCGCTGACGGTGCGTCGATCAGAGGATCGTAGCCCAAGATATGGGCAAAAGACCGAAAAGGATCCGGAAACGGGGGGTCTGGGCCCGGACCGACCCGGCCCAACCCCCTGGGTCGGCCCGAACCGGTCGCCAGGCAGATCGGCCATAACGGCCGAGCGGTGCCCAAGGAGGGTGCCGCCCCCTTGAATTATCTGCAGCCCCGTGTGGGGGGGCCGCCTCTCACCAACGGACGCGGACGGGTTGCCGCGTCTTGCCTTCTCCGGTCCCGCGCGGTCGCGGGACGACCGGCCTGCCGCCACGGCTTCATCCGCGGCGGTTCTCCAGGGCGGGGCACCGGGCGACGGCGGGTTGCTCCGCGGACCACCGGACGTGTTCTGATGGTCATAATTGCACGTCGTCTTCGCCAATGGCCCTCTCAAGGCCCGTCCTTCACTGCGAGGACCTCAGATCTCCCATGCGGCTTGTTTTGACGTCGTCCGCCGTTCCGCACACCAAGAACGAAAAGGGTGGTGGGTTCGTACTTGTTCTTTGGTCCTCACCCACTGCATTAGCAGTTTTAAAAGTCTCACAACAATCATTTAAACAAACCGCAGATATATTAACATAGATTAAAAAGAAAAAAACCCCTACCTCAACGTTGTCGTCGAACATGAGTTCGTCGCAGAATTAACAGTCGCGGAAGAAGAGGATCGTCGCGTTGCGGAAGGGGGTGCCGCTGTCATCGCGGTACACGGCGTTTCATAGAAAAACTTCAAGGATTAAAATCACATAGATTTAAGATGCACCAAAAGAAACCATGTCGAGGATATAATTCACAAATAATTAAAAGAAATGCAATCGCCTACCTCAATCGGTTGTTGATCGAAGATTGTCGCGGGGAAGGAACGTCGCAGAAGAAAAGTCGCGGAAGGAGAATCATCGGTGTCGCGGTACACGACATCGCATCGTCGATCTCCAAGGGTTTGGCGTTCTTCGTCTCCCTTCGTCGAAGGCCGGCGTTCTTTGCGTTCTTCGCGTTCTTTGCGTTCTTCGCGACGAAGGATGAAGATCTTAAAGATTTAGAGTTTCTCCAAATCCTCTCAACAAGCAACCCCTCAAAAAAAAAGTGTCGGTCTTATTTTATTCCCATGGCTACGATTTGAAATTCAAAGATAAGAAACAAACAATTAATTCGAAGAATTAATTGTAACAATTTAACTGCCCAATTTAATGGGGCGTTTCTTAACCAGAAAAATGCACGGTTGACTTTCATTAAAGATGGGGTTGCGGGTGCATTACTTAGGAAGGAAGAAATAGTGGGGATCATGCGGGCCCACCTCACAAATATCCTACCAAGTGGGTATGATATTTTTGGGTTCCACCCTATCCGCTTAACTTAGCTTAAGTGGCTTTAAGTGGCTTTAAGTGAGATAAAATAAAGTGTTGCACCACTTTTATTTTATTTCTTAACTTAACCCCAAAAATTAAAAACCACACACGATCAAACGCAACTCTGTTAAAGGCATTTAGAAGAAAATATCGGCGCTGCGATTCCATCGGTGCCCTCGGAATTTGATTCTGAGCACCAGTTCAAAAGTTAGAAAACCCCGCTCGTTCATTCACTGAACGTACCCGAGATAAACTTCGAAAAAAGATTCTGGGCATATCGGGCCACGAAATCAGGTGCCGTCCGAAACTACGTTTTTGTAAAATTCCAAAAAAAATTAAGAAAAAAAATTTCCTTGAATTTTATGGGTCTTTACATAACTCCCACCTCATGGATTTACGTCGCCGTAAAGATACATCATAAACTAGGGAAACAAATGTGGGTACTGAGCACGCATCTGAGCCTCCCGCTCCGAAGTGCTCTCCTGGAGGTTTCTGTGCTACCATCTGATGCGCACTAGAGGAATCGATCGTCTATGTGGGACCCGCTCTTGTCGATCCTTGATCTCCACTGGGACCTCCGCAAACGTCACCTCATCATCAATTTCTAGCTCCCCATGGTCAATGATACGCGTCGGGTCGTGCACGTATCTCCTCAGCTAAGATAAGTGGAAGACATCGTGCACCTGGTGCAACTGAGGTGGTAAGGCCAGGCGATAAGCCACCTCACCAATCCTGCTGAGGATCTGGAACGGTCCGATGAAGCGTGGAGACAACTTTCCGCCTTGGCCAAATCTCCATAATCCACGTCGAGGTGAGACATGCAAGAAGATGTGGTCGCCATCCTCGAACTCCAGTGGCCTCCGCCTCCTGTCAGCATAGGACTTCTGCCGGCTTTGAGCTATCCTCATCCGCTCTTGGATGACCTGGACCTTCTCTGTCGTGGCCTGGACCATCACCGGTCCCACAAGTGCTGACTCCCCAGGGTCTGTCCAGCACAAAGGAGATATGCAAGGTCAGCTGTACAACTCCTCATAAGGTGCCATCCCGATGGTGGAGTGGTAGTTGTTGTTGTACGCAAACTCCACCAAGGGCAGGTGGTCCTCCTAGCTACGACCAAATTCGAGGACACATGCGCGGAGCATGTCCTCGATAGTCTGTATGGTCCTCTCTATCTGACCATCTGTCTGAGGGTGAAAGGCGGTGCTCAGATGTAGCTGCGTCCCTAACGCCTCCTGCAACCCCTCCCAAATCCAGGAAGTAAAGTGAGCATCTCGATCGGAGACCATAGATGAAGGCACACCGTGAAGCTGTACAATCTCCTAAACGTAGAGGCATCCCAAGCTCTCCACTGAGCCCTGCTCTCTGATGGGTAAGAAGTGATCCGAATTGGTGAGTCGATCGACAATCACCCAAATGGAGTCGTGAACTCTCGAAGTGCATGGATGTCTAGTCACTAAGTACATAGATATCACATCCCACTTCTACTCCGGGACCTCCAAGGGTTGTACCATGCCTGCTGGTACCTGATGCTTTTCCTTCACCTGCTGGCAGGTGAGGCATTGAGAAACGAACTCTGCCATAACCTTCTTCATGGCCGGCCACCAGTGTTTTCATCTGAGATCCTGGTACATCTTCGCTACTCCAGGATTTACCGCCAAAGGGGAAGTGTGAAACTCTCTCAGCACCTCATCTCGTAAACCAACTGGTACCAAGGTACATCCTCTGAAAAGTACGACGTGCTCTCCTCCTACGGAGAATCCATCAAGTGCATGTCCTGAGGATATCTGTGCACGCCGTGTCTCACAGTTGGTGTCCCCATGCTACGCCTCTCTGACCCACTGCAGTAGTGGAGGGGTGATTGTGAGAGACTGAAGGAAGGCTGCTCCATCTCTATCCATGAAGGATGTCTGCAAAGCAGCTAGCTGCTCTGTCACCTCCTCAAGTAGCTGAATGCCCATCCTCCTGCTGAGAGCATCACCTACCACGTTCCCCTTTCCAGGAGTATAGACTATCTCAAAGTCATAGTCCTGGAGGAACTCAACCCATCACTAGTACAAAAACATTTTTTTACGTCACCATTTTTCACGTCGGTTTTTTAGAACCGACGTGAAAATATCTAAAAATAGATTTTTCACGTCGGTTATTATATAACCGACGTAAAAATACATTTTCTCCGATTTTTCACGTCGGTTATATAAGAACCGACGTCAAAAATCCATTTTATTTGATTTTTCACGTCGGTTATTATATAACCGACGTTAAAAATAATTGTACATCACTTTTTCACGTCGGTTATTAAATAACCGACGTGAAAAATCATTTTCCAGGATAATATATTCAAATTTTCACTTATTTTTCAGGTCGGTTATTAAATAACCGACGTGAAAAATCAATTTTCGTGACTTTTTCACGTCGGTTTTTTCATAACCGACGTAAAAAATGTTTAAAAAAATGTAGTTCATTTCTCAGGCTTTAATTTGACAGGTCACGGAGCTCAAACGGAGTTACGGATTAAAAGTTATGGCCTTCAGAAGTTGATCATCTCTAAACGATGTCTTAAGGATGTCAAACTTCGGAAGGCCATAACTTTTAACCCGTAACTCCGTTTGAGCTCTGTGACCTGTCAAATTAAAGCTTGAGAAATGAACTACATTTGTGAGAACATTTTTCACGTCGGTTATGAAATAACCGACGTGAAAAATACCTTTTAACGTCGGTTCTTAAATAACCGACGTGAAAAAGTCATGAAAATTGATTTTTCACGTCGGTTATTTAATAACCGACATGAAAGAGTGATGAAGATTGATTTGTTACGTCGGTTTTATAATAACCGACGTGAAAAATAAGTGAAAATTTTAATATCTTTTCACGTCGGTTATCATAAAACCGACGTGAATGAAAATTTTAATATCCCGCGAACGCGAAATTTCAATTTTTTTACAGCGCGGCATCGAAATTTTGAATTGCCGCCTAAAATTTTTAATACCGCGTTTTCTCATAGAATATCAATTATATGTTTCCATTATACACCCATCTTAATTTTACGATCATTTATTTCAACCATTATCGTTCCCCCAAATCGACTCTTTTTCTCTCAAACGCGAATCAATTCTTTCTTCTTTCCGCGATCTCGTCAAGGTATATTTAATCATACATCCATGGTTTATGGTTTTTATGATTTTTTTTCTTAAATGACATACCATTTTACGATTATTTCATTCAACCATCATCGTTCCACCGAATCAACTTGTTTTATCTTCAACGTGAATCAACAATTTCTTATTTCCGCGACCTCATCAAGGCATTTGTAATTATTTTACCATGATTTATATTTTCTATGAGTAGTTTTCTTAATTGATATACCATTTAACGATTGTTAATTTATTATAATGATGGATGATTCTTTATATCATGATAAAACTACAAATCCTCCTACGGATTCAAAAATTCTTTCTAATATGAAGCTACGGTTGGCTCATTCAATCTTTCCTCAAAACAAATATCAAACTTCTGATGGTCATAACTTTTGATCCGTAAATCCGTTTGATCTCTATGACCTGTCAAATGAAAGCTTAGAAAATTTTCTACAATACTGTAAACATTTTTTACGTCGGTTATTAAATAACCGACGTAAAAAACGACTTATAACGTCGGTTTTTTCAAAAACCGACGTAAAACATGGCTTCTTGTCGCTATTTCCAGAATGTATTTCACATCGGTTTTTTTAAAAACCGACGTTAAAAACTATATTAGCCCATTTTTTACGTCGGTTATTAAATAACCGACGTAAAAAATCATATTTTTAACGTCACTCGCAATAACGTCGCCTAAAAACCGACGTTAAAAAGCAAAAAAAACCGACGTAAAAAATGGTTTTTGTACTAGTGCATCGCCGCTGTCTCAGGTTCAAGTCTTTCTGAGAGAAGATGTACCTGAGATTCTGATGGTCAGAAAAGACTGTAAAGTGCTCGCCCATCAGGTAGTGTCGCCATGTCTTCAGAGCGAAGACCAGTGCTGCTAACTCCAGGTCATGGGTAGCATAGTTCTGCTCATGCGGCCTCAACTGATGTGATCCATAGGCGATCATTGTACGATCCTACATCAGGACACATCCGAGTCTAGTCCCTGATGCATCGTAGTAGACTACGTACCCTACTCCCTCCTCTGGCAACCTCATGATGGGTGCGCTGGTCAATCTCTGCCTCAGCTCCTGGAAGCTCTGCTGACATCTGTCTGACCACACAAAGGGTTTCCCCTTCTTTTTCAAAGCTGAGAGTGGTGCTGCAACTCTGGATAATTCTAGAAAAAATCTTTGATAGTATCCATCTAGTCCCAAGAAACCCCACACCTCCATCACGCTCCTGGGTGGCTCCCAAGCTAGCACTGCTTCGATCTTCGCAGGATCCACCACAACTCCCACCTCATAGATGACATGCCCCAAGAAGTGGACCTCACGTAACCATAACTGACACTTCGAGAGCTTGCCATAAAGCTGGTGCTCTCAGAGTGTGTCTAGTACAACCCGTAAGTGGTAGGCGTGCTCCTCCTTAATCGTCGAGTAAATAAAAATGCCGTCGATGAAGACCACGACAAATCGATCGAGGTATGGCTAAAAGTTCTTGTTCATGAGGCCCATGAACACCGCTGGAGCATTGGTTACAATTAATGGCATAACTAAGAACTCATAGTGTCCATACCGACATCTGAAGGCTGTATTCTGCACGTCCTCGTCCCGAACTCTGAGCTGATGATAGCCTGACCTGAGGTCTATCTTAGAGAACCACCGTGCTCCCTTGAGATGATCGAAGAGGTCATCAATCCTCGGTAGCGGATACTTGTTCCTAACTGTCACCTAGTCAGG
The DNA here is from genome assembly GCA_963277665.1 of Viscum album. NCBI lineage: Eukaryota > Viridiplantae > Streptophyta > Magnoliopsida > Santalales > Viscaceae > Viscum > Viscum album. Next base: position 940,075,413 of record OY728141.1, read on the forward strand.
CGACGATAGTCAACACAAATTCGCAAGCTCCCATCCGCCTTCTTGGCAAACAATATCAGGGAAGCCCAGGGTGAAACACTAGGTCGGATGAATCCCTTTCCTTTCATGTCCTCCAACTATACCCGTAGGTCTCGAAGCTTGGCACGATCCATCCAATATGCTGGAGTGGATATCAGGGTTTTCCCGGGGTACATTTCAATATAAAAGTCTACCTCTCTGTGAGGAGGTAGTCCTAGAATGTCGTTGGGAAAGACATCCGCATACTGATCCACCACTGAAGGAGAACTGGGACTCAGCACGTCAACTGCTCCTACGATGAGGCTAGCCAACTGATAAGTGATGGGTTGTCCTCTCCTCTGCGGAAGTCTATCCTATGCTGTGAAGGCTCCCTTCTCGCCGGTGAAGGTGAACCTGCTCCCATCGATGCGTATACATCGCACCTTGTGCCTAATACAGTCGATATGAGTGTGGACTGTAGATAACCAATCCATGCCCATGATGACGTCGTAAGACCTCGACGCCGCTACAAGAAGATACCAGCCGAAGCTCTCGCCTCCTAGAGTAAGATCACACTACCGGCACCAGTGCTTAATCGTCGAGTCTGCTCCCGTAGGAGTCTCTAGCCGTAAGGATCAAGCCAATGGCTCTGTCTGAATCTCCGAGCTCCGAACAAGGGCAGTGGCTATGAAAGAATGACTTGCTATTGTGTCTATAAGAACTACATCAAGGGTGGAATAGACACATATAGTACCTCGAATCATCTCAGGCGCGCCGTGGTCATATGCCTCCACTGCCTGGAGCTGTGCCTGTCTCTACCCTGCAGCTCCCTGTTGCCGGGGTGGACCTCCTGGTGGTGGTGGTGGTGGTAGAGCCTAAAGCGTTGCCCACCACCTGCTGCTCGGCCATCTCATCTGACTCATCCTCCGGCTCCCTGCGGACTGCCACGGTCGACCCTCTGCCTCTTCCTGGGTGGCCCCTCAACCGTCTTCTGCTCCTCGGCACGGCGGGTCGGGCAGTCACGATCCATGTGGCCCTGCCCACCGTATGCGTAGCACTGCCTACCTCTCGAAAGACTGGTTCCACGTTATGTTCCCCGCACTGCTGAGCCAGTGTCCTGAGGTCGTCTTCTTAAGGGTATAGTCTGCCTGGACCCATGAGTCATCCATAGACTGCCCGCTGCAGAAGACTCCGCTACGTGTCGCCCCACGGTACGTCTCGCTGCTGATGTAGACTCAGCAAGAAATCTCTCGATCATAAGGGATCGCTCTAGTACTCCTCCCTGGGTCGGAATGCTGAGGGAGATCAGTGATTCCCTGATCTCATACCTCAATCCCTGGTCAAAGGTCTGGGCCCGAAAGAATGGGTCCCGCACCATGTCTGTCGAGTAGCGCGAGAGATCGGTAAATCTCGTCGAGTACTAGGAGACCGTCAAACTGCTCTGCCGCAGCTGTAAAAGCTCCTGGATGTGCACCGCACGGAGGGTGGCTGGGATGAACTCCGAGTGGAATAGGCTCTCAAAGTCCATCCAGAGGAGAGATGCCTCATCGTGCACCTGGAGCATCAAGCTCCACCATCGGCCCGCTGCCGCGTGCAGTAGGCTCGCTGCGAGGATCACCATGAGGTCTGATGGTGTCCTCACTAACCTGAAAACTCATATGACTACCTCCAGCCAGTCCTCGGCTGCCTTGGGGTCCGTATCCCCGCGGAACATGGGCAGTCGCTGGCGCTGAAACTCGTGCAGTGCACTAAGGCGATGTGCATCGTCAGCGGCTGGGGCTGGAAGCATCGGTGGCTCGGCAGGTAAAGGCACTGTCGGTGCCTCTGCTATCAAAGGGCCTTGCACCGAGGCCTCGTTGCTTAGTGGGCTGTCGTCATGCTCAACTCTTGGAAACATAGCTGGCTGCCGTCGTGGGGCCATTCTGATAAGGAAATAGGTGTGCCACGGTCAGAACAGTATACTTGGTGAGCTGACACAAAGTAATCACAAAGAAAACTTGAAACACACACATGCAATCAATATTTTCGTGCATTAAGTCGGAAATCAGAAGTCAGGGTCCTGGTGTACGGATACGTCGGTTGCCACACCAACACTGGAATCCATCGAATGATAACCACACCCAATACTCTTAACACTATTGCTTCACATAGAAAAAGATCAGAGTCCCAAGTTCTATGGTAGAACCGAACCTCCCTCTGATACCAATTTGTCACGACCCGTCCATGAGGCCCGTGCTGTAACTACCCCAAGCCCGCCTTCCATAGGCCAGGGGCTGGCGACTAGCACCAAGGCGTAAATCCTGGTAACAAGGGAAGGCATTGCCTTTGAAAAGTAAACAAACACCACAGAGCAAGCAAGCAGATGAAGTAAACACTAAGTAAAAACTGAGTACAACAGTAAGTACGGAAAAGTAAGTGGGCCAGTATACAAACCCAAACTGAAAGTAAAGTACAACTGGAAGGGAAAACAGCAACTGAAAAGTAAAGTCGCAACGTCGAGCTGTCCACTGGAAATCCCACCTGAAGGGTGAGTACAGATAGCCTCCAGAGCTCCTCGGGTCCAGTCGTCCGCTCCGGGAACGTCCCGCTCAGTGGTCTACCTCCAGGTACCGTCCTGCTCCGCAAGCCTCAACCACGATTAGCGATGTCCATCGTCTGCAACCAACACAACGTAATGTGGGTATAGCCCGTGCAGGGGTGAGTATAAGCTACTCAGTAGGGACCCCAAGACCCCCGAAGGTCTCCCAGAATCCACAAGGATAATCCACAAAGGAAAGATACAATCACAAAGTAACATTCAACACTACTTAGGTATATTCCCATACATATACTTAAGTCACCAATTCTCGTTCGGCTCCAACATCCGAGCCCAAGTACAACCCAGTCTACAGAGGAAGCAAAACGTAAATCCACTCAGGATAGGACAAAACAATCCACATAGGAAAGCAAAACAGGATTCAGCTCACACAGGTATACTTCTTCGTATGACGATAGATATGAACAGATATAGCCACTGATTCATCCAAGTCATCGGACCCACAAAGGATCGATAGGTACTAACCCCCGCAATGACCCACAAAGGATCTGACCCACACAGGATCGATTGGTAACTAACCCCCGCAAAGACCGACACATGATCAGACCCACACAGGATCTGTAGCCGCTGGCCCACACAGGATCGCTGAGCGCTGACCCACACAGGATCGATAGCACTGATCCACGTAGGATCGCTGAGTGTTGTAGTCGTTGCCATCGAATCCACTGAGGATCCCTGTACAGTCATCGTCGTCGTCGCAGTCGCAACCAGCTCAAGGGATCCCGCACATAGCAAGCTCGTTCGGGAGGGTCCGCTCCACGAGCCGAGAGGCTGATACATCAACTGACACATAGTCTAGATTTGATGTATCCAAATGTTCCGTATCATCAGGAGGAACTCAATTCCACAGACGGCGCGTCAATCGGACGCCCGGTCTGAGAGTTATTGGATTTTTCGTCCCATGGGCCCGTTTGTTTTTTAAGTCAAAACCAACCCGACCGTACTCCACCTATGTCCAAACCTTGGTCAGAGTAAGCCAAAAGATCCGTCTCACTTAGAGGAATCCATCACAGTCGACAGCACATCAATCGGACGTCCGGAGTTCAAGTTATGAGCGTTTCCGCTCGAAGGGCCCGGTTGGTTTCGTGTACAAACCAACCCGGCCGAACCCAAAGTACTCCAAAACCTTGAGTGAAATATTCCAAAACGACCGTCTCGATCCAAGGATCACATCTCCGCTGACGGTGCATCGATCGGAGGTCCGTAGCCCAAGATATGGGCAAAAGACCGAAAAGGGTCGGGAAACGGGGGGTCTGGGCCCGGACCGACCCGACCCAACCCCCCTGGGTCGGCCCGAACCGGGTCGACCAGACCCGGGTCCGGGTCCGACCCGGATGGCGTGACTCGGCCCGGCCGGCGTGGTCGCGGCTTAGCCGTAACGGCCGAGCGGTGCGCAAGGGGGGCGCCGCCCCCTTGAATGGTCTGCGACCCCGTGTGGGGGGCCACCTCTCACCAACGGACGTGGTCGGGCTGCCACATCCTGCCTTCGCCGGTCCCGCGCGGTCGCGGGATGGCCGGCCTACCGCCGCAGCTTTAGCCACGGTGGTTCTCCCCGGTGGCACGCCAGTGGGTTGCTCCGTGGACCAACGGACGAGTTCCAGTGGTCAGAATTGCACGTCGTCTTCGCCAATGGCCCTCCTGGGGCCCGTCCTTCACTGCGGGGACCTCAGATCGCCCGTACGGCTTATTTTGACGTCGTCCACCATTCCGAACACCAAGAACGAAAAGGGCAGTGGGTGAGGACTTGTTCTTTAGTCCGCACCCATCGCGTCAGCGGTTCTAAAAGTCTCACAACAATCATTTAAACAAACTGCAGATATAATCACATACATTAAAAAAAACAAAACCCCTACCTCAACATTGTCGTCGAATGTGAGTTCGTCGTGGAATTAACCATTGCGGAAGAAGAGGATCGGCACGTCGGGGAAGGGGGTGTCGTTGTCGTCGTGGTACATGGCGTTGCGTAGAAAAAATCTGAGGATTAAAATCACACAGATTTAAGATGCACCAAAAGAAACCATGTCGAGGATATAATTCACAAAGAATTAGAAGAACCACAATCCCTTACCTCAATCGTTTGTTGATCGAAGATTGTCGCGGGGAAGGAACTTCGCGGAAGAAACGTCGCGGAAGGAGAATCATCGGCATCGCGGTACACGGCATCGCGTCGTTGATCTCCGAGGGTTCGGTGTTCTTTGTCTCCCTTCGTCAAAGGTCGATGTTCTTCATGTTCTTCGCATTCTTCGCATTCTTCGCGAAGAAGGATGAAGATCTTAAAGCTTTAGAGTTTCTCAAAATCCTCTCAACATGCAACCCCTCAACAAAAAGTTTTGGTCTTATTTTATTCCCATGCCAACGATTTGAAATTCAAAGATAAGAAACGAACAATTAATTCGAAGAATTAATTGTAACAAGTTAACTACCCAATTTAATAGGGCATTTCTTAACCAGAAAAACGCATGGTTGACTTTCATTAAAGAGGGGGTTGCGGGTGCGTTACTTAGGAGGGAAGAAACGGTGGGGCTCGTGTGGGCCCCACCTCACAAATATCCTACCAAGTGGGTAGGATATTTTTGGGTTCCACCCTATCAGCTTAACTTAGATTAAGTGGCTTTAAGTGGCATTAAGTGAGATAAAATAAAGTGTTGCACCACTTTTATTTTATTTCTTAACTTAACCCCAAAAATTAAAAACCACACCCGAGCAAACTCAACTCCAGAAAAGGCGTTTCTAAGAAAATATTGGCACTGCAATTCCATCGGCGCCCTCGAAATTTGATTCCAAGAACCGGTTCAAAAGTTAGAAAACCATGCTCGTTCGTTCACTGAACGTACCCAAGCTAAACATCAGAAAAAGATTCTGGGCATACCGGGCCTCGGAATCAGGTGCCGTCAGAAACTGCGTTTTTGTAATATTCCAAATAAAATTAAGAAAAAAAATTTCTTAAATTTTACGGGTCTTTACAGGGCATCTGTTATTTCCCATGTATTTTTATTATTTTTATTTCCTCTCATGAGTGGTATGAGGGGGTATATTTTTTTCAAAGGTTATTATAATGAATGGGGATTGATTTATGTTAAGAAATTATTTTTAATGGAAACTCATATTTCCATTGTGCATCATACTATCTTTCTAATCGTCATCATCACTTTCTCATGAATGACCATTGTGCATTGAGTGAGGGAGTGATTTTTTAATTCATGAACATGTGTATATCTCTCTCCCTGACCATTGGGTGAGTTTCAAACTATGTTTAAACATTTTTTTAGGTAACCTATCTCCTTAAGAAACCAAAGTACTTAGACCTAGTAAAATGGGAGTTTTTCAGATAAAGAGTGTCTACCCAGACCAACGGATTTACTTAGAGATTATTTCCATAACTTCATGTTGGTTAATCCATTAGTTTATGACTCATTACATCATGAACCTAAAATAAAAAATATCATGAACTTTTCATTTTTCTTCTCTTCCAATATCATAGTAGATATAAATCTTCATTCAATATAGTTAGTTCCTCTGAAATCTTAACTTATACTATCACCAACACCTCATATATATGGTTTTTACCATACAATTTAAATTACATATACTACTTTTTAGTAGTATTAGAGTTTTGTGGTTTTAGGTTTATAAATTCTAATATGGTTTACGCATGGTGAACTAACAATACTCTATAGGAAACAACTAATTTTTTATTGTAACCATCTTCTCATCCCTTGAGTAAAAGAGTTTTAGTGTTCCCCACATGGATTGTGACTCATGTATGAATGAAATAATTTTTTTTCTTTTTATTCCATTATTTCAATTAGTTTCTTCTAAAATTATTATTTGTATTCATTTTGATTATACTATTATGGTGAGGTGACTTATGTGTGGAATGTATTCTATGTTCTACCGTTTCATATTATAAGATTCATTCTATTATTTTTTCACCAAGTTTCAATGGATTTGTTTTGTGGAATTTATGAGAGGTAGTTTTGGGCCTAATATGTGGTATTAGATCTTTGTTTACAGTGTTTTGGATAACTAAACCCTATAATTTTTCTTCATAACTTAATTTAAAAGTTTCATTCTACCCCTTTCCATGTAGGATATTTTTTTAATAAGTTCTATATCCATATTACATGTTACATATTTTAGTGGGAGTTCACTATCATTGTAATATATGGAATTAGATGAGGGAATGATCTAGGTGGAGAGGTAAGATATATATTTTTTTTGGATTTTAATGGATACATATAGAGAATAGTACACCATAAATGGATCTTGATCTACAATTAATGGGTACTGATATGGAATATATGAATAATAAATAAATAGGAAAGACTAGATAAAAATCATTGACGTCAATTCTAATTCAATTATCTCAGAACATAGATTATAACACCCAGGAATTGGAAACCACTTCAGAACATAGGAAGACTATCATTTACGTGTAATAGAATCCAAACAAATTTAATATCATGTTCCTCTTGTAGAGGTCATTCAGTATAAGGGTGCTATAAGTTATACCAATTCTCAATCACATCAACAACTTCAATATGATCAAGATCTAGTTGGAGTTAGTGAATGTGAAAATTTTAAATTTGGAGTGGGAACAATAATTACTTTAATTACTCATGGAATCACGGGATGTGATGTTGAATATGATGAGTAACCAAGTGTAAAGATTGATTTTTTATTTTTAGAAATTATGGACCTAATCATATATAAATAAAATTACTTGATATAGATATGCACATATTTTAAAAATTCTTATAGTACAGATGAAAGAGGATGGCTTGTAGCTCAAAAGAGTCAGAAGAATGTACAATGAAGATGAAGCTATAGAAGGAATTGCCCTAAAGAAGGTTTCCTTGTGTGTTGTTATTATGGGAAGAAAGTCCATCAAAAGAATAATTTAAATGAAATAATTTTTAACTCTATAAGATATATTTTAGAATGTTGATATGTGAATATTATATCCAAAAATATGAGTGGTCGATAATTGAGTGTTTCCAGCTCACTTGAGTCTTTGATTATATTATTTAGAGATTTATTTTACTAATCATCTATCAAGGGAAGTATAAGGAAGTATACATTCAAAATATTAGAAAATTTTTATCTTCTGGATGATGAAGCTCTTGAGATTGTAGGAATTAGTGAAATTTCCATTTGGAAATGGAACTAAATTTTTCTATTGTTTCACGGTGTGTGACACAAACCATTATTAAGGAACAAATTAATTTCCATTGGAAAATTTGAAGATATGGGTTTCTATATAAAATTCCTCGATAAATAATTTAGAATCACATGTGGTTATATGTTAGTGGTCAAAGGAGTGATGGATAGAATGTTTTATATCATGGTTTTTCTTTATAATTTCTTTTGAGGATTTATTATTTTCTATTTTCTGATCTTTTTTGGTTTCCCACTTTTTCCTTAAAAGTGCTTCTGAAATAAAAATATATTTGTTTTTTGGTTAAAGGGATGTTATATATTATAAGAAAAGAGTAAAAAACATGGAATTATTGGGTCCTTATAATTTATCGGAATGTCTCCTTCCAACAAAAAGATAAGACATCAAAAAATTAAAAGTTAATGTTGGTTTATATAGATAAATAGTGGATAGATCTAGTTTTTTATCATATTGGATCACTGTTCTATGAAATATTCAATGATGGAGTGGAATAGAAGGTGTGGGTATTCTTTCTAAAGAAAAATTCCATGGTATTCATAACTTTCATCTTATAAATATTTATACTCGTAAAAGAAGACCAAATTAAAACTGAATTATTTGGTATTTTATATTGGTGGGGAATATAGTGTTAGGTAATTGATTTGGGTTTACTTGTGGATTGGAATATGGTTTGAGAAGACTATAATGGGTACTCTGGAATATAATATATTTATATAGAGTATAAATAAAACATTAGTTGATAAGGATAGAAGAATGGGGATTCATTTGAGAGTACCCAAGTTATTTTGGAAAGAAGTGGTGATGTTTGTGACCTATATGGTAAAAATAAGACCTTATCTATGGTGAAAGAACATCCAAATGTTCATTGGTCAAGAATAATGGTAGAAAATACCCAGGATAAGGTCTTCTGTTCACTCACCTATATCTATGTTAATTCTAATGAGAGAGATAATCTTGAATAAAAGTCTCAATCATGTTACATTTGTGGGGTATTATAATGATGTGTTTCGTTTTGGAATATAGGATAAAAAAATTTAGAATCTTTTTAGATGTTAATTTTTTTATCTTTAATGAAGATATCCTATAGAAGAATCATAACCTGGTATAGAATAATGATGAGATCAAAGGATCATTATAATATGTGGTTCAATTGAATGGATTCCCAAAAATTAAAGATGTTCTGAAGAATTAGAGGAGTATATCTGTTCATGAAACAATAAAAATATGGAGGATGTTTTAGGAGGAGGAAATGTTCTTATAGTTTTTCTAAATTTTTATGTACTAGAGAGTTTAAGAAATATTGAAATCCTGGGGGAGAGCTATAAAATTTTAATTTCCAGAAATAGTGTTATTTGGAATGATCTAGGTCATAGAGGGGGTTATAAGGATCTGCTAAGGTGATGTTCAAAGTGAAATGGTATGAATGTTTCATGTATTACATGCCACTTGTAGATGATAGAAAACCTGAGAGTTCAAAAGAGGCTAAAAATATAGAATAGTATAATTATTGGGGTTTAACTATGAGGGATGAGATTGATTAGTTTCTTGTGTTTGGAACATGTGAGTAATGGGAATGCCTAATTGGAAGAAATATTATTAGAAAAAATTGGGTTTATTGGTTGATAAAGGAAGTGGATGGTAAATAGAGCCATAAGACATGGCTTATTAGGATTGAGTTTCAATAAAAAGAATTACTTTATTTTTCTAATATTTTCTCTCTAGTAGATAAAAATTGAAAAATATCATTTTTACTCATCATGGTTATAATGGAGGTATTTCATATAGAGTAGTCAAAAATGGAGATTTCATTTCTTAATGGAGATGTAGATGAGTAAATTTAGATGTGAATAAAGAAGGTTTTATAGAATTAAGAAACTTAAATATTTAGTGTATGCTGAATTAGAGGATTTATAGTTTATAAAAGGCACCAAGATTGTGGAACCATAATTTCAATTTTTTATGGATAAATACAAGTTCATCTAGAACAATGAAGATTATTACTATTATCGGACGGTCTTTGATAATGGTATTTTCATCATCATACCTCTATTTGTTAATGGCATGCTTATCATGGGTTTGGTAAAGTAATGAATCAATGAGACAATGATTGAATTTTCTAAGAGTTTTGAGATAAAGTATCTCTATTAATATAATTTAATATTAGATATAAGGATTCTAAGGACATATGTTTTGGTACTTCATACCTGACTCAGTTTGACTATATCAAGAAGGTGTTGGAATACTTTAGGATGAGTGAGGAAAAGAGAATTAACCCTCCCCTAATCAGAAATTTCTTGTTGAGAATGTTTGAGGGACCATGAATGATTGATGAGTTAGGTAACATGGAAAATGTTCCATATACATTGGCTATTATATTCTTTATGTATAACATGGTTTGTACTCGATCAGACATTCCACAAAAAAATGTGAGTAATTAAAAGATAATTTTCTAATGTAAAAGGAAAACATTAAGAATCATTGAAGTAGATTATATGATACTTGGAGGGGTTATAATGAATTATCTGGAATTGGTTAGTCATTTTTGGGGTTTGTTGACTCAAACCTTGGAGTGATAAAGATACTCAGAAGAGTACAACAAGATATGTTTTCTCATTTGGTGGGATTCTATGAGTTTAATTTTAAAACATTAATAAATAGTTATAATTTCTATAAAAGAAGAGGATTATTTTTTAAAAAAATATGGGGAGGTGATGATTTAGTTGAATTTTTTATTTGATGATTTTGGAATAATCCAGGTTGTAACTTTGTTCTATTATTTAGAAATTGTATTTAAGTTGGTTCAGAACCTAATGTTTCATTCAAGGAAGAAGAATATTAAGTTGAAATACCACATCATCAAGAAATATTTTTAAGATAAAGTGATATATCTATGTATGAAATAAGGGCATTATAATTTGGTATATATAGTTATGAAAGTTATAGTGTGAGATATGTAGATGTGAAATTGCACCTCAGATGGACTGGGTTAATCAAAATAATTGTAAGGAAACTATGAAACTAAAAAGAATGTTTGTGGAATATAATATTTTTTGTGGAATTTGGCGGATAAATGTGTAGTGAATACTAGAAAAATGATTCATAAGTTCCAGATTGTTAGGATCAATTATGAAATCCTTTTTACAATCAAAAATTATATCATTCATATGGAAGGGTTATGAAAGTATAACATCAAATGTTGGGTGATGATGTTGGAGTAGTAATTATGGAGTCAATTCAATCAGAATTTATGCATATAAAATTATGAGAAATAGAAATATTTTATTCTAATGTTACCCCCTCCTTATCAGATAGAGGTAGTGTGGAAGTGAAATGGACTTGAATGAAAGTAACTCTTCAATACATGATTCAATATGAAAGACTCCATTTGTAGTTTTATAGAACAGGGAATATGTGAATGTAATTTGGAAATACATAAGATTCCTCTAATGGAATCTCTAGAAACAAGAATTATATATTATATGGTGTACTTTAGTTAAGTGTTGTCCTTGATTGATCTAAGGATTGCCATATATATTAGAATAATATGGATTCAATCATGTGATGATTAGAAGTTGGTGCTGACTAGTTGAACCAAATGGACTCTACTATTTATTCGGGTGAAATAAGTTATGATTTTTATAAATGATTGAAAATTGTAATCATATTTTTTGGTCAGAGTAGAGTACTCAAGAAGGGGGGGGGGGAATTGAGTATCTATAAAAATTTATGTTGAAAGTTTTTCTTAAAAGGTTCCCTAATAAAAATAAATACAGCCCATCCAATCAGGGTAATGTTATTATAAAAGTTTTACTATTCAAATAACCTCTCAGAAGATTGATTATTTATTAGTAATATCAGTATGAGTTATTGATACTACTTTTGAAGCTATTATAGTAAGGGAAAACAATTATAACATCTATCCAAGATTAACTATCAATGTAAATCTAGTGATTTCTTAATTATACAGTAGAATAGAGAAAAAATAAATTAAACATCATAGTAGATAAAACAAGTGGTTCAGTCTTAAGCCAGGACCTAATCCACTACAATTGGTTATCACATGCCACCAAGCAGTTTATATTAATAAACAGGATCCACACCATTGATTGGGATAAAAAATAGTACCCAAGACTGTCTAGGTCACACGACCTCTTCCACAATTCTTCATGTGTATAAACTACCTAGTCAAACAAGGACCACTTCAACACTTATCCATGAGATTAAACAAAGGCCAAAAGATATTAGAGCAAGGATATCGTGTATCCTTCAGTTTAATACAGGAGACAATGTGTGTTTTTATTGAAACACACACACACTGCTCGAAATCTAAAATGATACAAAATAGATCAAGGAAGATGAGATAAGTTTAGAAGTGCTTTGAGTGTTATTCTATGCAGTTTTGGACTTCTAGGATGAAGCAGATGTAAGTATCGAGTTCTCTTGTGAGAAATAGAGTATCGCAAGTCTGGTTCTCTAGTTTCCAGTTAGATCTAGATTGTTTTATTTGTAGAGTTTGTATAGTGAAGATGTTTTTGGATCTAATCTATGGTATTATATCCTTTTGATTAGAGAATGCTTTGTTTATTCTTCATATGTATCTGGTTTCATGTATCAGTTCTATTCAAAAAAATACTCTCTATTCTATTGTTCTACTATTGTGTATATATTTTCAGCTCGGTTTTTTTATTTATTAATTGTGGGTACACACATTTGAGCTGACATGAATTCTCCACCGCGTACCTCATACTGGAAGGTGACATGTCTGCAAAGAAGTATTAATTATGTCAATGCATTTAAATGACTCAAATATGACTGCTAGAAATTAAATTGAAAATGATAAAACTGATTAAAGAATGGTGTTATAGTCTGTTTAGAAATGGTATCACTTGGAAATGGTGTCACCAAGAAAAAATGTCTTTTTCTTTTCCTTTGAGTAGTGAGACAGTCATGATGGCATGATTGTATTGAGACCAGGAACCAGTAGCACATACATGGTGTTAGGATCACGATGTCTGGTCCTTTGTCAAACTTCGAACAATGTCTTAGTGATGGTATAAAGGAACCAGTGTCATAGACTTTATGAGATCTGAAACTGGTTATGGTGTCTAGTCACTATGTCTGGGTCGCAGTGTCTGGGTCACGGTGTCTGGGTCACAGTTTCTAGGTCATGGTGTCTGGTTCCTTTTCTAAAAAACCAGAACCGATGGTAGAAAAATGGTTTCTCAGACTTATCCAAATATCTGTAAAAAACATAAGCAGTAATATTAAAAGAGTGAATTAGACATGATCGTTCATAAAATAAATTCATTATAAAACAAATTAAATATAGTTTATAATAATCAATCATGATTGGGAGGAATTAATATCCCGGGTAGGATTATTTAACGCAAAAAAGAAACTAACCATCTCTACACATTATTAGAGATATATTAAATAGGATTAACAAAATTTGCAGTATTTATAGGATTTGTGATCATTAAAACATGATTAAAACATGAGGAGTCCAACAATATCCTCCTTTTTGATGATCACAAATCATTTTTGTTCTTATTTTTCTATTCTCCCCCTTTTGGGATTATAAAAAAAATACAAGAAAAAGAGAATGAACATAAATAATAGAATAGAGAGCAACAATTCACATGTAATTAGATTAAAATGATGTGGTAGTACAAGTAGTATGAAAAAATAAAAAATATTCCTATCAAAATACAATTTTCACTATTATTAAGTATGATTTGTCTTTTCTTTACCCTTAGCAGCAGCATCAGAAAGAGCCACATGGGCAGAAGTAGAAGTTGAATAAGGGAGTGAGCCAACCGACAGAGAAGGGAGAGGGAGTCCTTCAAAAACAGAATGTATGAAAGTAGGTTTGGTCGAAGACTGAGGAAAGTTTTGGTCAAGGATGACAGGTCCGATATGGCTCAGATCCTGAGATACAGGCATTGAGGAAGAGGCAAAGGTAGTGGATGATAAAGGAGGTAAACCAGGCCACAAAGGTGCAGTTGCAGGAGCCACAATAGCAGTGCTCTGCAAATGAAGATAAGGAATCAACAAATAAGTGATATTAGCAATAATCTCACCACTATACAGCATTACTTTCTCAAAATCATCTTTGTTCTCCATGAACTTGTCCAACAAAGTAGTGAAATATTTCAGCATTATAACTTGAGTTTTGAAGGCTTGAGTGACAGGATAGATTTTCAAATTCCCTACAAGATACTTTAAATGATTGGTCATATAATGATTAGAGAAAATCCTATTAAATTAGAAATATACTTTCTTAGTAATTTCTTTCTGAGAAACATTCACAATATTTGAGTGAATCCTTACCAAGTCAAGTAACTTGTCACTATTCTTGAGAACCGTAGGTAGAGTCTCTTTTCCAAATCCACTTAAAACTGATTGAAGTTCAAATTTAATAGTAGTTCTGAGTATATCACTATCAATGGAGGGTTGATATGACTTTCTAGGGGAACTAGAGGCAGTAATAGCTGAAGTGAGGGACTTTAGTTGATTCATAACTTTATGCAGATATCCCTTATACTCATCAGTCAATTTTTTGAGACTAATAACAAGCTCATGCATTTCCTGAACTGTATGCTTGTTTCTCTCAACCACTTTTTCATCTAATGAAATCAAGGTCGGGTGAATCAGATATACAACTTTCTGTGGAATCTGACCACTAATATCATTAACAGGATGAGCAACAGGAGCTTGTCCTACATTAAAGACTTTTTTCACATCTTCAACCATAGCTCTGAGAGACATCACTTCATAACTTAGCTGTTAGTTCTCAATTCTAACCTCTTGAATTTTGGGAAGAATATTTTTTTCTAAATCTGCCATATGATTTTCCCAAATAGTAGGGAAACATATCTTTCACAAATGTTTGTTATAGGATCATGTTGTGTGTTCATGATATTTTCTACTCTAGAAAAAAATGTAGCTCCAAAGTCTTTCAAATCGTTCTAACTTAAGAAGGTAGGAGGTTCTTATGAAGGTTCAGTAATAGAAACAGAGACAGGCTCAGGTTCCTTGGAAGAGATTACTTCAAGAACAGAGATCAGATTCAATTGAAATACAATATATAGGACTATACCTTTAACTGAGGCTTCCTGAGTATCATTCACATCAAATTATCTAGGGAGATTATACCATTTATCCATAGTGCTTAGATCAACTAGATTAGGAATTTCAACAATTTCTAGACTAGGGTTCCGCTCCCCCTACAAAAGTGAATCTCTCCCCGAACTAAGGGATTCATTTCCTTGATCTGGTTCAAAAATATCATCTCCAACACTTTAGTCCATTTCTTTTCTAGCCAGCTATAAGGCTTGTTCCATTCTCTCCTCAGCAGATAGGATAACATCAGGATTAGCTTGTATATCTAAAAGTTCTTCAACCACAACATATTTATGAATAGAAAATTCTCAATTTAAAGGATCCTTAGGAACAACAACCTCTCTTACAATAACAATTAATCATTTTCTAGAAGAAAGTTCTTCTTTCAAATCAATACTTCTTTCTAGAAAAAGTGTTTCTTTCCCAACATTATCTTGTGGAACAAGTCCACTCACATCTTTATCCAGAAAATTTTTTCCTGTAGGTGCAGCAATTGCTTCTTCTTCCTCTTCAATAGGATAGTCAACAATTTTATATGGTTCCAAACCAGGATCAGAAATGTTCTTAGGTTTTGAAGGATGCTCAACCAGATTATACATTTCACATACCCATTCATTATCCTCCACCTAGCCCTTTCTCCAAGGATTCCAACTGATTTTAATTCTTTTGATAGTGACCTTTGAGATACAAAATTCACAGTCCTTAATGAATTATTTATTCGGTCCAACCAACCCTTTATCATATAACATAGCAGATATTAACCTTGAGTAGAACAAAGTGGTTGAATTTTAGGTTGTCTTTATCAACTCAAACATATGAAGTATAATATACTTTCATAGGTTAATATTTTATCCATTATTCATAATATGTATAAAAAATACATCCTGATACTTGAGGGTAGAAAAATAACCTTTCCTCAGACTAATAAGATTCTGAATAAAATTAAACAGCAATCTGGTTTCACCATATAACTCAGCAGCAATAGCTCGTCTCTTATTTTTGTTGCCAGTCAAGCCTCCCAATGCATCATCTAAAAAATATATCACTAGGAGGAGGAAGACCTCTCTTGTAGTCCTAAAAAATTCCCTCATGAGATATCCCTAGGAAATCATCCCATTACCTTGAGGAAAAGATGCATATTTGGCCATTAATCCATCTTCTCACAACAAAACCATCTTATGTTTCAAATGAGAACTGGATAAACCGATAGAACTGTGAAATAAGATTTGGATAAATCATCCTTGTCTCCATTGTGAACCAATCCAGCCATCCATGTTATTTCAGTACATTAAACACTAAATACATACTTGGGAACAACCATTTAGTTCATATTTCCTTTTCTGGTACCACTATTATATCAACAAGGTTTGGGTTCAGTGGTCCTCTGGGCCCTACCTTTGGTGATCTTTTCAATTTCTTCTTAGATCTGAGCTTCTCAGGAGTTGAAGAAGATGGACGAATCATTCTGGGCATTCACCGAGAGGTTCAATAGAGAGATAGAGATTAAGGATTGAAAGGGTCTTACTTTTTGAGAGATAAATGTTTTGGGTTTGATAGAAGAAAGATCGAGTGAAGAAGATATTGAAAGACATTTGGTTTTTATCATTTAGGGATTTAAAGCGTCGCAAATTCAAATGCACAGGATGAATATAATAAAATAATTTATACAGTTATATGGGTAATAAAATACAAATAAAACAAAAAAGTGTCTTTATGGTGAGACCGGAACTGGTTTTCACGATGAGACTGGAATTGGTTGTCACGGTGAGACCAGAACATGTTTTCACAGTGTCACCTTTACGGTGTGTCTGCACACGGTGGGACCATAATAATTGAGATCGTAAGTGCAAGGTAGTAACTCAGATCCAATAACTGTGAAGCTGTAAAAAGGAAATAGTAACGTGTGAAACTATGAGAGTTAAATAGTACTTCGAAGAAAATGACTCATGAAACCATAAATTGTGAAACAGTAAGCTGTGAAACAGTACACTTCCTACTTAAGATTTTTCATTCCCAATTCATGTATGATGTAATATGTCATTTTAGAATTTAATTTTTTAGTGAATATATCAACAAGATGATATTCGGTTCCAATGAATTCCAAAGTGATATCACCTGTTTTTATAATGGTCTCTTAAAAAGTGATGTCTTACATCATTATGTTTTATCCTAGAGTGTGAAATAGGATTTTTTTTGATATGTTAATAGAACTTGTATTGTCGGAATTTATAGGTACATGCATGAATTAATATCCATAATTTAGTAATGTGTGTTTCATCCCCAAAATTTTTACAAAACAACTACCAGCAATTATGTATTCAGCTTTAGTAGTAGATAATGCAAAAAAAATTTGTTTCTTACTACACCATGATACTAGAGACTTGCCTAAAAAGAGACATGTTCTTGAGGTTCTCATTCTATCTAATTTAAAACCACTAAAATAAGAATTATAAAAACTAACTTACCCAAATGATTTACCTCTAGGATAGAATACTCCTAAATTAGGTGTATGTTTGAGGTGTTTGAAAATCCTTTTATAATCATTTAAGTGATATTCCTTAGGGTTTTCTTGAAAACTAGCACACATACACACATTAAACATAATGTCCTTTTGGCTAGTAGTTAAGTAGAGTAAGCTTCTAATCATTCTTTATAAGTGATTTGATCAACATATTTTCCATCTTCGTCAAGATCCAACTTACAGGTAGTAATCATTTGAGTATCACTACTTTTAGTGCTATCTAAGACAAAACTTATAAGAAGACCTATAGTATATTTTCTTTGGTTTAAGATAATACCATCATTATTTTGAAATAGTTCAAATCCAATAAAGAATTTTAGTTCACCCATTAGACTCATTTCAAATTCTTTTTGAATCATTTTAGAAAATTGAATACATAAATAATTTTTTGAAGATCCTAAAATAATATCATCTATATACATTTTAACTACTAAAATATCATTGGAAATTCGTTTTATAAAAAGAGCAGGATCAACTATTCATTTTGTAAAACCTTTGGGAATAAGAAAAGAACTAAATTTATCATACCAAGATCTTGGACCGTGTTTTGAACCATAAAAAGAATTTGATAATTTGAAAACATGATTTTTGAAAAAGAGGATTTGTGAAACCAGTGGGTTGTTCAACAAATACATCCTCAGTTATATACCTATTTATGAATGAACTCTTAACATCCATTTGATAATGTTTTGAAATTTAGATGTGCAGCATAAGAAAGCAAGATTTAGCTGGCTTCAAGTCTTGCTACTAGTGCAATGGTTCCCTCTTAGTCAATTCCTTCTTCTTGACTATAGCCTTGTTCAACCAATCTATCCTTGTTTCTAATTATATTACCATCTTCATCTACATTATTTCTAAACACCCACTTAGTTCTTATGGTAAATGTGTCTTTAGGTCTATCAACAAGTTTCCAATGTTTTTTCCATTTAAACTGATTACATTCTTCTTTCATAGCCATCACCCAAAACTATCATTTATTGCATCATTAATATTTTTATGTTCAAGTTGTGACTAGAAAACATGATGTTCAACCTGATTTATAAGAAAAGATCTAGTTTGAGTTCCTTTATATAAATATCCTACAACAACATTGTAACAACACGAGATTTTATGAAAACTATTCTTTTTAATTTTATTAATGTCTTGTGTTGTACGCTACACCAAAAGGAGCTTGCACAACAGGAATCCTTGACTTGCCTTGCATTACACGCAATCGCAACCTTCCTCGATAGCGTTTGTAGTACGTAATACTGAGTTTCACGAAACAATGATATGCTATTAAAATATTATTAAAACTAGCCGTTATGAATAGTAATAACCACTTTTTAAATTTTAGAAATTTTAACTCTCAAAATGAACTTCATTTTTGGATTCGGAGCATCGAATTTAGCCTAAAGTGAAATTTTGGTACTTTTCGGATAACTTTCATATTCTGAGGAATAGTGAAAATTACTAAATTATAATTAAAAACAACTTTTTTAATCGAAATAATTAATAGTGATAAATCATTAATTTGAGTGGTTTTAAAGTATATTTAGAATATATTTTTACAATTTAATACAATGTCGGTCATTGGATGTAATTTCACATTTAAACCAGACATAATCAAGTGTCAATCTTTTGATAGATATTGTTTCTTAAAAACACGCTATTTGTTTTAACAGCGGGATTTAATTATAAAATTAATTAATGCAACTTTTATGTTATGAATTTGGTAAAATAGACTTCATTTTTGAATTCGGAATATGAAATATATCTTAGGATGAAATTTTGGCATTGTTCTGAAAAACATCAAATTTTGATGAATAGTGAAACTACTAAGTGGTAGTTAAAAAACTGAATTTTTCATAAAACTTAATTTTACCGCTTCTGTGAATGGAATTTCAAAAATCCGAGAGACATGGTTGATTTCAGTAAGTAAAATGTGGTTCAATGAGATGAAAATAATTTTTGGTGAATAGTAACTTTTTACTTTTATTTACCACGGTTAAAAGTAAATAGGGTAATTAAGGGTAAGAATGATATTAATATTACCCTAAAACATATCCTAATTCTATTGGACAAGTGTATCTCGACCAAAAACAACCTTAAGTGTAAAATATTATCATTTAGGCCCACTTGGATTAGATTAGGACATTTATTATTATTTAATTCAAAGAAGAGTTAAAAGAGTTAAAATCAAAGTTTATTTACTAAAACATTTTTAATATAGGGTTATACATAAGATAAATTCGATTGTAAATATTCATTAGAAAGATAAAAAGATTTTCTACATAATGGTATTTTATTTGTAATTTTTAGACATTAAATATATTAATTTATTTTTGACACAATGATGATGCAGTAATTATCTTATTAATGAAATATTGACATAATTGATGTTATAAACACCAAAATAAATGTAATTTGAGACTTTTTATGAATTCCACTAATTTTATAGGTTACTATGATATATTAATGTTGATTTAATCAACTTGGTTCGAACATATAATTCTGTTATGACTTTCACAAAAATCATATATCAAATAGTGTCAAAATTGACACAAAATAGTTTTTAAATAAAATAAAATATTATTAATTGTTATTTTATTCCTAAAAATCTAAGGTTCAGCCAAATGACTTAGATAAGGATATATATATATTAATAATAAAAGATTTGGGGTTCGTTTGGCATGTTATAGTATGTTTATTAACCATATAGTGAAAGAAAACAAAAAGACATGGTAAAAGTTAAATTATTTATCTTAGAGTTAAATCTAATTGATAAGGTTAAAATAATACCCTAAACTTGTCTAAATCTTATTGGTTGATAGGATTTCGACCCATCCCCACTTTAGCTTCGAAATAAGACCCTTTGGAACCATTATAAACTGATTTTGACTTTAATATAAAATAATATTTTGAGATATTCCTAAGGTGCCCATCTCCTCCCTTATAAAAGGACACCTCCTCCCCCTCCTCCTCACACCAATTTGAGCACTCAAGCTCGGCCAACCCCTGCCATTTTCTCCTCTCCACTTCCCTAGAATAATACTATAGGTCCTGGTCTTCTTCAAAGACCAATATTAGTTCCCTAAGTGGAGGATTCAAAGAAGCGTTCCAAAGAAGAGGTAATATCAATTACCGATCTTTTCAATTTCTTTCTTCTTCAACTTCTTCTTCTTTAGTTGTTTCATGATAAAGTAATAACATCAGTATTACTTACATACTGATATGTTATTATAAATATTAAACAACCCTAATTCACCTTCTATCCATCCTACGGAAAAATGAAATCACCGCGCGTGCGTACGTACGGAATACCGTCTCCACGTCGTGGTATAATCTATTTTCCACCATCACCTTACAAGGATGGGTATAATGGTGTAATGAGTAACTATATATGATTATTATGAAGTAATATTGATACTGAAATAATATATATATACTCCAATACAATTCTACGATCATAGGAACGATATCATCACTCGTGCGTACGTACGGAATACCGTCTCCACGATGTGATGCGACTCGTTCTACATGATCTTCATTTCATAATGATTATATAAATGAATTGAATGAATGAATATGGTATATACTACACTAATACCATTCTGGAAATGAATTATCTATAACCTAAAGATAAGAATAAGAATTTATTCGACAAAACACGCATAAGAACAAAAAGTTATAAAGACCCGAGTAACAAGTAACAATGAAATATTACTAACAAGAAGCTAATAATATGACCATATATGATCTCATATCTATATGTATGATTCTGGAATAAGTCAATAACATTATTTAAACCATTATACAGGAGCTTCGGACACGAAAAAAGCAAATCGGACCTAAGGTAAGGGAAATATCACAATCTCATTTTTATCCGAGATTGTTTATTCGTAAGTATTTACTGGGGTGTATTTTATCATCCACATCCATGTTCCCTCAATATGTAATATTATTTACATCCACCTAAAATTGTTTAAATCCATTTTTACCCTTCGTTGAGTTTTTAGTAATATGTATGAAAGGAATCTTTTGTCGTTTTTCGTACGAGGTACTTTTTGACTTTTCCGACAAAAGTACGAAGAATGTTTTTTTTAACTTATACGGCATGAATGGATTTCTAAAAAATTATTTGCAAGAAGCTTCCCTTATAATTATTCAAGTTTATTTTTAATCAAATTCTTTTATTTTAAAATTGTATGACATGTTAATAAAGGAAAAGTGTTTTTGAAGTAGAAAGGATATTTTCCTCAAGAATGAAGTTCATGTATTTTATCAAAATTATTTTCCATCTAAGATAATAAAAGGGTTCTGTTTTTATCCATTATATTACATGGATTTGATTATGTTGTGATGGAAACATTTTTATGAATTCCTTTATCTTATATGAATTGTTTTATGATGTCATGTTGTTTAAGAATCCCATTTTTATTACATGGGTTATACGATGATGTATGATTTATGATTATGTGGCACACATAAGAAAGGATTCATTATAAGATGGGTGGGACCTATATCTCCCTCCAATGCATTGGGTAAAGACTTTATATCTCAAGAGATAGACATGGCTGGAACGGAAGGTTATTTCGGTTCAGTGATACAGGACTGAAACGAGGAGTGAACTCGGTTCAGAAAGGGACTTTTTCCACTAAGATAGTCTTGGCAATGAGTCATGACTAACAAGAAATGATTTTCCATGATTATGTGTGCATGCCACAAAGTTTCAAGTTTTATGTTATGATTGTGGGGATCTCATTTTCACTTCTATGATTTATCCCATGTTATGATATTATGAGCTCTTTTGCAGGTTAAGATTTCCAAAAGCTATGTTCTTATGTATATGATGTGATTGATATTTCTTTTGTTTACCCTTACTGAGAATTTGAGCTCACCCTTTTATGTTTTCTTTTCCCCAGGATATAAAGAAAGGTTTTTAGGTAAAAAAAAGGGAAGATCTTTATGGGAGATATTGAAGATCTTTCACCACGATTAGAAGATTACGTTCCGAGTTTCCAAAGACACTAAACTATTACGATCCTTGTGTGTGTGTTTTTGTTATGTACTAAGTATTCCGCAAAAGTAATGTAATGTCCATGTACGATAAGCTTCAGGTCTCTACAGTTGGTATCAGAGGAATGGTTTAGTCAACCTTTGGAAACTAGGATGCGAAAACGTTAGTGAGATCCCTAGAGATATTTCTAAGGTATGTCTAGGGATGTCCCTAGGGATAAGTATACGTATAGGTTATAGTAATAGAATTACGCTAACGATCATAGAATTAAACCTAAGATGTTGGATATTGAAGGTACTCCCCCTTTATTATGTTGTTTTCCCTAGCATGATTTTTTCCTCTCACACTATTCTTTTTGGGTTTTAGACGATGGCTGGAACCCGAAGGAACCGTGTTGATCAATGCAATGGACAATGCAATGATTGCCCTCCTGAACAAACAAATGTTATGGGAGATGGAGTGCAAAATCTTATTGCTATACTTACACAAGCTATGAATCATTCTGGACTTCCAAATGAGCAGAGAAGGGAACAATATTCTATTGAGTCCTTCATGAGGCAACGTCCACCTTCTTTCAGTGGGTCTTCTGATCCACTTGTGGATGAACAATGGATCAGTACTACTGAAAAGATATTTTCAGTTCTTCAATGTTCTGAACATGATAAAGTCATCTTAGCAGTATATCGTTTGGAAGGTGAAGCTGATCAATGGTGGAATCTTATCAAGAATACGAGGCCAAGAGATGAAATTGAGTCCATGGAATGGGACGAGTTCAAGAACTTGTTTTTCAGTAAGTACTTCCCTCGTATTCTTCGAACAAAGATGGAGAAAGAGTTTCTTGAACTGAAGCAAAGGGACGATGAATCTGTTGGTACCTATGAAGCAAATTTTACAAGACTTGCAAGGTATGCTTCTGGTATTATCATCCAACCTGAAAGTAAAGTTGATCGATTTTTCAGTGGCTTAAAACCAAGTCTTCGAAGGGAATTAGCTATAAGAGACTTCAGTAGCTATGAAGAAATTGTGCGTTGTTCTATCAAGGTAGAAATGGAAGTTGGTGTTACATATCCCTCTCATGGTTTTGACAGGAAACGAAAGATGGAGTTCAAGGAGAAATCTCAGAATAATGGTGAAAAGAAGATGAATGTTTCCTTATGCACAAAGTGTGGAAAGAAGCATGGTGGAGATTGTCTTAAAGGGACTAGAAAATGTTTTAAGTGTGGAAAAGAAGGTCATCGAGCAGCTGAGTGTTGAAGTAATGGAAAAAGGGTTTCTAATGATATGAATAAAGCAAACACTGCAGAGAACGCACCACCAACACTTCAATGCTTCAAGTGCAAGGAAATGGGGCATTATGCTAATAATTGCCCTAATCCAAGGGTTAGTGATGATCAACATGAGCAACCACTGAAGGCAAAGGACAAAGGGAAATCACATGCGATCACTATTGGCAATGTTGAATATGACAACGATGTGGTGGAATGATTAAGTGTTTATGTAATGGGATTCCAAAATAATGTTGTATCATTGAGTATTGCAATATTTATTGATGTGGTATTCAAAGTGATTGAGATATTTTTTGGAAATAAGATGATATGCGCATAATGAAGACGAGAAAATGAAATGTTTAATAGTATTCATGAGCTCATAAGGACTAAGTGATATCATGGTTTGAGTATATAGAATTTTGAGGATTTTGGTATGTGGAAAGTGTTAACTTTTAACTGCACTCATGTTTTCACTAAGGTATTCAAGAGAATACACGATTAAGGACTTTGAATGTTTGGAATGTGACCAACAAGACATATCTTATGATATATGGGGATCAACGACAGTATTAAATCTCTGGTAATCGTTTTCACTATGTTATGAGAATGGACTGCAGTATTATGGATAAGACTAAAGATTGGAATGGATTATGTTGGACATAAGTTAGTATTGTTTAAGGATAGAAGTTTTTTCGATATTATTGATGGGATGTTATAGTAATATAGTTTTAGAAAAAGGACAACCTGCAGGACGGGCGACAGCCCATCGCGTCGGACAAGGCTGTAGGAATCGAACCCACAACCGAAGTGCGACTGGCCTTTATCGCCTACCACTGGCCTACAGGAAGTCCCTGTTTAGTAGAAACTAGTTTTATTATATTAAGCAGTATTATATATGAAGTATAAGTCCATTTTAGGAACCATATGTGATTAATCTCACTATAGATCGACTTATGTATATAATTTTTTCTAACCTTTTGTTTGAGACAGATGGAATGACCCGTCATTCTATCACATGATCTGCTAACACTTCACGAATAACAAATTCAACTTCATTTATTTAAGATATGAAGTGGAAATTGTTAAAGGCACGAAAAACAGTGAGATTGTACCAAAATAAAGTAAGTATTTATTCTAATTCAAATTCTTTAACTTTAGGGAAATGATCTTGAAAACCAAAAATGTTGTCCTAGTGCTCTTATATCTGATGAATCAGATGGTACCTTAGATCGTCACAAATCTATGGCTTTGTGATTGTTGGCTATTTCATAGCCATGTTCTCTACCACTCTCCATCAGAACATGATGGTTAGATTTCTCTTCCATATCCATATTTTCACCTATGTGGAAACCCAGTGATTAGTTTATTTGGGTAACCGTTATGTTTCATACATTTGTTTTTAATGATTGGTTTTGATATTCCTTTTTACAATGTGGGTTTCTATTAAAGAAACTTTAAAATAGTAAACCATTTATAACCCCGACGAATTTCGAGGGCGAAATTCATTTTAAGGGGGGTAGAATGTAACAACCCGAGATTTTATGAAAACTATTATTTTTAATTTTATTAATGCCTTGTGTTGTATGCTACACCAAAAGGAGCTTGCACAACATGCATCCTTGACTTGCCTTGCATTACACGCAATCGCAACCTTCCTCGATAGCGTGTGTAATACGTAATACTGAGTTTCACGAAACAATGATATGTTATTAAAATATTATTAAAACTAGCCGTTATGAATAGTAATAACCACTTTTTAAATTTTAGAAATTTTATCTCTCAAAATGAACTTCATTTTTGGATTCGGAGCATCGAATTTAGCCTAAGGTGAAATTTTGGTACTTTTCGGATAACTTTCATATTCTGAGGAATAGTGAAAATTACTAAATTATAATTAAAAACAACTTTTTTAATAGAAATAATTAATAGTGATAAATCATTAATTTGAGTGGTTTTAAAGTATATTTAGAATATATTTTTACAATTTAATACAATGTCGGTCATTGGATGTAATTTCACATTTAAACCAGACATAATCAAGTGTCAATCTTTTGATAGATATTGTTTCTTAAAAACACGCTATTTGTTTTAACAGCGGGATTTAATTATAAAATTAATTAATGCAACTTTTATGTTATGAATTTGGTAAAATAGACTTCATTTTTGAATTTGTAATATGAAATATAGCTTAGGATGAAATTTTGGCATTGTTCTGAAAAACATCAAATTTTGATGAATAGTGAAACTACTAAGTGGTAGTTAAAAAACTGAATTTTTCATAAAACATAATTTTACCGCTTTTGTGAATGGAATTTCAAAAATCCGAGAGACATGGTTGATGTCATTAAGTAAAATGTGGTTCAATGAGATGAAAATAATTTTTGGTGAATAGTAACTTTTTACTTTTATTTACCACGGTTAAAAGTAAATAGGGTAATTAAGGGTAAGAATGATATTAATATTACCCTAAAACATGTCCTAATTCTATTGGAAAAGTTTATATCGACCAAAAACAACCTTAAGTGTAAAATATTATCATTTAGGCCCACTTGGATTAGATTAGGACATTTATTATTATTTAATTCAAAGAAGAGTTAAAAGAGTTAAAATCAAAGTTTATTTACTAAAACATTTTTAATATAGGGTTATACATAAGATAAATTCGATTGTAAATATTCATTAGAAAGCTAAAAAGATTTCCTACATAATCGTATCTTATTTGTAATTTTTAGACATTAAATAATTTAATTTATTTATGACACAATGATGATGCAGTAATTATCTTATTAATGAAATATTGACATAATTGATGTTATAAACACCAAAATAAATGTAATGTGAGACTTTTTATGAATTCCACTAATTTAATAGATTACTATGATATATTAATTTTGATTTAATCAACTTGGTTCGAACATATAATTCTGTTATGACTTTCACATAAATCATATATCAAATAGTGTCAAAATTGACACAAAATAGTTTTTAAATCAAATATTATATTATTAATTGTTATTTTATTCCTAAAAATCTAAGGTTCGGCCAAATGACTTAGATAAGGATATATATATTAATAATAAACAATTTGGGGTTCTTTTGGCATGTTATAGTAAGTGTATTAACCATATAGTGAAAGAAAACAAAAAGACATGGTAAAAGTTAAATTATTTAACTTAGAGTTAAATCTAATTGATAAGGTTAAAATAATACCCTAAACTTGTCTAAATCTTATTTGTTGATAGGATGTCGACTCATCCCCACCTTAGCTTCGAAATAAGACCCTTTTGAACCATTATAAACTGATTTTGACTTTAATATAAAATAATATTTTGAGATATTCCTAAGGTGCCCCTCTCCTCCCTTATAAAAGGACACCTCCTTCCCCTCCTCCTCACACCAATTTGAGCACTCAAGCTCGGCCAACCCCTGCCATTTTCTACTCTCCACTTACCTAGAATAATCCTAGAGGTCCTGGTCTTCTTCAAAGACCAATATTAGTTCCCTAAGTGGAGGATTCAAAGAAGCGTTCCAAAGAAGAGGTAATATCAATTACCGATCTTTTCAATTTCTTTCTTCTTCAAATTCTTCTTATTTAGTTGTTTCATGATAAAGTAATAACATCAGTATTACTTACATACTGATATGTTATTATAAATATGAAACAACCCTAATTCACCTTCTATCCATCCTACGGAAAAATGAAATCACCGCGCGTGCGTACGTACGGAATACCGTCTCCACGCCGTGGTATAATCTATTTTCCACCATCACCTTACAAGGATGGGTATAATGGTGTAATGAGTAACTATATATGATTATTATGAAGTAATATTGATACTGAAATAATATATATATACTCCAATACAATTCTACGATCATAGGAACGATATCATCACTCGTGCGTACGTACGGAATACCGTCTCCACGATGTGATGCGACTCGTTCTACATGATCTTCATTTCATAATGATTATATAAATGAATTGAATGAATGAATATGGTATATACTACACTAATACCATTCTGGAAATTAATTATCTATAACCTAAAGATAAGAATAAGAATTTATTCGACAAAACACGCATAAGAACAAAAAGTTATAAAGACCCGAGTAACAAGTAACAATGAAATATTACTAACAAGAAGCTAATAATATGACCATATATGATCTCATATCAATATGTATGATTATGGAATAAGTCAATAACATTATTTAAACCATTATATAGGAGCTTCGGACACGAACAAAGAAAATCGGACCTAAGGTAAGGGAAATATCACAATCTCATTTTTATCCGAGATTGTTTATTCGTAAGTATTTACTGGGGTGTATTTTATCATCCACATCCATGTTCCCTCAATATGTAATATTATTTCCATCCACCTACAATTGTCTAAATCCATTTTTACCCTTCGGTGAGTTTTTAGTAATATGTATGAAAGTAATCTTTTATCGTTTTTCGTACGAGGTACTTTTTGACTTTTCCGACAAAAATACGAAGAATGTTTTTTTTAACTTATACGGCATGAATGGATTTCTAAAAAATTATTTCTAAGAAGCATCCCTTATAAGTATTCATGTTTATTTTTAATCAACTTATTTTATTTTAAAATTGTATGACATGTTAAGAAAGGAAAAGTGTTTTTGAAGTAGAAAGGATATTTTCCTCAAAAATGAAGTTCAAGTATTTTATCAAAATTATTTTCCATCTAAGATAATAAAAGGGTTCTGTTTTTATCCCTATTATTACATGGATTTGATTATGTTGTGATGGAAACATTTTTATGAATTCCTTTATCTTATATGAATTGTTTTATGATGTCATGTTGTTTAAGAATCCCATTTTTATTACATGGGTTATGCGATGATGTATGATTTATGATTATGTGGCACACATAAGAAAGGATTCATTATAAGATGGGTGGGACCTATATCTCCCTCCAATGCATTGGGTAAAGACTTTATATCTCATGAGATAGACATGGCTGGAACGGAAGGTTATTTCGGTTCAGTGATACAGGACTGAAACGAGGAGTGAACTCGGTTCCGAAAGGGACTTTGTCCACTAAGATAGTCTTGGCAATGAGTCACGACTAACAAGAAATGATTTTCCATGATTATGTGTGCATTCCACAAAGTTTCAAGTTTTATGTTATGATTTTGGGGATCTCATTTTCACTTCTATGATTTATCCCACGTTATGATATTATGAGCTCTTTTGCAGGTTAAGATTTCCAAAAGCTATGTTCTTATGTATATGATGTGATTGATATTTCTTTTGTTTACCCTTACTGAGCATTTGAGCTCACCCTTTTATGTTTTCTTTTCCCCAGGATATAAAGAAAGGTTTTTAGGTAAAAAAAAGGGAAGATCTTTATGGGAGATATTGAAGATCTTTCACCATGATTAGAAGATTACGTTCCGAGTTTCCAAAGACACTAAACTATTACGATCCTTGTGTGTGTGTTTTTGTTATGTACTAAGTATTCCGCAAAAGTAATGTAATGTCCATGTACGATAAGCTTCGGGTCTCTACAAACATCTAATGTATGGTTCTTAAGGGTTCTAACAGCTCTAGAAAAAGATG
The DNA here is from genome assembly GCA_963277665.1 of Viscum album. Classification (NCBI taxonomy): domain Eukaryota; kingdom Viridiplantae; phylum Streptophyta; class Magnoliopsida; order Santalales; family Viscaceae; genus Viscum; species Viscum album. The sequence goes on from OY728141.1 coordinate 940,104,682, forward strand.
TACTGGTGAATTCAGGCTCATCAACAGGTCTGGGATCATTATGACTTGAATCTGGAGAATTTCCAAAGTTGGATGTTTTCAAAGATTTTTTTATAGGGTGGTTAGTGGATTTCGCATTTACATCCAGATTTTACATATCATCCTCCAGGTTCTCTAGAGTGGCCTTAGGTTCATTTGGATCTATCTCATCAAACTTGACATGGACAGATTCTTCCACACATTTAGTTATTTTATTGAACACTCTATAGGTTTTACTAGAGATTGAATATCCTATAAATATTCCTTTATCACTCTTGGATGAAAACTTTTCAATATTGTCCTTAGTATTAATTATATAAACTTTTCATCCAAAAACTTTTAAGTAGCTTACTTTGTGGTTTCTATTGTTCCATAACTCATATGGAGTTATTTTAAGAATGGGTCTAATCAATACTCTATTAATGATATAGCATGTTTTATTTACAGCCTCATCATAGAAATAAATTTTCCAATCATATTCACTAAGCATGGTTATAAAAATATCTTTCAAGGTTTTATTTCTTCTTTCTACAACTCCATTTCTTTGAGGTGTTCTAGGGGTAGATAATTTATGACTATAGGTATTTTTTGACCAAAAGGATTAAAAATTTTGATTTTAAAACTCACACCCATGATCACTTCTTATGTATTTGATTCTAATTCCACTAATATTTTCTATAGTTTTAGCATATTTTGTGAAATGAGAGAGGGATTCATTTTTGTGTGTCAAAAATAATTTCCAAGTATATCTAGAGAAGTCATCTACAAGAACATAAACATAGTGATTCCCATTTAAACTAGAAACTATAGATGGTACAAACAAATCCATATGAACCAATTCAATAGGTTGAGAAGTTGATAATTCTTTCTTTGGTTTGAAGGAGATTTTGTGTTGCTTTCCCTTTTGACAAGGATTGCACACTTTATCATTTGGAAACTCAAATTTGGGTAGGTATTTGACTAAAACTTTTCTAGTTAGCTTTGTATGGGAGTGAATATTGTAGTGTCCTAGTATCCTATGCCAAATCTATGACTCTTTTTTAAATACACTTAAACAAGAATAATTTTGAGAAGCTAAATAATCTATGTTAATAGAGTATACATTTTCATTTCTCAATGCAGAAAACACAAATTCATTTTTATAATTAAAATAATTGCAAGCATCATTTAGAAATTTAACATGAAATACAAAATATCATAGTTTTAAAATACTATGCAGATTATATTTCAGTCCATAAAAAAAGTAATTTGTAAATTAACACTGAGTTAGAGTTACCGAATTTTCCAAGTCCAATGATTATTCCTTTGGCATTGTCACCAAAGTTGACATGTCCACGATCAATTTTTATTAATTTCTTGAAGCATGAGTAGTCCCATATCATGTGTATTGAACACCCATTTTCCAAGTACCATAAGCTTTTAGAGGATCCCTTTAAACAATTTTCCTACAAAATAGTCAAATAAAAATTGACTTTGGTACCCATATTTGTTTGGGTCTAGTAATATTAGTGACTAGTGCTTTGGGAACCCACATCTTCCTCATAGGTTTCCTATAAGAATTATGTTAAGTGCTTGAAAAATAAACTCTATTTGGTCTAGAAAATCTTGAAATAGCATAGAGTGTATCATAATTTGAACAAGCATAATGTTTTCTAGAATAAGGATTAAATCTGTATGTCCTGGATTTAGAAACAAAATTAGTTCTTCCGAAATTACTTTTACCAGGTTGATAGCCAATTCCAGTAGTGTATTTAGGGGAAATCTATTTACCTAGAATTTGAACGAAAGTATCTTTACCATTAGTGAACTTTTAAAGGTTATTTTTCAATTTCTCATTAGATAGCTTTAGTTTATTTTTTTCTTTGAGTAATTGAAAATTTTTCTCCCTTTCTACAGTAAGTTCAGATTTAACAGTTGAGGTAAGAGAATGTTGTTTCTTTAATGATGTATATTTATCTTTTAGTTCATTACATGTCTCTTGAAGAATATTAAATTACTCAAACATTTCCTCATTAGACATATTTTCAGAACCACTTTCATCTCTAGAATAATAATAATTGTGTACAGGAGATTCCAGTGTTACCTCAGATGTGATAGTCATAAAACACATATTGTCTTTGTTAGCCTGTTCATCATGTGAAGATTCTGAGTCACTTGAACTGTCCTCAGAATCACTCCACGTTGATTTAATTACCTTTTTATACTTTCTATATTTTTCCTCATAATTCATTTTATACTTTATCTTGGGACAGTCAGATTTTATATGCCCCTTTTTCTTACATTCATAGTATACTATCTCATCAGACTTGTCACTTATTTTCCTATCATTCTTCCATCTTCCCTTTTGGTCATATCATTATTTGAAGTTAGGATTTTTGAAAAAAAAATCTTGTAAAATATCTTAAACCTTATGTCTAATTGAGCCATCTCTTCATCACTGTCAGGTGATGATTGTTCACTGCTGGAACTATCTACAGAGAATTTTAGTTTATATTTTTCTTTTTGTTTAGAGGTGGTAGTCTTGAATGAAATAGATTTTTTGGTTCATTCTCCTCTTCCTTATTGAATTTAAACTCCTCTTCATACATATTTATTTTCCCAATGAGTTCCTTGATAGGTAATTTACTTATGTCACATGACTCTCTAATAGAGACAGAGGTTCTTCTCTATCTATCATGTAGGCATCTGAGAATCCTCCACATTTGTTATTTGGAAGTAACTTCTCTTCCAAGAGGAATAATTGTGTTGAAAATTTCATTGAACCAGAGATACATGTCATAAATAGGCTAATCATGCTTAATGATAAAATCATCATGCTTAATAGTATATGTGTTGAGTCTTATTTCATTCACACTAGAAGTTCCTTCATGTGAAATAAATAAGGAATCCCAAATTTAATGGGTAGTTTTACAAGAAGTTATTCCATTAAATTCCTCATATCTTAAAGAGAAATTTAAAGCATTCATGGATTTCCAATTTTTATTATATGCCATCTTGGTTGGGCCATCCCAAGTAATTATATCAGTAGTAGGAATGTTATACTCATCTATAATTAAAGACCAAATTTCAAATCCCATACTTTCTAAATGCATTTTTTTAATTTTCCATAGGGAATAATTTGTTCCACTAATGAATGGTGGTCTGTTTGTTGTAGCCCCTTATATTCTATTGTCCATAATGAATAAATATTTTTAAAGAGCTAAAAATTTAGAATTAATATAAATTTACAGATATTTCATGTGAAACTGAAATCATATGTTAATAGTTTTAAAAACAGAGTCTTAATAGGAATCAAAACTCCTATGATGCAAAATGTTGGTCAGAGTAGAGTATGTAAGAGGGGGGTGGGGGTGAATTGAGTATCTATAAAAATTTCTGTTGAAATTATTTCTTAAAATTTTCCCAATAAATATAAATATAGCCCCGTCAATCAAGTTAATACAATTATAAAAGTTTGACTATTCAAATAACCTCTCAGAATATTGATTAATTCTCAGTAATATCGGTATGAGTTATTGATACAACTTTTGAATCTAGTATAATAAGGAAAAACAATTATAACTTCTATCCCATATTAACTATCAAAGTAAATCTAGAGATTTCTTAATTATGTAATAAAAAAGATAAAAGCTAAATTAAATAGCACATCAGATAAAACAAGTGGTTCAATCTCAAGATGAGACCAAATCCACTCCACTTATTGATCACCTACAACCAAGGAATTTATATTAATAAACATGATCAACACCCTAGATCGGGGTAAAAAATAGTGCACAGGACTGTCCAGGTCACACAACCTCTTCTATGGTTCTTTGTGGGTATAAACAATTAGGTCACACAAGGACCTCTTCTACACTTATTATTGGCAGTAAACAAAGGTCAAAAGATATTAGAGGAAGGATATCTTGTATACTTCAGTTTAATACAGGATACAATGTGTGTTTTTAATGAAACACACACACTACTTGTAAGATAAAATTATACAAAAGAAAGAAAAGATGATGAGATAAGGTTAGAAGTGCTCTGAGTGTTATTCTATGAAGATCTGGACATCTAGGATGAAGCAGATGAAAGTATCAAGTCCTCTTGTGAGAAACAGAGTATCGCAAGTCTGGTGCTCTAGTTTCCAATTAGATCTAGCTTGTGTTCTTCGTGGATTTGGTATAACAAAGATGTTTTTGGATGTAATCTTTGGTTTTCCAGCCTTTTGATTTGGGAAGGCTTCATGTGTTCTTAAGATGTATCTTATTTCACGTATCGTTTCTCTTAAAAAATGCTCTATATTATGATGTTATACTACTGTGTATATATTTACAGCTCCACATTTCTTTCTTATTAATTATGGGTGACCATGTTGGAGCCAACAAGATGCATGTATTCTGCCCCTCATACCTTGTACTATCAGGTTAGATGTCTACAAAGAAGCATTAATTATGTCAGTGCATTTAAATGACTCAAATATGACCATTAGAAATTAAATTGAAAACAACAAAATAAAATAAATAATATTGTCACAGTCTGTTTAGAAACCGTATCTCTTGGAAAAAGGTGTCACTAAGAAATGGTGTCTTCTTTATTGCCTTTGAGCGGTGAGACAATCACGATGACAAAATTGTATTGAGATCAAGAACCGGTAGCACAGATCCAGTGTTAGGATCATGGTGTTTGGTCCTTTTTCAAACTTTTAACAATGTCTTAGTGATGGTAGAAAGGAAGTGGTGTCACAGACTTTATGAGATCTGAAACAGGTTACGGTGTCTGGTCACATTGTCTGGGTCATGGTGTCTGGGTCATAGTGTATGGGTCACGGTGTCTAAGTCACGGTGTCTGGGTCACAGTATTTGGGTCATTTGCCAGAAAACCAGAACTGGTGGCAGACTCAGGGTTTTTCAGACTTAGCCAAATATCTGTATACAAACTTAAGAAATTGTATTCATAGAGTGAATTAGACTTGATCATTCATAAAAGAAATTCATTATGAAAAAAATTAAATATATTTTACAATAATCAGACATGATTGATAGGAATTAAGATCTTGGGTTTGTTTATTTAAAGCATAAAGAAACCAACCATCTCTACAAATGGTTTGAGATAAATTAAATATGATTAACAAGATTTATAAGATGTATATGATTGTGATCATTAAAACATAATTAAAACATGAGGAGCCCAACAATCTTAATATTCCATGAGTAAAAGTATTTCCATATCCCCCATGGATTATGACTTACATCTGAACCACAAAAATTTTTTGTTCCTTTTTGTTAATTATTTCAATTGTTTCTTTATGAAATTATTATATATGTTCATTATAATGTTATCATTGGGGTGTTGTGACTTAGGAGTGGTGTGTCAACTAATTTCCATTGCATCTTATTATATAGCTTAATCTTGTACATTGTTTCACCTAGTATGTTCTATTGGATATCTTCCATGTTACTTATAAAAGGTAGACATGATCCCACCACTACTATGTATATTGACATTACTCACCACTAAATTTTTTATTTCAAGATTTTTAGTATTGATTTAGATGTATTTATATGCCATATTTTTTGGACTATGTGTCGGTTTCCTAATGTTTGAGGAGTTTCATTTATTTCTCTTTTTTATTTATTATATTGGGGATTGTTGTTTGGTCTTGTTTATTGCATATATATTTTTTATTTAGGTAACATATCAATAATTTTTATTCTCATATAAATATGGTATGGAGTTGGATTTTTGATTGGAAGTTAGTGTATAGTTGTTTTCAAATAGAAAGGTTAATTCCTTTCATAATGTTTCTTTTATACATCTGGTTCTAGTATCCACCTCATTTCCCACAAGATTTGGTAGTTTGGGGTCACCCTCAATCAAACAACCATCATAGGAGGAGTGTAATAAGGGATGTGATATGAAGGAATGGTATTATAGAGAGGTTTAAGATGAAGTTTATAGTAGGCATGGATGATAATTCAATTTGATAAAAAGGAAACAATATTTTTTCAACTTAGTGGGTGATGTAGGTTAGGGAACCCTCCATGTATATGGATACCCTATATTATTTTTATCCAATAACTTGATTTTCTAAAAAAATTACTTGGGAACGATGTATTGAAATAATTTCATGCTTATAGGTTTGAGATTCATGAATCACATAGTATTAGGTAATTATGACTGAACATATTTCATTGATTTTATTGGTTTATAATATGGATTTAATAGTGAAGTTAAAATGTTCCACATCCTTGGTATAAATAATTCTTCTTTCTTAATGTAAATATTTCATTTACAAGACATCCCCATATATCTAATTTGGAGGAAGGGTAAATGTCACAAAATTATGTTTGTTAAAGGGTTGATATGGGTTTTAATGTGACTAGTAGGAATAATTTTTATGAGTTCTAGTGAAAGGCCCTACCAAGTAATGAGGAGTCTATTTATCATAAAGAAACTAAAAGTTATCTAGAACGGGTTGATATTTCTTTTTTATTTTATTGAAGGATAAAATGAACATTACAAACTTCAGGTAAATAATTTATTGTGTGGAGAAAGCTATCAATGATTAATTATTTTTCTCAATTAATGGTAAATTATTGAGGTATTATTATATTACTTCCAAATTAATTCCATGTGAGGGTTTTTTCATTAAATCTTAAGGAAAAAATAAGCAGTTATTTAATATTTTATAGGGGATATTTAAGATAAAATAATTTGGGGTGATATTCATGGAATTTATTTTATAGTGACTATATTTTTTGGATGATGATGAGACGAGTATTTGTAATTTAAGAGGACATTATACCAAATGATTTAGTGTAATATCTTAGATTTATTTATGAATTTTCTTTGCTTAGGTTACCTATTTTATTTTTCCTAATGAATAAAAAATGAGTGGAAAATAAATCATATGATATATTAATAAAATTAACAACACTTTATTCACTAATAATAGTACATTACAACAAAAGTGGATGAAATAAAGTATTACATTCCATGTATTATTACATAACATGGATGATTACATCCCTTAGAAGTGCATAAAATAAAATGGGACAATAAATTCAAAACAATAAAACTTTTAAAAATAAGAAATTTCCCAGACAATCACTATCAATAAAAATGATTTTGTAACCCCCCACATTAAATGGATGAGAAGTGTGATATAATAAGTAACAATGGAATGAATTTTTAAGATGTAATGGGGGTAATACAACTATTATTTGACAATTGTAAATTTTTTATAGTCATTGGGTATAATAAAGTAAAAATATTACAAGATTAGAATTACTGGTTTGTAGTTGATGTTAATAATGTTTCATTAGATGTAAAATCAATATTTTCATTACAAATAAATTATTTAAAATTAAATAAATTCTTTTGGAATAGAATAAACAAATACTAAATTATATGTAATTGTTTTATAAATATATCATTTTTGTTAAATTTATTACTTTTAAAGAATGATCTCAATAAAATGGATTGAAAAATTTTAATTAATGATTAGTAAAATAAGTAAATAATATCCATAAGTTTATAAAGAATTTTTTTTAGTGATTCATAGTTAAAGAAATATGTTTAATTTAAAAAAAATATTTTTGTTATATATTATATGCTTTCATTTAAAAATGAAATTTCTCATATATGGATTACAAAATTTAATTATACTTATTTCTTATATATATATTAAACATTTAATAAAAATTCATAAATTGATTATTGATTGGATAGATATTAGAATAGAATCATTTATCGTGAAAAATATACTTTTCTAAAAATTATTTTCTTTTTTGTGCTAGACATTTTTATTTTAGAAAACTAAATATATTATAGTTAAATTATTATTCAAATAAAATCTAATGTTTATATGTATAAAAAATATATTACCACTCATGTAATTATTTTTAGTATATATTAAATAAGAATAAGAAATCATAATGTTTAAAAAGTTATATTTCTATAAAAATAGTTTTTTCGTATATATTTTATGTTTTCATTAAAAAGTTAAATTTATAATATTTAAGATTTGTATTAAATTACATGGTTTCCAAATGTGTAATCATCACATAAAAATTTGGTAAGTGGGGTTATATTTTATTTTTGGGAAAAAATAATTATTTAAGTAATTAATTATGTAAAGTAAAATGAGGTAAATATAGGTAAAATGTCATGGCTTGAATTTTTAATAATTAAATTTATATAAATTAATACTAGATAACGTGTTTCAAGTATGTGAATAAATTTATCAATTATAGCCAATATTTCCTTAACTGAATCACTGAACTACGATGTAATTCCATATTTACCCTCCACAAAAATCATTTTTCCATATAAATTCCTGTCATTTTCACTTATAAATGCATCTCCCCTATACCAACTACATTACACAAATATCCTTTAGTTTTCTATAGAATAAATTATCTAATTCCCTCTCCTAAATTATTCTCTCATGTTGGTTAGCTATTTTTTCAAAGAAGGTATCCCAAATCCTTCATTATGAAGGAATTCATTATGAAAAGGATCAATTTCTTAAAAGGAGTTAGAGTGTGTCCAACAAAAAATGAATTTTTAGTATGTTTTTTTCATCTCAATTTGCATTCATTAAGATATGTTATATATTCACTACTAATATACCTTAATGTGGTACATATACTTCCCCATGGATGTATTATATCATTATTTTCATGTAATTAACGAATTTTATAGATTCATATCCTGATATCAATTTCTTTTGAATTTTATTCAAACATTAAGAAATTTATAAGAGTTTATTTTCCAATCTGACATTGAAATTGAGATTTTAAATCTCTAAATTTCCATTAGTGGAAATTTTATTTCTATATACCCCAAAAATCCAATATGTTTTTTTCTCTTATGTTAATTTATTTTATTTAAATATCTTCTTACCATTTCCTCTCCCATTGGTTTATAATTCACTAAAAATGATTCTTGTTGGTGGAATAGACCTTATATATTCTTTTTATTTGGAAATGTTTTTCTTTAATGTCCATATTTCTCATTTTTTTGGATTTACTTACACCTACTTATAATATTTCATAAGATCACATTCTTTTTAATTTTTGTCTCTTTTAAAAAATTTTGAGAGGAATATTTCAAAAATATTTTTCAAAATTTTCTAAATGTTTCCATTTTCCAATTATTTTCCTAAATTTTCTTTATAAATACTCCACCCTATGTTTTGGGGTTATTCGATGAAATTTTTATTTACATTGTCATTGTTATTCGAAAAACGTTGATTAATAAATTATTAACTTTTAAGATAAATGTTTTAAAAAATATAAATGTTATAAAAAATATTAATGATAGATATACTTATTTTTAAAAAAAATTCTAGCATTTTATAATGTGTTTTTGATTCATTGAAATATCCTTTAATGATTATCTTATTTCAATGGCGATATCATTTATTAAAAGCAATCATTTTAGTTCTATGGGTGATGTTTTTTTTAAATTTTTAGAAAACCAATTTATTTCACATTGGTTATTTATTCTATGAATGATTTATGTATATTTTCATTTTCATGTTGCACAAATATGTATGGTTAATCATTATATGATGGGTGGGTCAGATATATCCCTTCAATATAGTGGGTAATGCTTAAAACTCATGATATTTCTATGGGACATTGGTAGTGATGCTTGATACATTATGTTATGGGATGAAGGTAGAAACGATTGATACACTATGTTATGAGATGAATGTAGTGATTCTGGATCTGCTATGTTATGGGAAACATGTAGTGTCACTTTATCCACTATGTTATGGGATGAAGGTAGAAACAATTGATTCACTATTTTTTGGAATACAAGTATTAATTCATGATCCACAACATTATGGGATATAGGTAGTGATACTTGTTCCACTATGTTATGGGGAATGGGAAATGATGCCTAATCCACTTTGTATTGTTGGTATTTATGGTATACATTGATATATGTTATGATTATTTATACATATACTTGTTCCAAAATCATATGTCATGTTTACATGGATCATAACTATGGTAAAATGTTTTCTCATTCCTATTCCAGGACAATTGTTATGGGTTCATGACGTTTCTTTAATAATACAATGTCCTATGCTCTGATATATGTTATTCAGTCATGCCTTATGAGAAACTCTATTTACTCCATGTTCATTTAATTGGGTATTTCACCAATGTTCATGTTATCTTTTATGTTTCTGATCTAATCCTCTATGAATATTTTTAATGTTTTTCCTTATAGAAAATTTAATCCCACTTCTTCTTATGTTTTTATTCCCCAAGTAATGGAGAAGGAAGTTATACAATATATATCTAAAAGGTTTCCAAGTATGGAGAATTTTGTGGGGTTATACTAAATTAATAATGTGTAATAATACATTAATATAAAGAATAATGTATAACTTCCATCTTGATTTAGTGAATGTTTAGCCCTTATAGCTTGGATAATTTTATAGTGGTGATTGTAATAGATTAGGTTATTAAGAAGAACTTAGTTAAGGAAGATACAATTGTAGAGAATAATCATCTGGGTACTCTATGGAGTGGGAGTGATAACATGAGATCTTGTTTTTTAGGAAGGTTTTCCTTACAATGCATTCATATACACCAGAAACCATCCTTATCTCATTTTACGAGAGTCAAAAATTCTTAAACTTCAATTTGGAGTTCTAATGTGAGATATTTCCATTATGGTGTTCTTAAGAACAAATAGTCATTATGTCTATCATATTAAGCATTCCAATACGGGTTTTGAAATATGAAAGTTGATGGGACTATTAAGTTTGATGTGTTGTCAAAATTATAGTATCCTCATCGATCATATCCATACCAGAAGGAAAGTTAAGTGACTAGACCATCTATGTTGGGGGTGTAGTGGAAAGATAACTTATATATATTAAGCACAATTGAGGAACTTTAGGAGAGAAGAGATGAGGTTATAATAGATACAAATGGAAATGAGGTGAAATGTTTATACTTGGTTAAATTAACGTAATAGAGTTATCTACCTTAGATGTACTAGATTTCATTCAAGGAACAATTTGGATTTTTTATATTTTTAATTATATATTTATATATATTGATGCTTCCCATTATTTTATGAATCCTTCCTTAGTTTCAAAATTAATCCTCAAATTAGAGATGATTAATAGAACCATAGTTTTATATACCCTAGAAGGAGGTTACACTAGGTTGGTAGTATTTTATTGTGGGTGTGATCTGGTGATTAGAATATGTATGTTGGCATAAAAGTTGATCATGGTATTAATCATCTCAACTTTGAGAATTAATTTTGAAACTAAGGAAGGATTCATAAAATAATGGGAAGCATGTATATAAAGAAACAAACAATTTCATCCTTTATATGTATTAGATGTACTCTATAGAAGACTACATAGACTTATACTGATGGTATGTTTCTTTCTCTAATGTAGAAGGTGATTATATGAATTTCTTCAAAAAAAATGGATTATCTAATGGATTATTGACACATATATATTTTTAAATTATAGTTTTATAGATTGGTTTAATTTTTAATGGGGGTGATAATGTTGGATTTTCTAATGATTGTAGAAAACATTATAACTGTTTTTCCTATGTTTTTTTTGAATTTATGTCCTCAATGAAGGATAAGATCTGGCATAAAAATCACATCCATGTGTCTCACAATCTAGATGTCACTTTACTTGAAAAATAATATAGAGAAATAGTAGTTTATAATTCAAATAAATGTTTTGTCTCATAAGGGTTTTATTCGTCATAGTATATCTCTGTAGAGAGACCATGTTATATTTTCTAAGAAGCATTATAGAGATTTGGTGTTTATATCAAATATCGATATATGAACCAATTGAAAGTGAATAATTGATAACCTTTTCAAAGAATTAATGGGTTACAATATTAATTAAATAGTGATATATGGTATTTAAATGTTGATTTAGGACCAATATTTTATTATATATGGGTGAAGAAGGAGGATATTTTAGAGAAAAAAAATCACTATTTATATGGGAATTTCACATTTGTGGTGGCACCCTTTGAAGTTATATAGAACATTCTATTCATGGATTTAATACATTAGGTTTTTCATTCATACCTTTATCAATTTATCATAATATTTATCCATGGTATTCTAATATTTTTAATCATAGAGGAAGAATATGCATAGAATTTTATGATAATTTTTAAGACTTCATAATTCACATAAATTGTACAATATGGTTACCAAGTTAATGTTTTGGATATGATTGGTTCATTTTATTGCTCACATTTTCTATTAACTAGGTATATTAATGGAAGCATCAAAGATCAAGATAGTTTTCTCTTAGGGGTACCAAAGAATGTTCTAGAGCATACAATTTTATTCATTTAAAACGTTACTATAGGATTTTTTAGTCTTTATTTTCCTAAATTTAAACTCCATTACTATCCCTAACTAATAAAGACCATGATTTTTTATGGAAAATGTATTTTTATTCCTCCTTTGAGTACTTAAGGAAAATACGATCAATTATACTATTCCTAACTTATCTATGGAAAGAGATTTTTTATATCAAATGTGATTATTTCCGTCTTGTATTTTCTATATATTAATGCAAGAGAGTGAAATCAAATCATATGAGTCTAGAATCTTATGAACTCATGAATGTAAAAATTCTAACCATGAAATTGAGATTAAAATCACCATGTTTGATTTTATTTTTTATTTTCATCACATACTATGAGAGTATTCTATGATCTTCATGGACTATAATAGTTTTTATATATATTGTACTAGAGATATTTGAACCTATACCGATAAATAAGAGTGGGATTCCAATAAGACAAGCATTTTTTTATAACAATTAACTATGAGGAAGGGTAATTTAGAAGCTGATACATTGATAAGGAATACATATAACTACTTCACTCAAGAATCATGTGATTAATGGAAGATGATGATATATCATGTATAACTTTATTTAGACACGGACAATATCATTGGTGGTTGTTTCTTATACAAAATTACTGTATTGCCTCATTTATTTCCTCAAGTAGAAGAGTATAAACTAGGAGGCTTTGATTTTGTGGTATATAGATATTATGTAACTAATAGATATTCATTTGATTAATGGATGGAGGTTGAGAAACATTAAGAATTATTCCATGAGAAGCTATATGTTTTTTTATGAAATGTGATTTATGATATTAAATGATTTCCATATATAAACATTAGCATTGAATTGCAGGACTGAGAAGACGTATCATTACGTAAAGATGTAGTTTTTGTGTCTTGAGTTGTAGAAATTAGAGTTTGGTTTTTAATTTAGGTGTTTTTTTGTGCCAAAAGGTGAAGGATGAACATCCGATTTAGATATGTCGAATACAACCATTAAATATTCCATATTGGAAATGGGAAGACAGATCCATAACATTTATACTAGATTTAGACATTTAATGAATGTTAATGATTCCACATGTTTCTTTCTTGAATGACTGAAAAATTAGAAAATTTATAAACTATCTAAGAATGGAATTAAATAGATTATTTGGTGAGACTTTACATGGAACATGTATTTTTTTTTCTCCAAGGTTCCTTAATCCTTTGGAGTTGTTGAAAAATATTAGTGAGGGGGTGTATATGATTTTACATCCACCTTTATTAGATGAAATTTATAAAAAAAAAATTATGTATCATAGATTTTTTAATAACTATATGATGATTATAATATCATTAATTAGGGTGATATCAAAATTTAATAGGAAATGATTTTTTTTGAGAGTCTGGTGGAAATTCAATATCACTTGGAGAATGTATTTTAGGGATAGACCATTATTTTTGTAAGAGTATTGCTGAATCAGGATAGTTAGAAGAATGTACATGGGAGTATGAGTTACAAATCAATGTTAAACATTCGAAGTTATTTTAAAACTTATTTTTTTATGATTTGAGTTGAATGTTTGAATACGAATTTAAATAATTTTTGTCGTTCAATCTTCCAATTTAAATGATATGGATGGTTTTTTAGGGAAATAAATCCTTCATGTGGTATCTTATATAATGGATTGATATTTTGACAAATTAATTATTTTATGTTATAATTTTTTTATTTTTAGGATGAAATTTTTTAAGAGGTATTTGATATATAGGTCCAAAGTTTTTCTTATTTTACTTTTTTAATTTTAGAGATATTAATAAGGAAGGATAAAATAAAAGGTTGAATTTGAAAATAAATTTAATTTAACACAAAAAACATGAAAAGTTTTATATGTAAAATTTTATTGTTAGTTCTAATAAGAGGATGATTATAGTAAAGTGTTTATTGAATAGAGGAATTGAAGGATGATGATGTTGTTGGCTAATACAACATGGGAAAAATAATGTGGTTAATATAGATATTTCATGGTCTGAATAGAAAAATTATGGTTCTTGGATGTGGTTTTAAATAATATTTAGTGGAGTTAAAAGATACTTGTGAATAAAAAACATGATGGGTTATATTTAAAACTAGAAATAGTGGATTTTGAGGATATATTTGTGATTTAACCTAGTCAACATAGGAAAAACACATGTTGTGGTTTATTTTCAAGTTTTATATTGAGATATGTAACACATAGTAAATTAGATGGTAATTTCATGATTAGGTTTATATGTATGTGAACATAATATAGTAAATGGTAAAAAATATTTAATACGGGATAAAAAACATTCACTAAAATTTAGGCGGACTTTGACCAGGGAAAACATGTTAGGGTTGAGGTAACACATCATACTTTTTGAGAAACCATATTAAAAGGATTTAAAACTAAGAATAAATTTCTTATTATCTTTTATTAAATCATATGGACCATGGGATATAAATTTTGAAGACATTGGGTATATTTTTAAGGATCTACAACACCCAATTATCAATTGTTTTGTGGGAGTGGTCATATTAAAACTTGGATAATAGTAAGTGAAAACATGGGTAAATTTCTTATGGTGTCCTAGTAAACATTTTACTATATTTATTTTTATTAGTGATATTTTATGTGTGTATATGGGATTATGAGGTTGTTTTTTATGAATACAGTTTTTAGGAATTAGAGTGTGAGTCTGACAAACATTTAACAAAGATAGAACATTGATGATGTAGGTTATTTAAAAACTCCCATTATTTTTATCTATTCTTCTCAAGTTAACATTTAATTATTTTTTATAGGTGGACATAACAATGTGTATTCCCTATTAGGATGAAGGGGTATGTGATTAAGAGAGTTGTAGATATGAATTATTGATATTATTATTATTCAAATCATAAATATTATTATTTTATCACCGTGAATCAAAAGTTGAGGAATTTGGTGTGAGAGTACTGACTAGACTTTATATTCTATATTGATAAACAAAATATTATGTTTTATAGAGGATAAAAAATTGGCATTCCATATGAATAATTAGGAAATTTTAATTTTATAGATATTCAGATATTTTATTCCACAAAATGTTAATTGATGTGTTATTCCTAGGTAAAAACATGATGTCGTATTCTGATGAGGTTAACTTGGAGTGATATAATTTTGTATATCAATAAAGAAGATCAGATGAAGCATTACTAGAGGATGTGAGGATTTGAAATTGGATAATTAAAAGGTTATGATATTTTGAGGTGGTAATGATAATGTGGACTATAAACATTGATATAGATTTTTTTGTTACTATTAAATTATTCTAAAAAACTTGATATGGAAACCATTTAGTGAAATTGGTGAATCCACTTTGAATTATGAATCATTTTTTATCATGGATGAGTTGAAATAAATTCATTGTGTGTATGAAATATGAATTGAAGAGATGTGGTAGTAATGAGATGTGACTCATGTTTTAGGAATATAAGTTTATCATTGTATATTTTAATATTTTTTTATGGTCAGTAACATATTCCACATATTGAGGTGAAGATATATTGAGACATTTTTAAAGTTAATTTTTTTTGATGTTAAATAAGAGATCCAATAGAATGTATAATTTTTCTAGTTAGTAAAATTTTATTAATATGGAAGTGGATATGTTTATTATATTATATTTTGTTCTTAATAAATAAATCATATTCAAACTTTCATAAGAAAAAGATCATTACATGTGGTGAATACTATTGGTTGATTTGGATTAGTTGAGAAATCTTTATAATTAGATGAACAAGTTTTATGATTATTTGAAGAAAGTGTGGATATTTTGAGTCGAAGTAGAGAAATTGAAAAGTTAAAGATTGAATGGTGGCTCTCCCATAATGATGAATGAAAAGTGTCAAAGGCATAAAATATACCTATGTGTGTAAGATGAGATCCAAAGTTTATAAGATAGAATTTTTATTTTTTAATGATAGAATGGAACTTATTAAGGTGAAATTTAGAGAAAAATTGAGACTTACTGTGGTTTCTCTGAAACTTTGGAAGGTGACAATGAGGATTTTTAATTTTATTTTTTGACTTCCAATGGTATAAAGTAAATTTGTCATATTAATATCTTAAGGTGTCACTAAATTAGTAATATGGCACTATATAACTTTAGGAAACTGGTAAGGGTATAAGAATATCAAGGAAACTAGTGATGTTAAAGTGAAAGAACATAAAAAATGTAAAATATACACATGTAGTAGAATGTTCTAAAACTGATGAAGATGATGGTTTTTATTAACAATATTGTGATGTTTATAAAAATGTCCAAAATTTTGAAGGATTTCCAGCCGAGGATGATGATTCAGACAATTAAATTGTTAAATAAAAATATTTAAAATCTTATCCATGGTTGAGAAAATAGGTGGAGGTCTAGAAACTCATTGATGAATAGGAATAATAGGTTTAAAATAGGAGAAATTTATGGACAACATGATTTAACTCGCTACTATCTCAAGATGAATCATGGGATATTGATAAATCTTTAGAGAATAAATATTGGGTTGATGTGAAGAATGAATAATTAGACAATATATATAAGAATTAACCCTGAAAAAAATTCTAAATAGTAAATAAGAGAATGTTATTGGAACAAAATAGGTGTTTTGAAATAATTTTAATGAAAGAGGACAAGTTTTGAGAAAGAATGAAAGATTGTGTGCAAGGGGTATTATCAAGTTAAAGGTATTGAATTTGATGACACATTTTCACTCATTTATAGATTATAATCCATTAAGATATTTCTTTTTATTATATAATAATAGAAATGAAAACTTTTCCAAATGGAATTCATAAATTGGCCCAAGATGAACATAAATTAAATTGTACATTAATATTAGTATTTGGATAATACTTCTAGAAAATAGTTACACAATGTAAGGAAAAAAAGGTTAAGTGTATTAGATATAAGCTAGAAAAGAACTTGTTATAAAAAACATTCAAGAATTTCTCCATAACATCACTCTTCTATACTAATTTTCTTGGAATATGACACTATATAATAATATTTATAACTAATGGAATGGAAACATAAGAAATGGTAAATATTATACCCTAAATAAGGGAAATACATATCATAATGCATCAGATCATGAACATGAATTAGAACATGAGGAGTGGATAAATATCTTTTAAAATTTTCATGAGACCATAAATTAAAATAGTAAAACATTTTAAAGAAACATAAGTTAACAAAAATATCATAAAGGAATAATAAGTGTTATGACATGGATCAAAAGACGTATCAATAATAAAAAAACAAGTTAGTGTGATATAAGAGTGTGGAGTATTTAAAAAAATTAGTCGTAACAAGAAAAAGTGGGATATCGTGAAAATGAAGAGAATCATAGATATGTGTAATTACATGATAAAAAACATGTAAATGTTGAATAACTTTATAAAAAACTTGTAAATGTGAATAAACTCATTATGCACATGACTTGTGGGAACAAACACATATGCCCTTTTATAAAAATGTGTTCATACTCATTATGTCAATGCCTGTGTGAACAAACAAATTGTGTATACACATGAATATATAAGGAGATATAAAATTAATCCAATGAATTATAGGGTGATATAGAATCTCATACATCATCTTCTATACAAATGTGTTCCATTTAAAATCAATCATCTTCATATCATAAAGGTCCCGTGAAAAAAGAATGTGTTTAAATTTTTTTTGAAAAACATCAGAAAACATAAACATAAGAAATCATAGGATATTAAAAATATCATTTTATGCAAGGAGATATACCATAACAAAATATAGAGGGTGATCAAAACATCACATCATGAGAGATAAACCTTTGATGAAAAATAAATGTGAAAATACAACAGTTTTCACAAAACCATTTTAAAATTGTTATAATAAGAAGTTAAAATTACTTAAAAAAATTTCGAGAAGGAAAATTGAATATTTTTTAAAACCATATTAAAAGGATTTATATATATAGTATACTTTAAAAGAGACAAAAAAAATCCAATAAATCCAAAGTGGTGAATAATGAAAAGGGATGCCTTTTTTAAGCTTCTTAGGTCATTTTAATGAAGAAACCCGCATAGGAGAAATATTGAAATACCTTAATTAAATTAAATAGGTAAAGTAAAATACAAATAAAAAAATTCAAAAAATATATAGATTTATTTAAAAATAATAATTTTGTTAGGAAACACTGGGACATGGAATAAAAGATCTCGTGGTTAAAATGAGAGTTATAATTACTAACATTATACATTAATTTCAAAAACCATTTTATCAAATAAGTGGTTTTTTATTATGAGAATTAATTTACCAAGATAAAATTGGATATTACATTTAATATAGGGAAATTCTAGGATCAAAAATATATTGAAAATTATATTCATGTTAGAAAGACTATGACCTAATGAATTGAAAATTAAGCTGATGAAACCCTTGCCTTTTATTTCCTCTTAGTGGATCACACAATAACATTATATTAAACAAAAATAACAACATCAATTAACTATTAAAAACATTATTCATATATTTTTATTTTTATTTACTTTAATAAAAACCATTTAGGAAAAATATATTAGT
Source organism: Viscum album (assembly GCA_963277665.1). Taxonomy (NCBI): domain Eukaryota; kingdom Viridiplantae; phylum Streptophyta; class Magnoliopsida; order Santalales; family Viscaceae; genus Viscum; species Viscum album. The sequence continues at coordinate 940,123,663 of OY728141.1, forward strand.
TATTTATGGCTTATCTTTACCATTATGTGCTCGTAATTTTTGATTGTTTCATCTATGTTTATAATGTTGATACCGAAATATTCTAATTTATAATAAATATATAATTAGTAGATTATTTAATTTATTTTAATTTATATTTTACAATGCTTTGTGAAGATATTATCCCATTACCATATTGTCATAGTTATATAGCAATAAAATGGAATTAGTGTCGACTTATTTTGATAATTTTTGTGATGAAAGATGATATATTAGTAATAAGGTAAATAATTAATATAGAATTTATAGAATCATAAAAAATCATGTAATTATTTTTAAATTTTAATAATTTTATTATTTAAGTTCCCATAGTCATCTATGATAGAGTTTTATAGCATTGTTCAAGTAAATGGTTAGACTGACCAAAATTGGAACATAACATAATTAATTTATGAATATTGTAACACCCCAAGCTTCTACGGTACGTTTCCCTTTGAATAGTGCAATAGCGTCTGTTGTACGCAACATCGAGTTCTAACACACACCACAACCGATCAAAATAACCGTTATGAATAGTAATACCTACTTTAAAATTTTAGAAATTTTATTTCTCAAAATGGACTTCATTTTTGGATTCAGAGTATCGAATTTTTCCTAAGGTGAAATTTTGGTACTTTTCGGATGACTTTAATATTTTGATGAATAGTGAAAATTACTAAATTTTAATTAAAAACAACTTTTTTAATCAAAATAATTAATAGTGATAAATTATGAATTTGAGTGGTTTTAATGTATATTTAGAATATATTTTTACCATTTAATATAATTTTGGTCATTGGACATAATTTCACAATTAAACCGAACATAAAAAAGTACCAATCTTTTGATAGTTATTATATCTTAAAAACACGCTTTTTGTTTTGACAGTGGAAATGAATTTTAAATTAATTTATTCCACTTCTGTGTTTTGAATTTGGAAAAATGGATTCCATATTTTGAATCTGGATGTCCAAACTGTGTAAATAGGTAACTTTAATTTTTAGACATTTTGAATAATTACTTCAGTAAATATTTTATTTACCACGGTTAAAGGGTAAATCCAGTAAATAACTGTTAAAAAATAATATTATAATAATACTAAATTACCCTAAAATGTGTCCTAACTTTATTGGTGGATACATTTCAGACCATGGGCATATTTGGGTCTATTTTGGGACCCCATGGAGCCACTTGTAGGTGATAGTGACACATTATTTTAATTAAGTTAAAATAAATACAAAACTCACAAAAGCATATATCTTTTAGAAAAACAATTTTTAAAAAAGGATATATATGTTGTATGTTCAACTATAAATATTCATTAGAAAGATAAAAATAATTCCTACATAATTATATTTTATTTATAATTTTTATTCATTAAATAATTTAATTTATTTATGACACAATGATGATGCAGTAATTACCATAATAGTGACCAATTAAAAAAATAATATTATAAATACCCAAATAAATATAATTTGATACTTTTAATGAATTAAACTAATTTTATAGGATAATATGACATATTGGGATTGATTTAATTGATTTTTTTTAAGTAATGATTCTGTTATGATTTTCACAAAAATCAATTTTCCAAATAGTGTCAAAATTGACATAAAAGAGTATTTAAAACAAATATTATATTATTAATTGATATTCAATTCCTAAAAATCTAAGGATTGGCCAAAAGATTTATATCATGATAGTTCTATCATTAATGGACCACTTTGGGGGTCTCTTGGATGTATATAGTATGTTTATTAACCATATACTATAAAAATACAAAGAGATATTGTAAAAGTGAAACTAATTAACTAAGAGTTAATACATAAAGATAATGTTAATACAGTAACCCAAACCTGTCTAAATATTATTGGTTGAGTGGTTTTAGACCTATCCCCACCTTAACCTTTAAATAATCCACTTTGGAGCCATTATAAACCAAATATAAATTTATTATAAAATAATATTTCTAGCTTTTCCAAAGGTGCCCCTCACCCCTCTTATAAAAGGGAACTCCTCCTTCTCATTAATTCACACCATCAAAGCCATTTGGTTCGGCCAAAACCTGCCCAAATACTCTCTCAACATCCCTCTCTTCATCCTAGATGCCTTCCTTTAGTCATAAATCCAACCTAAGGAGCCCTTTTGATCAAATAAAAAAAGAACCCGAAGAAGAGGTAATGATTTCACCACCCTTTTACAAGTTCCTTTCTTCTTCCACTTCTTCTTTATTTGTTATTATGATTATAAAAAAATGAATCCAGTATATACTATATATTTTAATATTATTATAAATATGTTACAACCATATTTAGTATTATATCCATCCTTTGAATGACATGTCACCATAAGTGCGTACGTACGGCTTAACGTCTCCACGTCATGGTGTAATTGTTATTCAATATATTATTATTTGGATGGGTATAATAATGATTTTTAATTCATGTAAATAATAAATATTACATTATAATGATTCTTTATATATGATACACCATCCAATTATATATTATTTTAATATCAAAATAATGATATTGTCACTCGTGCGTACGTATGGACTACCGTCTCCACGAACGCGATGAGATTCATTCTCCATCGTATCCATTCAAGTATAATTATCATTTGATGATTTAAAAATAATGTTTAAGGACTTGATATCATTATGGATATGAATAAGATACGTCCTATCCATTGCAAACATGGCTTACGTAACAAAACATATCAAAGAAAACGAGTAAGTTAACACCTGAAACGACGATAATACTAAGATATTATTAACAAAGCAATGTTAAATGATCATATATGATATCATATTAATATATAGGATTCTTGTATAATTTAATAACAATTATTTCACCATTATACATGAGGTTAACCTACCCTCATCCAAGTAAAAGTACAAGGTAAGGGTTTATTTTGCAGTCTCTTCATTATCCGAGGTTGTTTATATGTAATAATCTACTGGGACTTCTTTATCATCCACATCCATGTTTCTTAAAAATGTATTTCAAAACATTTTTACTATTTTACATAATATGGGTTAAATTCATTTATACCCTTGTTTGACTTTTTATAAGAAGTTTATAAAGGAATCTTTCTGTCATTTTCCAAACAAGTTGCTTTTTAACCTTTTTGACAAAATTAAGGTAAGAATGTTTTTTTTAACTTATATGGAGGGTGCAGCTATTTTCTGCCATTATAAAATCATCAAATCTTACCTTACAAGCTTATAAGAAAATTTTCAAAGTAAATGTTTTATTTTATAATTATGTGACTTTTAAATGATTTCAAAAAAATGGATATTTCTCTCAAATAGTTTTGATTTCATCTATGTCAACATCCTTTGATGGATTTTAAGCTTATATGAAGTTGATTTATTATGATACAAAACTTCCATATTGTATTGAAGGTTTTGTGATTTGTTTGACTATGGATGTGTTATCTTTATACCATTCATGGTTTATGGAGAATGTATTGACATTTCGTATGCTAGTTTTAATACAAATGTTTATGTTATGTTTAAACCTGTTCATATGAGGAATGCATTGGACTTAATATGTGACGGCTGGATCCCGCTATAGCTCCTCGATGCATCGGTAGGTCTCATGAGACAAACTAGTGTCTTGGCACAAGGCCTTGGAAAAATCTTATTTGTAGTCTTGGCATGAGGCCTTGGCAATGTGGTTATGATAGTATGGCATTATGCATTTCATCATTATGAAAGTGGTTATTGATATTGCATGTGATTATTTGATTATTAGAATATCTATGTGAATAAGTAAATGGAATTATTTCATTTTATTTTTTCCATACTACGTTGAAGTTCAAGTTTAAAAGGCTATTGTTTTAGTTATACATTTCCTTAAATGTTTATTCTTATTTACGAAAGTTTCCACTATATTGTTATCCTTATTTGGAATTTGAACTCACCCCTTTTCTATGTTTTATTTTTCCCAGGATGTGAAGAAGTAATTTATGAATGACCTACAAGGATAGTATGAGGGGATAAGAGTGTGGACTATAGAGACTATTTTGTTGTAGTTTTCATTTTTAGGATTTAATGTTAAACTTTATTAATGTATCTAGTTATTCCAAGGCTACTAAACTAATCGGTCTTTCTAGACATGATCTTTCTTGTTATCATTCCAATGTTATATAATAATGCACCAACTCTGGGTTACTAGGGTCGGGGCGTTACAGTTGGTATCAGAGGGAGGTTTAGTACAAACCTTGGAAGCTAGATTTAGATAAACTCTGATTAGAGCACATAGACCTAAGATGGACTTTGAGGATTAGTATAGAAGAACTTCCTAGAATTTTGGTATTGTAGAGATTTTGTGAGTTTTCTGAGAAATACATCCCTGTCTGGATATGAGCAGGTAGAGGCGGATCTGGCACAGATGTACCTAGGGGTAAAACCCGAAAACACCGCTTTGAGCTAGACTCGAACGGGAACTGGTGCATGAAAATGGGCCTTGCTGCACTCTTGGTTACAACACTCCCATGGGATATTCTTAGGATAACTCTCATTTTCTTTACAAATCATTATGAAGGGTTTATGAGTATATAATTCCTTAAATAAATCATTTTTATGATTATGGATTATATCTATAAATAGTTCAATTTATGTTAAGTGTTTTATAAGTATGAAATTATGTATTTTGATTCATAAACTGATCTAGTTTATGCCATTGTTTAGAAATGGAACCTAATGGAAGAAATGGAAGCTGTATCAATGCACACACTCCATATAGGGATTTCCCTCCTACTCAAGATAATTATAGTGGAGCTGGTGATGCAACTGGGGTCGATCAGCTAATCATCATACTGGAACAACTCACTCAGGTTAGGAATAATAAACTTACCCGTATGGAGCACCCTGATCCATAGCATGGAGGATCAAGGTTAGATAGCTTCATGAGGAAACAACCACCAACATTCAATGGGAGTACAAATCCATTGGTAGCTGAGCAATGGATAAGTTCCCTAGAGAAAATATTTCAGGCTTTGGGAAGTAGTGAAAGGGAAAATTTTATCATGGAAGTTTACCACCTCACTGGAGATGCTGATCAATGGTGGTCATTGATTCAAAACATGAAGGAAGATGATGAAGTATCAAATATGGAATGAAGGGAGTTCAAAGATCTGTTTTTAGAAAAATACATTCCTTGTGACCATTGAGCAGATATGGAAAGGCAATTTCTGAGTCTGAGGCAAAAGGATGATGAGAATGTCGCTAAGTATGAGGCTAACATTACAAGGTTAGCAAGGTATGCTGGAGATTATATACGTAACCCAAGAAGTAATATTGATCATTTATTTGATAGTTTAAAACCATTTCTCCATCGAGCATTAGTCTCACAATCCTTTTCATCGTACGAAGACATTGTCTCATGTGCTATCAAGACAGAAAAGGAATTCTCTAAGTCTTATGAATTTAATGAAAAGAAAGAGAAGAAGAGATCTACTGATCAATCTGGGAATGGAAATAAGGGGAAGAAGGGAAAGGTTGAATATCCATCCTGTGGTAAATGTGGGAAGAAACACCCTGGTACTTGCTTAAAGGGAATGGTTGTCTGTTACAAGTGCGGTGAAAAAGTCCACCAAGCCCGTGATTGCAATGGGAAGAAGGAAGGTACCAATGTTCAGTGCTACAATTGCAGGGAGATGGGACACTATGAAAATGAATGTCCTAAGCATCAGGGGAACTTACCTCAGAAAAGGCCAAGGGATCAAGGTCAAGCTTATTCTATCAATACTGCTGAGGTAGAAGCTTCGAAAGACGTGGTGGTAGGTAATTTAGTGGTTTCCTCAAGTTTAGAAAATGCATTATTTGATTCTGGATCATTGCATTGTTTCATATCTTCCCATCTTTCTACGAAAATTAGATATTTAAAATTTGATTTAACAAGGAAGTTGTCAGTTAAACTCATAAGGGAAGTATCATTGCAACAAAGTTTTGTGAATCAATCCCCATTAGAGCATATAAATGTTCTTTATCTACTGATCTCATCGTCATACCTATGATTGAGTTTGATATAATCCTGAGCATGGATTGGATTTCGAACCATGATGCGAAGATTTATTGTAAGAAGAAGGAGGTTAAGATTTTTGATGATGATGATAAGGAACACCTTATCTTTAGAGCAGAATCGTCACCACCTAATTCTTATCTAGATCCACCCCCAGTAGCTCAACTAAATTAAATTATTGGGGGGGAAGATGATGAAATTATAGTGGGTAAGGAGAGGAATGTTCAAATAGAGTATGTACCTATTGTGAAAGAATATGTAGATGTGTTTCCGGAAGATTTACCTGGAAATCCTCCAGAAGGAGAAGTTGAGTTTTCCATTGATTTAATTTCTGGATCAAGGCCTATATAGAATACCCCTTATAGAATGTCCACTATAGAATTAGTTGAACTAAATAAACAACTAAAGGAATTGAGTAATAAGGGATTTATTCTCCCTAGTGTTTCTCCATGGGGATCCCCTGTTCTATTTGTTAAAAAGAAAGATGGATCTATGAGGTTATGTATCGACTACAGGGAGATCAATGCTATAATAATAAAGAATAAGTAACCCCTACCTCGCATTGATGATTTATTTGACCAACTGCATAGAGCTCAATACTTTTCAAAGATTGACCTTCGATCTGGATACCATCAATTTTGTGTGAAGAAGGAAGACATTCCGAAGACAGCATTTCGAACCAAGTACGGGCATTACGAGTTTACAGTAATGCCTTTTGGATTGACTAATGCACCCTCTGTATTCATGGATCTGATGAATAGAGTTTTCAAGGAATATCTCGATGAATTTGTGGTGGTATTTATTGATGATATCTTGGTATAGTCTAAAAGCTAAGAAGATCATGAAAATCACTTGTGCATTATCCTGAAGACTCTGAGAAGACATGAATTATATGGGAAGTTTAGCAAGTGTGAATTCTGGCTTCAGAAGATTTATTTTCTTGGCCATATTGTCTCTAGAGATGGAATCTCTGTTGATCCTTCTAAGACCAAGGAAATCCAAGAATGTCCAGCACCTACGAGTATAACTAAGGTACATAGTTTTATTGGTTTGGCAGGTTTTTATCGACGTTTCTTCCAGAATTTTTCCCGATTGGAAAACCCATTAACGAAGATCACACGTAAAGGGGTTAAATTTGTTTGGACAAAAGAGTGTGAAGAATGTTTTGAATAACTGAAGAGAAGATTAGTCAATGATCCTATATTGAATCTACCATTAGGGAATGATGGGTTCGTTATTTATAGTGATTCGTCGAAGAAAGGACTTGGTTCTATTCTTATGAAGAAAGATAGGGTTATTGCCTATGAATCAAGACAATTGAAAATTCATGAACAAAACTATCCTACTCATGATCTCGAGTTGGCAGTGGTGATCTTTTCTTTGAAGATATGGAGGCACTACCTCTATGGTGAAAAATGTGAGATTTATACTGATCACAAGAGTTTGAAGTATATTTTCTCACAAAAAGAACTCAACATGAGGCAAAAGAGATGGCTTGAATTACTCAAGGATTATGATTGCACGATACACTACCACACGGGGAAAGCAAACAAGGTGGAAGATGCTTTGAGAAGAAAAGACCATGTAGTTTTGAAAAATATGAGAATTGAAAGGGATCCAATTTTCATGGATCTAGTGAAGATGGACATGGGAATAACCATGGAAGGTGAAACATCAGTGCTTTTTCAAATGGTTGACAAACCATATTTAATAGAAAGGATTAAGAGTTCTCATACTGATGATGAAGAATTTCAAAAGAAGATTAAAGATGTGAATGATTAGAGATTGAGAGACTTTGTGTATGAAGAATGAATTTTGAAATTCAGGAAGAGGCTTTGTGTTCCCGATATACCTGATCTAAATAGGTAATTGCTAGATGATTCTCATAGTTCCAATTTTTCTATACACCTCGGGAGCACCAAAATGTATAGAGATTTGAAGGAACATTTTTGGTGGGACAACATGAAGAGGGAGATTGCTTATTTTGTGTCAAGATGTATGGTTTATTGACAAGTGAAAGATGGAAGGCAACAGCCGGGAGGAGTCATGCAACCTCTTCCCATACCTGAGTGGAAATGGGATAATATCACGATGGACCTTGTCATGGGACTACCAAAGACTCATAGAAGGAATGATGCAATATGGGTTATTGTTGATCATCTTACCAAGTTAGCACATTTTCTTGCTATAAGAGAAGATCTAACACTGGAACATCTTGCAAGACTATATATTGATGAAGTTGTGAGACATCATGGAGTACCCCTGTCGATTTTTTCTGATCGTGATCCCCATTTTACTTGAAGATTCTGGAAAAGTCTTCAGAAAGCCTTAGATGCTGAACTTCATTTGAGCACAGCCTACCACCCTCAAACAGATGGACAATCAGAATGAACTATTCAAACCTTGGAAGACATGTTGAGATCCGGCTCACTTGACTTTCAGGGTATGTGGGATAAATAATTACCTCTGGTAGAATTTTCCTATAACAATAGCTTCCATTCGAGTATTTAGATGGCACCATATGAAGCGTTATACGAAAATAGATGTCGCACACCAACCTGTTGGGATGATGTTGGTGAAAGAAAACTCGTAGTCCTAGAACTGGGGGAGGAAACGATGGAAAAGGTGAAGGTAATCCAAAACCATATCAAAGTAGCTCAAAGTAGGCAGAAGAGATATGTTGATAATCGAAGGAAGGATTTGGAATTTCAAGTCGGTGATCATGTTTTCCTGAAGGTATCTCCATGGAAGGGATTCATACGTTTTGGTAAGAAAGGTAAATTGAGTCCCAGGTACATCAGACCTTTCGAAATTCTAGAACGACTTGGGGCAGTAGTTTACTGATTGGCAATGTCGGCAAGTCTCTCCAAAGTTCACGGTGTGTTCCATGTATCTATGTTGAGGAAATGCATGCCTGACCCAACACATGTACTCACCTATGATGAATTAGAACTGGAACCCAATATGTCTTATTTCCAATAGCCCGTCAAGATTCTTGATACGAGAGAACAAGTACTGAGAAACCGGACGACTCGTCTGGTAAAAATCTTATGGAGAAACCATAAGATGGAAGAGGAAACGTGGGAAACTGAGGAACTTATGATGAAGAACCATCATAGTCTTTTCATGCGGTAGTATTCTAGAAATTTTGAGGGTGAAATTATTTTATGGATGGGAGAATGTACCACCCCATGCTTCTATGGTATGTTTCCCTTTGAATTATACAATAGTGTGTGTTGTACGCAACATCGAGTTCTAACACACACCACAACCGATCAAACTAGCCGTTAGGAATAGTAATACCTAATTTTTAAAATTTTAGAAATTTTATCTCCTAAAATGGACCTCATTTTTGGATTCGGAGTATCTAATTTAGCCTAAGGAGAAATTTTGGTACTTTTCGGATAACTTTAGTATTTTTATGAATAGTGAATATTACTAAATTTTAATTAAAAACAACTTTTTTAATCAAAATAATTAATAGTGGAAATTATGAATTTGAGTGGTTTTAAAGTATATTTAGAATATATTTTTACCATTTAATACAATTTTTGTCATTGGACATAACTTCACAATTAAACTGGACATAAACAAGTACCAATCTTTTGATAGTTATTATATCTTAAAAACATGCTTTTTGTTTTGACAACGGTAATTAATTTTAAATTAATTTCTGCCACTTATGTGTTTTGAATTTGTAAAAATGGATTCCATATTTGGAATCAGGATGTCCAAATTGTGTAAATAGGTAACTTTTATTTTTATACATTTTGAATAATTACTTCGGTAAATATTTTATTTACCACGGTTAAAGGGTAAATCTGGTAAATAAGGGTTAAAAAATAATATTATAATAATACTAAATTACCCTAAAACGTGTACTAACATTATTGGTGGATACATGTCCGACCATGGGCATATTTGGGTCGATTTTGGGACCCCATGGAGCCACTTGTAGGTGATATGGACACATTATTTTAATTAAGTTCAAATAAATACAAAAATGACAAAAGCATATATCTTTTAGAAAAAAAATTACAAAGGGTTATATATGTTGGATTTTCGACTATAAATATTAATTATAATTCTAAAAATAGTTCCTACATAATTATATTTTATTTATAATTTTTTAGACATTAAATAATTTAATTTATTAATGACACAATGATGATGCAGTAATTACCATAATAGTAAAAAATTAAAATAATTGATATTATAAATACCCAAATAAATATAATTTGAGACTTTTAATGAATTACACTAATTTTATAGGATAATATGAAATTTTAGGATTGATTTAATAGACTATTTTAGAAGTAATAATTCTGTTATGATTTTCACAAAAATCAATTTTCCAAATAGTGTCAAAATTGACATAAAAGAGTTTTTAAAACAAATATTATATTATTAATTGAAATTAAATTCTTAAAAATCTAAGGTTCGGCAAAGAGTCTTATATCATGATATGTGTATCATTAATGGACCACTCTGGGGTCTCTTGGATGTATATAGTATGTTTATTAACCATATAATATAAAAATACAAAGAGACATTGTAAAAGTGAAACTAATTAACTAAGAGTTAATACTTAAAGATAAGGTTAATATAGTAACCCAAACCTGTCTAAATCTTATTGGTTGAGTGTTGTTCGACCTATCCCCACCTTAAACTTTAAATAATCCACTTTGTAGCCATTAGAAACCGAATATAATTTTATTATAAAATAATATTTCAAGATTTTCCAAAGGTGACCCTCACCCCTCTTATAAAAGGGCACTCCTCCTCCTCATTAATTCACACCTTCAAAGCCTTTTGGTTCGGAAAACCCCTGACCAAATACTCTCTCAACTTCCCTCACTTCATCATAGAGGTCTTCCTTTAGTCAGAAAGACAACCTAAGGAGCACTTTTGATCAAATCAAAAGGAAGAACCCGAAGAAGAGGTAATGGTTTCACCACCCTTTTTCAAGTTCCTTTCTTCTTCCACTTCATCTTTATTTGTTATTCCCATTCTAAAATAATGAATCCAGTATCTCCTATATACTGTAATATTATTATAAATATGGTACAACCATATTCAGTATTATATCCATCTTTGAATGACATGTCACCATACGTGCGTACGTACGGATTACCGTCTCCACGTCGTGGTGTAATTGTTATTCAATATATTATTATTTGGATGGGTATAATAATGATTTGTAAATCATGTAAATAATAAATATAACATGATAATTATTCTGTATATATGATATACCATCCAATTATATATTATTTTAATATCAAAAGAATGATATTGTCGCTCATGCGTACGTACGGACTACCGTCTCCACGAACGCGATGAGATTCATTCTCCATCGTATCCATTCAAGTATAATTATCATTTGATGATTTAAAAATAATATTTAAGGACTTGATATCATTATAGATATGAATAAGATACATCCTATTCATGACAAACATGGCTTACATAACAAAACATATCAAAGAAAATGAGTAAGTTAACACACGAAACGACGATAATACTAAGATATTATTAACAAAGCAATGTTAAAAGATCATATATGATATCATATTAGTATATATGATTCTTGTATTATTTAATAAAAATTATTTCACCATTATACAGGAGGTTAACCTACCCTTAACCAAATAAAATTACAAGGTAAGGGTTTATTTCACAATCTCTTCATTATCTGAGGTTGTTTATATGTAATAATCTACTGGAACTTCTTTATCATCCACATCCATGTTTCTTAAAAATGTATTTCAAAACATTTTTACTATTTTACATAATATGGCTTAAAATAATTTATACCCTTGTTTGACTTTTTATATGAATTTTATAAAGGAATCTTTCTGTCATTTTCCAAACAAGGTGCTTTTTAACCTTTTCGAAAAAATTAAGGTAAGAATGTTTTTTTAACTTATACAGTGGGTGCGGCTATTTTTCACCGTTATAAAATCTTCAAAGATTCCCTTACAAGATTATAAGAAAATTTTCAAAGTAAATGTTTTATTTTATAATTATGTGACTTTTAAATGATTTCAAAAAAAAGGGATATTTCTCTCAAATAGTTTTGATTTCATCTATGTCAACATCCTTTGATGGATTTTAAGATTATTTGATGTTGATTTATTATGATACAAAACTTCTATATTGTATTGATGGTTTTGTGATTTGTTTGACTGTGGATGTGTTATTTTTATATCATTTGTGGTTTGTGGAGAAATTATTGACATTTCATATTCTTTTTTTAATACGAATGTTTATGTTATGTTTAAACCTGTTTATATGAGGAATGCATTGGACTTAATATGTGATGGGTGGAGCACGCTATAGCTCCTCGATGCATCGGTAGGTCTCATGAGACAAACTAGTGTCTTGGAACAAGGCCTTGTCAAAATCTTATTTTTAGTCTTGGCACGAGGCCTTGGCTATGTGGTTATGATAGTCTGGAATTATGCATTCCATCATTATGAAAGTGGTTATTGATATTGCATGTGATTATTCGATTAGTAGAATATCCATGTGAATAAGTAAATGGAATTATTTCATTTTATTTTTTCCATACTCTGTTAAGTTCAAGTTTAAAATGATTTTGTTTTAGTTATACATTGCCTTAAATGTTTATTCTTATTTACGAAAGTTTCCGCTATATTTTTATCCTTACTGGGCATTTGAGCTCACCCATTTTCTATGTTTTATTTTTTCCAGGATGTGAAGAAGTAATTTATGAATGACCTGCAGGGATAGTATGAGGAGATAAGAGTGTGGACTATAGAGACTATGTTGTTGTAGTTTTCATTTTTATGATGTAATGTTAGACTTTATTAATGTATCTAGTTATTCCAAGGATACTAAACTAATTGGTCTTTCGATACGTGATATTTCTTGTGATCATGCCAATGTTATGTAATAATGCACTGACTCTAGGTAACTGGGGTCGGGGTGTTACAATTATGGTAATAAAAGTGGTTTATTTTGGAATAATATATTTATTTAAAAATCATAATTATATTTTTTTTATATTTTAATGTGTTAAATAAAATTTAAATAGAGTTTAATAAATAATAAATATACTATATGAAAAATGAAACACAGTACATTGTGGAAGCGTTGGTCTTCATAACACACGGTTAATATTTTCTTTTCCCATTGAATGGAAGAGAATGATGGTGAATTATAATTTTTTTCATCATAATAAAAATAATATTACATATATCACATTTATTTTTAAATTCCATTCTTATAACCATTTTAGAGTGGCAGTGGTGGAAAATAGAATATGATACCCTCTAAAGGTGGTAGTCCACACAAACGCATGATCAACAGTATTTTGTTTTCCAATGTGGATGGAATAGAATAATTAAGAGTTGTTACATTATTAAAAAAATTATTTATACTAATTATAATGATTTTACTGTACTACTATATATAGGGTTGGTTTAGGAGAGAATGACTAAGAAGAAACAGATAAGGATTAAGTAATACTCACTTTAGAACCTTGAACATTCCTTCGAATGAATCCTTAGAAACAAAGGTAATAGTATAAATTATGGATACCAGATGATTTAGGTAGTGAAATGTACTATGTTTTTGGAATATGTGTACTTTTTCAAGGAAATTTCAAAGGCTTTTTGTAGTTTTTAAAGGGTGGAGGTGATCTTCTTTCATAATTAAACAGATAAGACCTCTTTTAATCACACATTATCCTTCAATAATGGAGGGTAAATTTTTACATGATAAATAATTGATTTTTTGGTGATATAAGGTCGATAAATCCTTAAAAAATTTACCTGAAATTCATAAACATATTCACGTAATTTACCACTATGTTTTTAAATTTTAATATTTTTGTTTTTAATATGGTTTACAATCTTTTAAAAAATTAATATATATTTTAATAAAATTATAAAAGAAAAAATATTACAAAATTTGGTTATTAGGTGACTAAATTGAATATATATTTAATATAACAATACTTGTTAATTATAAAAAACTAACTATTAAATTAAAACATTTTATATATAGAGAAATAATTTTTTAAAGAGAAATGTTGTTTTAATCATCAAATGTTCTTCATATTATATTTCAATTATTACCCATTAAATATGAGTAAATAAATAATTTATTCATGTAAAAAAAATATTAGATTCAATCTTTGGAATATTTTAATTCAATTTATTATATTAAAATTACACAATATTAATAAAATAATTTTTATTAAAATAACGGATTTACCATTATCACTATAATTAACTTTGATCATAGTAATCAAATTTTTATGATTGAAAAAAAAATTATCAAATAATAAAAAAACTTATATCAAATATGAAATAAATTTTTTAGATTTAAATTATAAATTTTTTAAAATATTATTTTAATGTAAGAACGTAAGAATAGTTATTATGTGAAATATTACATGAGTTTCCAAAATCTTAAACATGTGTTTTATATATTCTATATAGTTTACTAAATGATTTATTTTAAATTATAAAAATATATTTTTTAAATTAAAAATTGTTCAAAAACATTTAGTTCATAAATGTGATGGTATTAGAAAAATCATTATTTTTTTACTATTCTCATAAAATTCATTTATTTTCGAAAAATTTAAAAAAATAGCTTTAATATAATATTGAAATGATTTAATTTTAAATGAATTTAATTTAATGAAATTAAAATTCTTAAATTTATAAATTAATCTTCTAAATATGAAATATAATGGCAAAATATTCTTACATAATAATAAACTTCATTTTTCATTAAAAGTAAAAATGAAAAATATGTATAAAAAATGTGAGAAATAACTTATTAAATTAATAATTACCTGAATATATTATCCTAATTTTATGTTACATTACACCTAAATATATCCATATAATATTTATGTATATGGTTTACTTTGGGAGATGTCGCGGTTGGTGATTTTGCTAGCTTGAATCTCATGGTAACTTCTAGAAACATAAATTTATGTTTCATACAATTTCGATCGTACTATAATTGTTCAATTTCAGCTTGGTATTTTTCATAGAGGAAACCCTATTGAAGGTACATCCCTCCCAATCTCAGATAAATGAGCATTATAAGAGAGACTTCTACTACCCAATTCCATTTATTTCATATTTATTCATATATTTCATAATATGGTTACTTTTTTGTTACCACTATTTTAACAATTATATTATAATGGTAAAATCTTAATTTAACATATCATGGTATAATTTTAGTTTTTTTTTGTGTAAAATAATCAATTAACATAATATTTATTTAATGATAATACATAGTGAATATTTGGTCCGTTGCATTGTCCCCCCTTAAATAAATTACATCATCAAAATTTTCATTATTTCTAACCAATGAATAGTTAAGGGTGTCCATATGATATACATGACTTTAGATTTAATCTCTAATTATTTTTTATCCTCACTATCCTTAGTATGTCTAGTGAACTCAAATTTTTTCTCATAATAGAAATATAACTAATGTTGAGTTTTTTTAACCATTTATGTTAAATACCCTAATACAATGAGATTAATTTTTAATAGGAAAATAATTACAACCTTACATTAATTGGTGTACACATGTGGAAGTTTAGATGTCATTTTATTATCTTTTATATTATCATTTTCAATAGATAAAATCCATGCCTAATATATTATAAAATTTGAGTAAAGTAAGGATAATAAAATTTTATACGAAGCACATTGCTATAAAAATTTATACGAGAGGAGTTATAATGTAGGGATACAATAATCATACCATACAATGTTTTTTATTAATAATTCAATATATATTCATAAGGGTGTAAATTTTATGTTTTTAGTTATAGATTAGTATGTTCAAAATGATAAAAATAAAAAACATGCAGACCATGAGTGGGAGATCAATGTTCCTCATTTCACATTTTTATCAAATCCCACTTTCATAGTTGTGGTTACATAGGCTTTCCCTTATCTTGGATGTTCATAGTTCCACTCATTCTTGGTATCACTAGGATTAGGGTATTTAATTGGATAATGCCCATGTTCCACACATTGAAGAAATTAAAATAATTTTGGTACCTCTATGTGAACTCTATTTTCTTTAACCATATTCACTGATCTTTTCAAATTTTATTTTAAATTAGTTTCTCTATTACCTACTTTTCCACACATAAAACATATCCTAGATCATTTTATACATTTTATTTGGTGCTTATTCCCACATTTTTGACATGAATAAAATTGAACATTCATTCCTTCAACATGTTCATCACCCAAAATTCCATTATACACTATCCTTATATCCTTTAGTATGTTTAGAAATTTAAATAAGTTCACTTTTTGAATCATTGTTCTTGATAGATATTTTGGCATAATCATATGGTTTCTCATTTCAATTCTTATCTTGTTAGGTTTCTCATTGGGAAAATCTATTCAATTTCCATGACATCCATTCTTAACTTGGTTTCTTCAATATTCTTTAAATACTAAAACCGAAAGGACTTACCATGAGTGAAAAACACCATAAGAGATTTTTTAAATATAACTACATGAATAATTCAACCTCAAAATTTCTTAATCATCAAAATTATTACCTTATATTTTATTTCAACTTAAATCATCCTTCGTACAATTTTATCTTTGGTTCTCTCATATTTATTAAACTTTTTCCATAACATAAAATATCATTCATGAGGGATTGAAAAGAGAATAGGAATAACCAAATCTTATCCATAGGGAGTTTCTACCCAGGTGTTTAGTCATAGGCCCAGTCATCTTGGACTAGAGTGAAGGTCAACTCAATTCTCAACTATAAATTTTTAGGTTGATACACCTAGCTAAATCTATGTCACAACCACATGAAATTTTTAGTATCCAAATAGGGGATTAATTTTTAGGAGAACCAAACAATCACTACTTTACCAAAGCATTAGGAAGTTATCCTATATTTTGAAATATCTGTAGGGTTTTCACTAATGTTCTATAATTCTACATTCCAAATAATTAAACTAATCTAAAAAAACTGAACCCTAATCTGATACGAACTAAATTGAATCAAGATAAATATAACAAAAAATTGTATATTAATTTCATAATATGAAGAATAAATCTCAAAAATTTCCATACAACCCAAGGAACTAAAGGTTTATTATATTAGAGTTTTTCCATAGAAACATCTTATTTTACAACACTTGAAAATATTTTTTTATAATCACACTCATATAGACCCATTTTATACACATTTTACAAGATATAATAATCATAACACCATGGGTAATGGAAAAATAATAAAGGGGTGATCTCAGGTACTCAGTAATATAAAAACATATTATAATGTATCAGATGATGAATATGAAATAGAATATGATGAGAGGATAAATATCATATTAAAAGATCATTATACCTTAAAAAATAACCATAAAACATAGTATAGAAACATAATATCCTGAAATCATTATGGAACCATAAATGTTATGACATGGATTAAAATAAATCCGGATAATAATAATAATAATAATAATAATAAAACATGTGATCACACTACTGGGAAGTTGGGTTTTCCCAATGCTTGTTTTCCAACGGTTCTGTTAAACCGTTGGTATAGGGGTATAAAACAAGTATTTCCCAATGGTTTGAAGAAACCGTTGGGAAATCTAAAAAAATTTCTCCCTTTACAATTGGTTTTACAAAACTGTTGGTAAAGACCATGACTTAGGAAGGCTTTCCAAACAGGTTGGGTAAACCGTTGGTAAAGCTCACCTTTCCCAGCGGTTTTAACAAACCGTTGGGAATGTTTTCCACTAAAATCCCAGCAAACCCAAGATCTCATCCACGCGATTGAACTGGTAAAATTGAGACCTAAGATCTCTCCCTCTTGGAAAATCATTCCACCTGATCCATACTCAATCGCAAAGTTTTTTTGGTCTATACTTCAAATATGTAAGTAGTATGTTATGTTTAATGTTTTGCATCTAATTTTTTTCTTTTTTGTTTTGATTTGGCTTAAACCTAAGGTTTGTGCAGTATTTTATACCCAACAATTTCAATTCGATTTGTTATTTGTTTTCTGTTTTTGTTCTGGTGTCATGTGTGAATCAATTTTTTGTTCTGTTTTTGTTTTCTGTTTTTGTTCTAGTGGGAGGTGTTGGGGGTGCAATAGGTGGGGGGAGGGGGTGTGCTTGTGGGGTGTTTAGGTGGGTGGAGGGGGTGTGCTGGTGAGGTGTTGAGGTGGGTGGTTGTATAGGTGGGGGTGGGGGTGGGTTGTGCAGGTGGGGGTGGGGGAGGGGTGGGCACTACTGGAAATTGCACCTATACCCATGGTTTGAAACCGTGGGTATAGCCCTTGAAACCGTGGGTATAGGGTATACCCACGGTTTCGCCAACCGCGGGCTGGAATGCCGTCGCAATAGCCCTATACCCACGGTTCACTTGAACCGTGGGTATATATGTATTCCCCCGCATCAACGCAGGCCTGGCAGCAGGCTCTGCAATTCTACCTGAAGACAAAATATAAGAACAAAATATAAGAACAAAAGGTATACAGCTTGCAATTGAGAAAGTTCCGCCAAGTTCTGTTTTCCGCTTAACAAATTTCTGATCATCCTACATGGAACAATGTGCAAGTTAAAAATAATTCTAATTATAGGCATTGAAAACATTACATGGCTATAGCTTGAAACCGTAGGGAAAAAATGAAGCAATACAGATACTACCAGCACAATGGGAATAATGGATATTGCATTAAAGATGTTCAACAAGAATAGTGATTTGGAGACAGGAATTTCATAATAAAAGAAACTTGCAAGCTGCACATCATAAATTAAAATGCATTAAAACATCAATAAAAGCCATGGAAATGAAAACATCTAGCAAAAATTTGTGGCAGCGTGACCTTGATATGATGAAGAAGAACTAAGGTGTGCTCTAGCAATTCAGTTAAATGGGCACATTTTTTATTCTCAACACCCATCCCCACTGCCCAGCACCCCCCCCCCCCTCCCCAGCACCATCACCCCCCCCCCCTCCCCACTGCCCAGCACCCCCCCCCCCCCCCACTGCCCAGCCCCCCCCCCTCCCCACTGCCCAGCACCCCTCCCCACTGCCCAGCACCCCTCCCCCCTCCCCAGCACCCCCCCCCCCTCCCCACTGCTCAGCACCCCTCCCCACTGCCCAGCACCCCCCCCCCCTCCCCAGCACCAGCACCAGCACCCCCCCCCCCTCCCCACTGCCCAGCACCCCCCCCCCCTCCCCACTGCCCAGCCCCCCCCCCCATCCCCACTGCCCAGCCCCCCCCCCCTCCCCACTGCCCAGAACCCCCCCCCCCTCCCCACTGCCCAGCACCCCCCCCCTCCCCACTGCCCAGCACCCCTCCCCACTGCCCAGCACCCCCCCTCCCCAGCACCAGCACCAGCACCCCCCCCCCTCCCCACTGCCCAGCACCCCTCCCCACTGCACAGCACCCCCCCCCCTCCCCAGCACCCCCCCTCCCCACTGCCCAGCACCCCCCCCCCCCCCCCCGCCCCTCCCCACTGCCCAGCCCCCCCCCCCCCCCCCCCTCCCCACTGCCCAGCCCCCCCCCCCCCCCTCCCCACTGCCCAGCACCCCCCCCCTCCCCACTGCCCAGCCCCCCCCCCCCCCCTCCCCACTGCCAAGCCCCCCCCCCCTCCCCACTGCCCAGCACACCCCCCCCCCCTCCCCACTGCCCAGCACCCCCCCTCCCACTGCCCAGCCCCCCCCCCCCTCCCCACTACCCAGCACCCCCTCCCCACTACTCAAATAAAGATGAAGTGATATAAAGAAGAAGAAAACTGATTATTCCTGGGAACACCATAATATTTCAATTCCATTATGAGAAAACACTTACCAAATTCAGATCCTAAGAAGATAAGGGGATAGGATAGACTTGGTCAAATAGAACGTATCGAGACACACCCACATACTACATACATAACCATTCAAACAGTTTCAACTGTTCAAACAATAGATGGAAAACATATTCAGCACAAAAGTGATGGGAAATGCCAACCAAATGAAAGAAGCTAGATTAAAACCAATGACCGAGCAGGAAAAAAAATGGACATTCAGAATGCATGTGTGTTCAATGATTCCAATATCTAAAGTGCGTTTCAGCTAGACTCATAACTCAAAGAAGAATTCACATTGATGAGTCATGCATGAATAAGCTCAAATGCCGTGTTAGATTGGCACATAGATTTGTCAGCTCACCTTGATAAAGATCGAATGGTAAACCACTGATTGCTAATCATACTTTAATTTGCTACAATCTGTACAGTTGCGGGCCACAAGCATTCGGCCCAACCGGATCGGGCGACACCAATCCAACAAAATCCTCATCCGCGACAGTTACAGGCTACAAGGATTTAGTAGGGATTAATGGAAGAAATCAACATTAATGGAAGCATGAGAAAAACTCACATGATCCTAAAACTAGAAGGATTCATGTGAAAGGGGTTCCCCAAGGCAAGGTATGTACTGAAAATGCTTGCAGGGACAGTCCAAGCAGCAAGGTGATTTGGAGAAAGAAAAATCAACCTATAGTGAAAAGAAAAATCCTTGGTGGTAAAGCTGTCCAAGGAAAAACAGGTTGTGTTTTGTGTTGTGAAGAAGAGAACAAACCTAAAGAAGTGGAGACACAATCCATGGGGTAAGTGTGCTCACAAAGCATATATTTTAGAGCTGAAAACAGATCTGGTTTAGAGTTGGAAGTTGCATGCAGCAATGGTATCAATTCATGCTAAAAGTGGACACCCCAGGACAGACCCCCCCCCAAACCCAGACCCCCCAGGACAGACCCCCCCCAGACCCTGGACACCCCAGGACAAACGCCCCCCCCCCCCCTCACTGGACCCCCTAGACACCCCATGGACAGACCCCCCCCCCAAACCCAAACCCACTCCCCACCCTTGACACCCCCCTGCACCCCCAGTACCACCTGCACCCAGCCCCCCCCCCCAGGATATTATTTGACATTACATCTACAATTGGCATTCCCATCAAAATGGATAGATCAACTGAGGAGGCACATTATGGGTATTTTGCTAGAATAATGTGCATTTTGCTAGAGTTCTTCTAGAAGTGGACCTTAATTCCACCCTCATTGATCGGGTTGTGTTATCCACAAATGAAGATGACTTGTTTTTGAAAATTGAGTATGAACAACTACCTCCCCCCACCTGCCCCCTGCTAGCCCCCCCCCCCCCCCTGCCCCCTGCCAGCCCCCCCCCCCCCCCCCGCCAGCCCCCCCCCCCCCCCGCCAGCCCCCCCCTGCCCCCTACCAGTCCCCCCTGCCTGGACACCCCCCCCCCCTGCCCCCTGCTAGCCCCCCCTGCCCCCTGCTAGCCCCCCCTGCCAGCCCCCCTGTCCCCCAGCCAGCACACCCCCCCTGTCCCCATGCCAGCCCCCCCCCTGCCCCCTGCTTGTCCCCCTGTCATCCCCCCTGCCCCCTGCTAGTCCCCCCGCCAGCCCCCCCCCCCCCACCCCCCCCCTGCCCCCTACCAGTCCCCCCTGCCTGGACACCCCTCCCCCCCTGCCTGGACACCCCTCCCCCCTGCTAGTCCCCCCTGCCCCCTGCTGGTCCCCCCCTGCCCCCTGCGAGTCCCCCCCCCCCTGCCACCCCCTGCATGTCTCCCTGCCAGCCCCCCCCCCTGCCACCCCCTGCTTGTCCCCCTGCCAGCCCCCCCCCCCCATGCCCCTGCCAGCGTCCCCCCCCTGCCCCCTGCTTGCCCCCACCCCTGGCCCCCTGCTTGCCCCCTGCCAGCCCCCCCCCCCCCCCCATGCCCCCTGCTTGTCCCCCTGCCAGCCCCCCCATGCCCCCTGCTTGTCCCCCTGCCAGCCCCCCCTGCCCCCTGCTTGTCCCCCTGCCAGCCCCCCTGCCCCCTGCATGTCCCCCTGCCAGCCCCCCCCCCCCCTGCCCCCTGCCAGCCCCCCCCCCCCCACCCTGCCCCCTGCTTGTCCCCCTGCCAGATTTCTTCTTTATTGGTTCATTTCTTGAAGCATTCTTAATTGAGTTTGTAATGTTCATGTTATATAGCATCAACGAAATGGTATTTTGGTTAGATAACAGGGATACAGGCTATTCATAATAGTTCATATTATC
Organism: Viscum album; assembly: GCA_963277665.1. Lineage (NCBI taxonomy): Eukaryota > Viridiplantae > Streptophyta > Magnoliopsida > Santalales > Viscaceae > Viscum > Viscum album. The sequence continues at coordinate 940,145,817 of OY728141.1, forward strand.
TACAGATTTAGCACCAACAAAAGTTAAATTAATAGAATGAAGAGTAGGTGTACCTGGGTCCTTTGAATCATCTATATTCTGCATCTTGATAGCGTCCAGATCTAATGGAAGGGGCCTCTGCCCGATGGGTTCAAAATGTGCCTGCATTAGCGTGGGGTCTTGTACAGAGGTTGTGCTTCCTTTTGTATGTTTTATAGGTTCCAGTGTCAAGGTACCTTGTTTATCAATGTTAGTGTGTTTTGTTTGTGCCTTAGCCTAAAGAGACTTTAGACTAATATGAGGATTCCTATTTTTTATAGGACAACCAGTGGTATGAATGACGTTTAGATTAGTGGAGAGTTTTCTGGTTTTTATAGCAGTGCCAGTGGCATCCAGAGTTTTAGAGTCATAGGTGTAGTGAGTAGAGGAAAAAGAACCTAAACCATTTGTCTGATTGTTTGACTCATTTATTATCTCTTGGTTTGGTGTGAAATTCAGTCAAAAGCAGACATTGAATTTCTATCACAACAGGCTGATCCAGTTCAGATGACATGTGCAGAGGATGAGGATGATCTGGTTCGGACAACATGAAAGGATGTTTTCTCAGAAGATTTAAAGAAATGAATGCTAATCTGTGATGAATAGAGGATTGGATGACCCCTGATATACCTAATTCGGTGAGGTTTGGAGATCTAAAAATGTGTATGAATACCTAGAGGAATAAAATATGCCAGACAATTCCAAACCAATGTTTTCAGTTGAATTGAGCTTTTGTACCACCTGCTATGCACGTTTTGTGGAAAGATGGATGAGAGGCAGCGCTGAGAGGAGATATAGTTTAGGAATGAGGAAATATGAAAAATTATAGAGCTAACCATTCAATGTTTCTCTAAGGAGGAGTAACCGCCGCAGGGTGTCGTCCTGGAGCAGGGCCAAATCACGGCGTGACCGCGGCGTGACTGCGGCGTGACCGCGGCGTGATGGCGGCGTGAACGCGGCGTGACCGCGGCGTGACCGCGGCGTGACCGCGGCGTGACCGCGGCGTGACCGCGGCGTGACCGCGGCGTGACCGCGGCGTGACCGCGGCGTGACCGCGGCGTGACCGCGGCGTGACCGCGGCGTGACCGCGGCGTGACCGCGGCGTGACCGCGGCGTGACCGCGGCGTGACCGCAGTGTGTTGGCCCGGTCCAGCGACATCCGCGGGGCAACATCTTCCACTTAGTTTCAAATAGGATGATATGGATGGCATGAGAGGATGTTTTCTCAGAAGATTTAAAGAAATGAATGCTAATCTGTGATGAATAGAGGATTGGATGACCCCTGATATACCTAATTCGGTGAGTTTTGGAGATCTAGAAATGTGTAGGAATACCTAGAGGAATAAAATATGCCAGACAATTCCAAACCAATGTTTTCAGTTGAATTGAGCTTTTGTACCACCTGCTATGCACGTTTTGTGGAAAGATGGATGAGAGGCAGCGCTGAGAGGAGATATAGTTTAGGAATGAGGAAATACGAAAAATTATAGAGCTAACCATTCAATGTTTCTCTAAGGAGAGTAACCGCCGCAGGGTGTCGTCCTAGAGCAGGGCCAAATCACGGCGTGACCGCGGCGTGACCGCGGCGTGACCGCGGCGTGACCGCGGCGTGACTGCGGCGTGACCGCGGCGTGACCGCGGCGTGACCGCGGCGTGACCGCGGAGTGACCGCGGCGTGACCGCGGAGTGACCGCGGCGTGACCGCAGCGTGACCGCAGCGTGTTGGCCCGGTCCAGCGACATCCGTGGGGCAACATCTTCCACTTAGTTTCAAATAGGATGATATGGATGGCATGAGAGGATGTTTTCTCAGAAGATTTAAAGAAATGAATGCTAATCTGTGATGAATAGAGGATTGGATGACCCCTGATATACCTAATTCGGTGAGGTTTGGAGATCTAGAAATGTGTAGGAATACCTAGAGGAATAAAATATGCCAGACAATTCCAAACCAATTTTTTCAGTTGAATTGAGCTTTTGTACCACCTGCTATGCACGTTTTGTGGAAAGATGGATGAGAGGCAGCGCTGAGAGGAGATATAGTTTAGGAATGAGGAAATAAGAAAAATTATAGAGCTAACCATTCAATGTTTCTCTAAGGAGGAGTAACCGCCGCAGGGTGTCGTCCTGCTTGTCCCCCTGCCAGCAACAGATGGAAAACATATTCAGCACAAAAGTGATCGGAAATTCCAACCAAATGAAAGAAGCTAGATTAAAACCAATGACCAACGAGCAGGAAAAAAAAATTGGACATTCAGAATGCATGTGTGTTCAATGATTCCAATATCTACAGTGTGTTTCAGCTAGACTCTTAACTCAAAGAAGAATTCACATAGATGAGTCATGCATGAATAAGCTCAAATGACGTGTTAGATTGGCACATAGATTTTTCAGCTCACCTTGATAAAGATCGAATGGAAAACCACTGATTGGTAATCATACTTTAATTTGCTACAGTCTGTACATGCAACAAATAAAACCATGAATTATTATTAATGAATATATAAGACTCATAAGCAATGAAATGTCATATAGAAATTTTGTTATTACTACATGACAATAAAATACTAAAGTGCAGATTAAAATGCAGAATAAAAAGCATGAATATGATGATATGAAATACCAGTCAAACTCATGAAGAATGTGATTATCACTGTATCATTTACTGCTTGAGTTGTAAACAATATAAACTTCCATACATCCTATCCTGTTGAAGAGTTAGTTGGGAAAAAATACCTTCATCAATCCTCCCTGAGACATAAATGATACACATCTCTTCAGTTTCTTCTCCATGCTTGTAAATTGAAGGCATTCATTCCATCAGCCCATGCACATTCACCAATATTTTGGTTCATCGCTATGCTGGGATGAGAACAATCAAAGTATGTCTAGCAACTCTTAGACATGACCCACAAAAATCAATATACAGTGGAGTCAATAGTTAAAACATATCACCTGCATTCATATGTTGGATGAAAAGGGGGTCAACTCCATGATTTTACGACCAATAACCTGCATTCATATAGTGTGTAAATGCAAATGAAAAATGATGCATGGTAGGGAGGTTTATTCCACAATTTTAGGAAAACATACCTGTTGTAGAGATCTCTCACTTATTAGTGCAGGATTCCCACTGCCCAGCCCCTCCCCCCCTCCCTACTGCCCCCCCCCCCACTGCCCACC